>CM033469.1:268860351-269195777 GCA_019447015.1 Hymenochirus boettgeri
ATCCGTATAACTTAAGGGGGATTATAGGGGGTGAATTATTATGTGCTTTGAGTCCTGTAGAAGAAAGGCGCTTTACAAATGTTATTGTATTGTATTATTCATTATAATACCCCCCTTGCCATCACCCCCCTCCAGCACAGGTACCATACCCTCACTGCCCCCCCCTTAGCATCACCCTCCCAATTACAGGCACCATACCCTCACTGCCATTCCTTTCCATCACCTCCCCCAAGCACAGGCACTATACCCTCACTGTCCCCCTTGCTATCTTCCCCCAAGCACAGTCACCATACCCTCACTGCCCCCCCTTGTCATCTCCCCTCAAGCACAGGCACCAAACCCTCACTGCCTCTCCTTGCCATCACAGCCCCAAGCACAGGCACCCTACCCTCACTGCCCCTCTTGCTTTCTCCTCCCCAAGCACAGGCACCATACCCTCACTGCCTCTCCTTGCCATTTACACCCCAAGCACAGGCACCATACCCTCACTGCCCCCTTGCTATCTCTTCCCCAAGCACAGACACCATACCCTCAATGCCCCCCCTTGCCATCACCACCCCCCTAGCACAGGCACCATACCCTCACTGCCCCCCCTTGCCATGTCCCCCCCAAGCACAGGCACCATACTCTCACTACCCTCCCTTACCATCTCCCCCTAAGCACAGGCACCATACCCTAACTGCCTCTCCTAGACATCACCCCCCCCCCCAAGCACAGGCACTATAACTCCCCAGCACATAAAATCTGCCAGTTTACAGTTTCTGACAAGACAGCAGAGCCAAGCCGAATAGCAAAAGAGCTGTCAAAATTCCTCTCAGGTCACAGGGGCGCGCATCTGAGACAAGCAGCTAGATGCACCAAGAGGCGCATCGGCTGAAAATGGAGTTAAGACACGTTAGGCGTTGTTACATCGGCTAGCGTGACTTAAACTCCATCATTGCGTTGCCTGCGTGTTAACACATAAGTTAACCACACAGGCGCCGCAAGCAATGCTATATTTGCATAGCGCCTTACCTTTACGGGACTTTTTAACGCCAGCCTATGGTGGTAAAACTCCATTTTGGGATGCACGGAGTGGTACTATGCTTTTTTTTAAGAGGCTTTTTAATTAGTTTTTTTAGGATAACCCTTTCTTTTAACCCTTTGCTGGAATGGGCTTTACTACTCCTTTAAGGTTAGTGGTTAGATTCAGGTTAAGGTAAGGGTTAGGGTTTGTGGTTAGGGTATAGGTTTATGTTAGGGGTTAGGTTAGGTTAAGGGCTAGTTAGGGTAATTGTAAAGTTAGAGGTTAGGGTTAGTTTAGGGTTTTGGGTTAGATTCAGTAATGGTTGGGGTTAAGGTTAGGTTAGAGTTAGGGTTCCTTCCTGCCAAACCTTCAAGCACAGACACAGAACAAGCCACTAATACAGCTGAGCACTCTCAACAGGAGCCTTCACTCATAGTGCTCCATCAACAACTTTTGGGTGCAATAGGGGAGAGCAAACGTAGTCTGACTACAATACTTGAAGAAAGTATTTCGCTCCTGCGCCATGATATGCATAAGATTAGACAATGGGTCGGGGAAACAGAAATGCGCATTTCTGATGTTGAAGACACGGTCAGGCCAATGACCAACTCAATTACCACCCTTCAGCAGGAGCTCCAAGCTGCAAAAAACAAAATAGACGACATGGAAAACAGGTCCCTGCGGCAAAACCTCCGGTTCTTGATCTTTAAGGAGGGAGTGGAAACTCAACAACAGGCTTTTTTAGAAGAGTGGATCCACACCCATATCGGTACAGACGGGCTATCCACACAATTTACCATAGAAAGGGCACATCGGATCTCTGGAAAACCTCCGATTCCTGGAAACCCTTCAAGGCATCTCATCGCAAGGCTACTGAATGCACAGGACAGAGATTGGATCCTCAGCCAGGCCCGAACATCCATGGACCTCATCCATGAAAACTCTGCCATTGGGATATACCCCGACGACTCATTGGAGCTTCAGAGAAGATATCATGGGATATCAAAAAGCGACTAGCTGCGGCAGGAATCACATACTCCATGGCTTACCCGCAAGATTGCGGGTAGTCGCAGAGGGTAAGACCCGTTTTTTGATAATCCGGCAGATGCCTGTTCCTGGCTGGATTTCAGATGAGAAAAGCGCCTCTGGAACACCCTAATTCCTAGAATGGCGGGCCCGCCTCCACATGACATCACGCCCCACCCCTACATGATGTCACACCCTGCTCGTCAAACCCTCTTCTCCACCCTGCCGGGAAGCCTGAAAGTGCAGGGTGGGATGTCTGATATAGCACGGATCTCCTACCTGTGGGCCTATATTTGTTTAAAAAATATAACTCCCAGCATTCCACTACAGCACTTACAACATCAGAAGGCATCCAGGAAATGCTGGGAGTTGTTGTTTTCAGACATTGGATGCTTACAAGTTGAAGACCCCTGCTATATATTTAGTGTTATGGTAGGTTTGTCTCCATGAACATTTTTAGTTATGAATAAAACATTTATTTTAATTTTTAGACTTTTTTTAACTTCCCTGTACAAATTTTAGGAAGAAAGACTAAAAGCAGGTCTGGTCGGGTTTTGAATCCCAAAGCTTGCGGGTTGGGTCTCAGGTATGAAGCGGATTGAAAAGTGGGTTACGTGTCGGGTATGGGTTTTTCGGGTCGGGTCGGGTGCGTGTCTGGAAAATTAGACCCGTGCAGGACTCTAGATCACGTGTCAATTGTTTCTTCCAGATTGCTCCGACCTCCATTTAAACAGAGCAGACTTCCCAATCACTGCTGAGCTGCCTGTCTGTAGAGCAATCTTGAAGAGCCAAATTACTGTTCTTTCAATTTCTTCTTTTTCTTCCGTTTTCTTCGTCTGATTTTTTGGACTGTATCACCTCCCACAGTTTTTGAGCTAGAGACATGAAATTCGGTACAGACGTGCGGGGCATATAGGAGAAGTGTGCTATTACCTAGCTAAGGAATCCGCAGGAAACGTTACGGCGTTATCTGCGACTTTAGTGAAATTTTTTCCCATAAACTATAATGGTAACAATCCTCAAATGTGAATATTTCAAAACAGTTTGTTTCATGGTCATAAACACAAACGCTGATACCCCCAACCCCCCACACAGACACAGGTATATCTACCTACTGACCTACCTTTCCATTCCTATGGAAGCCATACTTAAAGGGTAACTATAGTCAAAAAACTAATTGGGGGTATGCAAAAACACATACCCCCAACATCACGCGGGTACGCACACCTACTGACCAACCCTTTGCCATATTTAAAGGGTAAATAAAGTCAAAAAAACTAATTTTGATATATCCTCACTATAAGTTAGTTTTATGGTTGTAAACAACAACAAAAAAAGACATACCCAACCTCACACACCTACTGACCTACCCATCCATTCCTGTGGCAACCTTACTTAAAGGGTAACTAAAGTCAAAAAAGCTAATTTTAATTTATCCTCAATAAAAGATAGTTTTATGGTTGTAAACACAGAAAAAGACATACCCCTGAACCCGACACAGGTAAACACACCTACTGATCTACTTATCCATTACTGTGGCATCCATACTTAAAGGGTAACTAATTTCTTGGACTTAGTCAAAAAAATAAATTTTGATCAATAATCAAAAATTTATCTCTACTTTTAATACATTTTGGAGATGGGTAAAGAAGATCCTAGAGAACTACTGGGGCCCCTCCTCACGGAGGATGATGACTTGAAAAATGCAGTGGGCCCCTTTCCCCAAATGACAGCAAGATGGGGGAAAAACTTGAAGGATATGGTTTCCCCCAGTCACTTTAAACCTTCAGCGAAAGGAATCCATGGTTGGTTGGGTATAACACAGACACTGGGAAACAGAATCTGCAGTAAATGCAGGATGTGTAAATCCATGAGACAAGAGGGTACCTTTGAGGATAATAAAGGGTACCTTTATAGAGTTTCCTCGCTAATCACATGCCAAAGTCGCCAAATTGTCTATCTATTGATTTGCAACTACGGGATTAAATACGTCGGACAGACAAAAAGAAAGTTGACAACAAGAATTTCTGAGCATGTGAGGGCAGTTAAAAAGGGGCTTACTGACAAAAGGGCAATGGCTAAACACATAGCTGAAGAACATACGTGCAAAGATGTCACCTTTACCTTCATGGGTATCCAGAAAATTACCCTAGGTCAGAGAGGGGGAAATATTGAGAGAAGACTCCTACAGGCGGAGAGTTGCTGGATTTATAATTCATAAACTGAAGCACCAGTTGGATTAAATGATAGTATCCACTTTGGGTGCTTCTTATAATTAATTTCTGAGGCTATGCATAGAAAATTATTTGGAATGAATAATGCCTATTGAGTTTGTGTAGAATCCGACTTAAGGGGGAGATACAATATGGCCCTTTTCCGTCTAAAACCCACGTTAACCCGAAAAAACTTTGGGTTAACGTGGGTTTTAGACGGAATTTAGAGCAAAGCGCCATTTCCAAATGTTTTTGGAAATAAAATGTTCTAACGATCCAAAAACCCTGCAGATAAGTTTTGCGCTACCTTGTGGAGTGAAACTTAACGGTAAAGGTTTGGGAGCGTTAAGGTCACGCTCCTTACCTTAGCCCAATCCCGCGATGCAATAACTGACGTTATCGGCTCGGGCTAAGGTAAGTAACGCGGTGTGGAGTATTGGATCTCCCCGTAAGTACTTTGCTGTAACTAGTCAAAGTAATATTAAAGTACTCCCTATCAAGAAGTTTGAGGGGTAGCCTACTATTGCATAATTGTATATCTGTGTTAACTTATGGAGATGGGATTGTGCTTAACTAACTGTTTGTAGTTGTAGACATATATCTGCCCAAGTTGAGAGCCATGCTGCTAGAGATAAGACCCAGAAATGGTTAATTTTAGAGGTAGGATTAATCTGTAATACACCTGCAAACGGATCTGTTAATGATATAAATGGAGGTCTCGTGGTAATATCGCGATACCCTGATGAAGTCTGGAAACTAACTATACCAGACGAAACGCGTGTCGGTTACTGAGGCTCCGATTGGACTCGGAAAGGAGGAAAACAGGTTACCTACCGGCAATTGTGGTGTGCATAGAGCAGAGGGAAGTTTCCCAGGAGCACCGGGTGAAGAGTTGGACGGAATGGTGCTCCAGTGTTAAGGAGCATTTGTATCTGAGATCTGTATTGAACTGGACACTGCAGGCTCCCTAGGAGGAGAGACGATCAGTGTGTACAAGTCCCGGGTAAGACTGTTGCTATTTATTCTGCATTCCGTACTCTGGATACACTGTAATCACCACGTGGCAGACCGGGATCCATTGGTAACCACGCTGCTATTGTATGCACTGGACACTTTACTTTGCAGCTTGAAACATTGGACATCTTATTGCTTATTTGCACAACCAGCATTTGTAACGTTCCATCCTGTCCTGTCTGGGGCCATCATAATGAGTCATTTTACATATGTGACCGGGGACGCCCGGTGTGTTTTCTACTTATCTTTTGCTTATATATAGAAGTAGTGGGTGGGTGGTGGCCTTAGTGTGTTCTGTGTCAATAAATGATTTCATAATTTTTGAACGACAAGTGCTGTTTTTTGGGTACTGGGATTTCTTGTCCCTTCTGTTCTTTTGCTAAGTAAAGCCAAATAAATTAATTTTGACCAATCATCAAAAAATATTTTTTTTTTAACCTCCAACCTGACAGGTACACACACCAACTAAGGTACCCATTTATTCATGTGACAGCCATATTTAAAGGGTAAGTAAAAAAACAACAATGTCCTCATCATTGCCATTATTGAGTTTTAAAATCTGCAGCACAAACACACACACTCACTTCCAAAATGCGGCCTTTCAAGCCAAATTTATAAGTTTATACTTTAACTTTCTCTTTCTAGTTATAATGTGCTCTGGTTCACAAAAAAATTGCAAAAGGGATCGCCACTCATATTATTATGCACTGACATACGTTTCTCACGTGCAACGGATGTCAAAACGTGCTAAGCATGTGAGAAATGCAATAGTGGGCTTAGCCCTTACTTATGTAACAACCCACAAATAATGTCACATTTATTGCTAAATGGCTGAACTACAGGTCCCATCATTCCTTACCATCTGGTAAAATGCATAATAATTTATTATCTCGTCCGTAGTTCTATTTTATGACTATTTTATCACTAGCAGCAGTCAATACCATGTGGTAGTGAAATACTGTGTGGTATCAGTATTTTATGGCATGGTCAGATTCACACCGAGGTTGTAAATTACAGACGTAGTCCCAAAAAACTGACACTTCCCTGCATTTTGTCACTGGACATTTAAGGTGCCCATAGACCTAACAATTGTGGTGTGGGTGGTCAGCTGGCGAACATATGAATTTTTTTCTGGCTGGCAGGTTGGGCCAATACCAACCGAATGATCCCCATTTTGTACGATCACAATAGTTGAGTCTATTGCCATCATTTAAAAAATCACACAGTTAGGAAATACAGTACTACAATAACCTGTCAAAATGCCACTCGTTCTATGCAGGGAATCACATAATTTTTTGCTTGTGCCCAGCAATGCATGTACACAATGCCTGGATGCAATCTACTGAGCACATAGAGCCTCTACTGCATATGCATAATAAGGAAAAAGTCAATTTGTTTTCTTTTTAACAAATGAGAAGCATTTTGACAACTTTCTAATGAAGCAAAAACAGGAGGAAGGAATAGGGCTCCTACTTCCCATAGACAAACTTGGAGGCAGACTAGAAAGTTCTGGTGATGTCACAGATCACAGTACTAGCAAGGAAAACCACCCTTAGTACTGCTGGAACTTTGGATAGACTGAAGCTAGGAGACCACAGTTCTCCATTAAAACTTATTTTAATTACAATACACAGAAACTTACCTACAATGTTCACTGTGACTGTCTTGCTTTTATAAGATAGGATTTGACTTCCTTGTATTTTCATCCAGTAACCACAGGTATAATCTCCAGCAGCTTCTACATAGTTTGTAATTATAGTAAATAGAACACGTGTGTGACTTTTATTTACACGGTATATTTCCTTTTCCTGTTTGTAATATAGGAACCCTTCTACATTCCCTGGTTTCGGGGAGGTACATATCACATTGATTGGTTCGCCTCTGATGTACACAGGGTGTGAAGGCTCCAGAGAAATAGATGGAGAGGGAGGAAAATCTGAAACATAAACAATGTATTTGTATGGCTGGTATGTTAATATTGGGTGAATGGGGGAACAATATTATGTTCCATTAACAACAAATTATATTTTCAAAAGCTTTCTAATATGTGAAATGGGAAATTAGGACACTGTAAAGGCATATAACATGTAATTGTGTATATATTCAGTGTAAACACTGCTCCTAAATGAAGGCCAAATTTACACATATTTGAAAGCTTTCTATTACAAATTGTTGCGATCAGTTGAACATATGAACTGGTATGGGGACAAATGATAAGGCTTTTTTTTTCATACCAGGTATGTTCATCTTATGGCTTTGCAGCAGTTTGGAACTAGTCACTGTAATTTGAGTTTATCCAATGGAGTTGGACATCTTTGTTTTGTAAAGTGGCTTCAGATGTATGAAACAGTTTGTAAAAAAGCTACAGCTCACATGCTATAAAAATTCTTATATAAAGAACTTAAATGGCAAGTTCAGCCCTCAAATGAAAAGATGCTTGCATGGGGATATGATTACTGTGTATAAATACATTAACAGGCCATACAATAAACTATCTGGGGCATTGTTCACCAATAGAACATGTCAGAGGACACGCGAACATCCCTTAAGACTTGACGAAAAGAAGTTTAGTCTTCAAGTTCGGAAAGGGTTTTTCACTGTGAGAACAGTAAAGCTATGGAATTGTCTTCCAGTGGACGTTGTTATGACAGGTTCATTGGTCAGTTTAAAAAAAAAAGCTGGATGAGTTTCTGCAAACAAGGAATGTTGCAAATTACTGGCATTGATACATAAAGTAGAGTTGACCCAGGGAAATTTCCGATTGCCACTTGGAGTCAGGAAGGAATTTTTT
The DNA here is from genome assembly GCA_019447015.1 of Hymenochirus boettgeri. Classification (NCBI taxonomy): domain Eukaryota; kingdom Metazoa; phylum Chordata; class Amphibia; order Anura; family Pipidae; genus Hymenochirus; species Hymenochirus boettgeri. Next base: position 268,868,402 of record CM033469.1, read on the forward strand.
CCCTCTTCATAAATTTGTTGGTTTTTTTTTTGCCTTCGTCTGGATCAACAGGCAGGAAATTAGGATATTGCTAGATGGGTTGGACTGGATGGACGTATGTCTTTATTCAACCTCAAATACTATAAACTATAATCTATACTATGTGCTACTTTATGCTGCTGAAACTTGTTCTTATGGGGACTATCTCAGGAAAAGAAGACCAGGATTTACCTTGCTGCAGAGGATAAGGTTGTCAAAGTTATTAGCCTCAAACTACAAATCAACAGCACCTCAGACAGGGCTGGTTGTGGCCATTTTGGTACCCTAAGCGAGTCTCCCCTTCCCAACTGAATCTTCCCTTTTGGCTGGTGTTCGAATCCACCTACGGACAAATCTGCAAGGAGTTTGTATGTTTTTCCCATGCTTGCGTGGCTTTCCACTGGGCACTCCGGTTTCCCCCACAATTATAAAGACATATTGAAAGGTTGTATGTGTCAAATAAAAAAGTTATAAGATTGTCAGCTCTTTGGGGCAGGGCCTGATGGGAATGTATCAATCTAAATCACTACGGAAGATGTTGGTGCTATATAAATCAACAACAATAATAATAATTATATATAAACAATGTATACAAATTAATAGATGTGCCAGTGTTTATAGTGGGGTTTTATCTTCTTACCTTCTATACTTATGGTAATAGCATTGCTGAATAATGAATCAATCCATCTCCCATGTGGCTCTATCCAAAACTTGCAGTTATATGATCCTGAATATTGGTGGTTAGATAATACAATGCTATGGGTTGCAGTTTTCTTATTAACCGTCTCTGTGTGGATTATTTGACCATTTTTAAAATACTGGACTCCTTTCATTTCAGAATATGTGGATGTGCATTTCATGGTTACAGATTCCCCTTTAATATAATAATGGTGGGAGGATCCTGCAGATATAGTGGGTTTAAGAGAAAGAACTGGAGCCAGTGGTGGATCTGAAAGAAAAGGAAATTGTGAAAAGGTGTTAAATTTAGTGTCAGACTGGGAACATGGGGCCGACCATGGAATAAAATACCAGTGGCGCACCAATGTAACTAGAAATTAGCACCGTTAGCTAACTTATACTCACTAAGCTAGACAATCACAGACATGTTTTTAAACACATTCCTACTATACTTGCACACACACACACTCACGTTTTTCTACCAACCAAGGAAGTCTCGAGACTTTGGTGCTGCCCCCCTTGTCATCATTTCTTATGGGTAAGGGGAAGGCTCATGCTTTGACTTCAATTGCAGGGGTATCCAGTGCCTAGAGAAATTTTTTTAAACTTGCCTCATAGACAGGAAACCCTGCTACCAACTCATACACAGCTACAGACTCAAACACTTTTTGCCACACACGATTGGAAATGTTGCTTCAGGCAGTCATGGAATGGAACCATAACACCCTCCTGTACATAGTGTTTGAAAATGTTCTTAGTATACAGTATTTGTTATACAAAACTTGGACGTGCAAGTGAGAAGAGTCCCTACTAGGGATGGACTCAAACCCGAGTTTGACCCGTGGGCAGCACGGTTGACTCAGTGGTTAGCACTGATGTCTTGCAGCGCTGAAGACCTCAGTTCAATTCCACCCTTGGACACATCTGCAAGGAGTTTGTATGTTCTCCCCATGCTTGCGTGGGTTTCCTCCGGGCACTTCGGTTTCCCCCACAATCATAAAGACTTACTGATGGCCTGATGTGAATGTATACATGTAATTGTAAAGCACTACAGAAGATCCGCTATATAAATCAACAATAGAAATAAATAATAATAACTTTCATAGGTTGGACAAACTCGGACTTTCAGAACTTCCCAAACTAGCTTGTTTTTTCTGAACCCGCTGGAGTATTTTCAGTAATTATCACATTTGCGTACTGTTCACTAACCCTCGATTCCGGCCATAACCCTCTAATGTACCGTTTCGGCGATAACCAATGAATGTACCACTTAAGCAATAACCCTCCAATGCGGCGTTTTGGCGATATCCCTAGAATGTTTAGTTTTGTTGATAAACCTTTAATGTGGCATTTTGACAATAATCCTCAAATGTTCTGTTTTAGTGATAACCCTCCCAATGTGGCGTTTTGCCGATAACTATCGAATGTTCAGTTTCCCTGATAATCTTCAAATGTAAAATTTGGTAACTCAAACCCGAACCCGAATGAACTCGGACTTTCAGAACTTTCCAAACTATGAACTGGTTTCCTGAACTCACGGGAGTATTTTCAATAATTATTATTATTGCACTTTCTTGGCTATTCTCCTATCTCTCTGGTAGGACCTTTAGTGTTTTCCACTCTGAAATTAACTCAACCCCTTGCCCCCTCCCTGTGGGGGGCCCGCAAGGCTCAGTACTCAGTCCTCTTCTTTTCTCCATCTACACCTATGGCCTTGGACAACTTATTAGTTCATTTGGATTCCAGAATCGCCTGTATGCGGATGATATCCAAATTTACATCTCTGCCCCTGATCTCCCTACACTGACATCCCAGGTCCCCGACTGCCTTAATGCCATCTCTGTCTTTATGTCCTTCCGCTTCCTCAAACTCAACATGGACAAGACTGAACTTGTCCTTTTCCCACCCTCACGATCTGTTCCCCTCCCTAATCTTACTATTAATATTAACAACACACCTATATCACCATCTCCTCGTGTCCACTGCCTGGGAATAACGCTAGATTCTGATCTTTCTTTCAAACCCCATGTCAATTCGCTTGCCAACTCCTGTTGGCTCCAACTCAAAAACATCTCCCGCATCCGACCCTTCCTCTCGGAAGAAGCTACAAAAATATTAGTCCATGCCCTAGTCATATCCCGGCTTGACTACTGTAACACACTCCTGTGTGGTCTACCAAACAACCGCCTGGCTCTGCTTCAATCCACCCTCAACTCTGCTGCCCGGCTCATTCATTTCTCTTCTCGCTCCTCTAATGCCTCTCCTCTCTGTCAGTCACTCCACTGGATGCCCATCACGCAAAGGATCCAGTTCAAGCTGCTTACCCTATAAAGCACTATCCAACACAGCCCCTTCATATATCTCAGAACTGATCCACCGATATCATCCCAGATGCAACCTCCGCTCCGCAAACGATCTTCTCCTCTCATCCACCCTTGTCACTTCTTCCCATGCCCATATTCAGAACTTTGCTCGTGCTGCCCCTCTGCTCTGGAACGCCCTTACTCCTTCTGTCCATCATTCAAATGTAACCTTAAAACCCACCTCTTCAGGCAAGCATATAACCTGGCCTAAACATTACCCATCTTACTACCCAATATGATCCAACCTACCTTTCACAATCCACTGCCAAACTATTTACAGCCTACCGACTACTGCAACCTAATGTCTCACCCCATATCCTCTACACTGTAAGCTCTTTGGACAGGGTCCTCTCTCCTATTGTATCATGGTATTGCTGTAAGAAACTCATCACGCTGTTTACTCCTATTTTGTATTACCTGTGTATGTAATATGTATGACTTTGTATAACATGTATTACCCTGTATGTAATGTATGACTATGTAATTGTAAAGTGCCACGGAAGATGTTGGCGCTATATAAATCCATAATAATAATAATAATAATAACTCACCAATGATATACAATGTGATTGGGTTACTTTTGGGAGAGGTGACCTTTCCATTCCAGTAATCACAGTTGTACGTCCCCTGCAAGCCTTGCTGCATTCTATCAATGGCATATAATGGTGTGCTATGTGTTTTAAGCTTAGCATTGTTCATAAAGAAAGAGAATTCTTTTGCATTGTCTTTAGGATCTACCCCACATATAAGTGTAACAGCTTCTTCTGTAATATAAACCAGATGATCAGGGCTCTTCATAAGCGTGGGAGCACTTGAAGCATCTGTAAGAATATAAAATTCAATGGAAAGTTTAATAAGGGAACATATTATAGTGTATTTTTCAAGGACTTATATTATAAGTTGTAACCAGCATGGATTTAGGAGGAATAGATCTTGTCAAACTAACTTGCTTGGCTTTTACGAGGAAGTGAGTAGAAATTTAGACTCTGGCATAGCAGATGTAGTTTACTTGGATTTTGCAAAGGCTTTTGATGCAGTCCCCCATAAGCGACTAATGTATAATCTGAGGTCTGTTGGTCTGGGGAGTCACATTTGTACATGGATAGAAAATTGATTGATGAATAGGATGCAGAGAGTAGTTGTTAATGGGGATTCATCAATATGGACTAAAGTGGTAAGTGGGGTGCCACAGGGTTCTGTGTTGGGGCCACTTCTATTTAATCTGTTTATTAATGATTTATAAGTGGGTATTGTCAGCAAGATCTCTGTCTTTGCAGACGACACAAAACTTTGTCGACCATTAAAAGCTTAAGATGTGCAATTGTTGCAGGTGAATCTAGATAGATTGTCACATTGGGCTGGTAAGTGGCAGATGAGATTCAATGTTGATAAATGTAAGGTGATGCATTTTGGACTTAAAATCCTTGTGCTGCTTATACTATAATTGTCTCTGTGTTAAGTGAATCCCTGTTGGAAAAGTATTTTGGAGGTGGATAATAAACTTAAAGGTAGCAAGCAGTGCCAGGCAGCAACAGCCTGAGCCAGCATGGTATTGTCTTGTATAAAGAGAGGTATGGATTCAAGGGAGGAAAATGTAATTCTCCCTCTTTACAAAGCATTGGTAAGGCCTCATTTGGAATATGCAGTGCAATTTTGAAAACCTTTGTACAAAAAGGACATCTTTGAAATGGAAAGGGTTCAGAGAAGGGTAACATAGTAACATAGTAACATAGTAATTAAGGTTGAATAAAGACATTCGTCCATCAAGTCCAACCTATTCCCTTTTTTTTTTTTTTTTTTTTTTTTTTTTAACCCTACCTAACAGTTGATCCAGAGGAAGGCAAAAAACCCCAGCTAAAAAAGGGGGGAAAAAATTCCTTCCTGACTCCAAACGGCAATCGGAAAGTATCCCTGGATCAACCAGATCTATATGCATTAATACCAGTAATTCTCAATATTTTTTAGTTTTAGAAACTTATCCAGGCCTTTTTTAAAGTTATTCAATGAACTTGCCATTACCACCTCTGCTGGAAGACAGTTCCACAGTTTCACCGTTCTCACTGTAAAGAAACCTCTCCTAACTTGAAGATGAAACTTCTTTTCTTCCAACCTTAAAGGATGTCCACGAGTCCTCTGATATGACCTATTAGTGAACAATGCACCAGAGAGTTCACTGTATGGGCCATTAATATATTTGTATAAGGTTATCATGTCCCCACGCAACCGCCGCTTCTCCAATGTAAACAGCCCTAACTTGTCTAATCTGCCTGCATATTCAAGCCCCTCCATTCCCCTTATTAATTTAGTTGCCCTTCTCTGGACTGCTTCCATTTCCAAGATGTCCCTTTTGTATATGGGATTCCAAAACTAAATTAATAAGGGGATTGGGGAGCTTGAATATGAAGGCAGATTGGATAAGTTACTATTATGTACGCTAGAGAAAATGCGCTTGTGTAGGGATATGACTACTGTGTATAAATACATTAACGGGCCATACAATAAACTATCTGGGGCATTGTTCACCAATAGAGCATGTCAGAGGACACGCGGATATCCCTTGAAGAAAAGAAGTTTAGTCTATAAGTTCGGAAAGGGTTTTCCACTGTGAGAATGGTTAAACTATGGAATTGTCTTCCAGTGGACGTTGTGATGGCAGGTTTATTGGACAGTTTAAAAAAAAAAAAAGCATATGTCTTTTTTCAACCCAAAATACTATACTATACTATAAGCGCGATCAGCTGTTTAAAAGACCGAACCCGAACCGGAAGTTTGATTCCAGTCTTTTAAACAGCTGTATATGTTTCCCTCATACGTGTGATCAGCTGTTTCAAAGCAGCTGGTTGCTGCAGAGATTGTGCCATTGTAGCGGTTGCGGGGCGGTAGTTTCACCACTAATGGGTTGGGTTTGCGTCTCCCTCTGATGAAGTGACCAGGTAGTCACTAAACCCATCAGGGCATTCAGTTTCTGTGTTTTCCTCTCATTTGTAATGCCGATATTTGCACAATAAAGTTTGGCTTTTGTTGAACCTGGTAGAAGAGTCGTTCTTACATTTTGAAGGGAACAGCTAAGTCCCTGTTTCTTTATCTCATTCTTATTAATGTTTCCTAGGTTCCATTTCACTCCCAAAGTATAAGCAGCAAAAATTTTTATCAATCTATAAATAGTGTAGTTCTTACTACTCAATAGAAAATTGTTATATTTAGCCCATTGATATTCTAATCTCCAGTCATTTCATGTTTTGCACCATACTTCTCTTATTTACTTTTTTATTGACTTCTCCTCCGTGACCTGGTCTTCTCTTTCTTCTCTCCACTCATCTGTGTCACCCATTAACTTTATCACTTATATTTCCTATCCCTCTTTTCCACTCACCCTTACTTCCCTTTCTCCCCTCTCTCTTTTGTTTTAAGATTTTTTTTTGCCCTACAGCATTAGGGAGGCATTTTGGGTAGGGTAAAATGGTTGGACTTGTGACGAACAGGAGTGCAATGTAAAACCCCATAAACAATGTCTGGAATTGCACTCCTAATTTTCAATTATTTCACCTTATTGGCATGGTCCAGCAGTATGGCAGCTTCCACCTTGTTTTCCTGCCATGGGTAATCACAGGGTTAAATTCATGTTCAGTTGTAAGCTCTGCTTTCTTTCCCATAGCCATTGCCATTTGGTGTTGACTTAGCTGACCTAGCTAGAGGTCTGACTTCAAAGGGGCAAGGTGTGAAGTCCCTGTAATATACATACACTCTTACAAGCTAGTAGGCACCAGCACAGCAGGGAATCTTCTAGTTGAGATTTGAGCAGAAACCAACTGGCAGATCAAAGGTAATTCATATTCCTTAATAATTCAGGATGTAGAATTATTTCATGTTTTCGTAAATACCCCCAGTTTATCCAGGAATTAATTCTGCATTTATAGACAACTGACATAATATGATAGCCCAAACCAAACTTGGGATATTATTCTTCTTAAGCCTACGATCCCCAAGATATGTCATATTTGGTCTCATTCTGTTGGGTAAAATTAGTTACGGACAATCATGCTATTATTTTGAATGTGACATGTACAGTACATCAATTATGGACTAGAGGTGAATTGGAGATTTAAAATTCCCTCCAAAATAGGAACCAACCTTCGGGGGCAGAACCAAACCCACCCCTCTGCAGACCAGACCGCTCCCATTTTCAGGAAAAAAGATAAATTGGGAGCCGGGTCTCAGCTAAGGAGTTCGTCACAAGATCTTCAATAACATCTAGCCAACAGGGCATATTGGCTTACACCAAGAAATATTATTTGGACTTTTCCCATACCTAGATTAACAAGTTCTGGACTCAGCTCACGGACTATTCAGATGCCAACTATCTTTAAGTATTCATTCTTTTATCCATTTCTTACCCTCACCTGTGTGTTACCGTTTTTATGTTCGGTGAATTACTTTAGTTTTTCTTTATATTTTTTATGCACTATTTTTGTCAACTTTTAATAAATGATATAAAATCATTTATAGGCTATTGTCCTATTCTGAGTATATCCCAAAACGTCTTCGAAGTACGCTACTATAGAGAAGTATTGTTTAGGTATATAGATATACTGTATAATTGTGTATAGAATATTAGAGGTGAATAACCAATTTTCTTACAGGTTGTTTTTCTCGGAATGTGGTGGCAGTGAGTATATTGATATTAATTAATATTAATTGTGTAGTATATCGTTTGTTCACTAACCCCACCGGGTTCGATCTGTTCCATCCGCCTGTCGGTTGCTTGGAGTGTGTTTTCTGGTAGCTGATAGGTGGATGGGCATCGCTGCCCGGAGGTTTCGTGACAGGACTAGGTACGGTATATGTCTTCCAATGTTACTGTGCTTTACACTCATCAATGTCCTGGGGATTTTTCTCCTTCAACACCTTTTTGTTTGTATGTTCACTATACACACCTATTTGTATGTCATATCACACCTATTTTATCTGTCTGTATCCCCAAAATGCTTTAGTATATGTATATTGTAACTAGAGATGAACACAACTGTTTCGTTCCGACAGTGGTTCCGCAAAACTTACTAAAGTTCTCATAATCTGATTTGAACTAAATCTGAATTTTTGAATTTCCATCACTATTTTTGAATATTCCGTCACAATTTTTACATTTTCAATCAGAATTTTTGAACACAATTTTTACATCAAATTTTCATTATTTTATGTTCAGTTTATGAATTTTCAAAGATAAATTCAGAGTTTTGAAAATTTTATTTTCGTTTCATTACTTATTGTAACTGCTCCTGGTGCTGCAAGTGAAAATTCGAATGTTTATGTCTAGCCAAACAATTCAAATGACAAGAAACTTGACATCCCACTTAAGAAAAGGTCACTAGATTAAAAACTGCACAAAATAGGCAGCACAGTGGCTCAGTGGTTAGCACTGATGCCTTGCAGAGTTGAAGTCCTGAGTTTGAATCCACCCTTTGACACATCTGCAAGGAGCTTTTATGTTCTCCCCGTGCTTGGGTGGGTTTCCTCTGGGCACTCACATTTCCCCCACAATCTTAAAGATACACTGATAGGTTGTATGTGTCAAATAAATGTGTTTAGATTGTAAGCTCTTCGGGGCAGGGCCTGATGTGAATGTATACATGTAATTGTAAAGCGATACGGAAAATGTTAGCGCTATAAAAATCCACAGTAATAATAACAAAATACATCAACTAATTGCGAGCAAGCTATAAGTTGTTACTTCAAGTAAGTAAGGCATTACTCTAAGGAGTTACTCTAAACAAGCTTCTGCACATGTAGACATTATACCTGACTATCATATTCAGTATTCTTCAATGCTTACCTGCCCATCTTATAAGAAGATTGAAGCACAGTCCTAAAAGTGCAAAAAGGCCACATTTATTTATTTAATGAGGAATCAGAGGCATTCTGTACAAATAAGCAAATAAGCTATTTAGTGGTTGGTATTATTATTAAGGATCAGTATTTATGTATTGTTATTTAGCTCCCATTTTTTAAAGATATTGTTATTTAAGGAGAGATATTAATATTTAGGTAGGGGTATTCTTACGGTATTTAAGGACCGGGATCAGTATTTAGGTATCATTATTTAGGTTTAAGTAATGTTATTTACCAAATGGATGTATTATTTAATGCTCCTTATTTAAGAAAACCCCTACTTTGTAAATATGCCCCTACGTATTTTAAAGGATAAAATGTTTCACTCATTAACTATTGTAACCATTAGAAGGGCATTGAAAACTTATTATCAGAATATTGTTTAGCAATAAGTCAGGAAAGTCATTTTGAGCCTGTGCCAATTGAAAAGCTTAAAGGACAAGTTCACCCAAACCAAGAATTTACACATAGCCTAATCACCCTCACAAACCCTTATTGCATCTCCCAGATAGTGTCTTATAATTACTCTTTAGATCTTGGCTTTACGCATGAGTGAAATTTGCACTGTTCCTTATATCATTTAAAGCTGTTCAACTACAGTAAACCCAATTTGTACTGCTTCTTCATCTATTTGCAGGGTATTACTGATGGAGCTATATCCTGTAATGAATCACAAGATCTGCATTCAGATGCATGCCTGATATTATAAAGATGAGCCACTATATATTCCTTTATTACTTATTAGGAGATTCATGACTGTTGAAGGCCAACTAAATACGGTCATTAAATGATAAGACTTCTGTGGTCGTTTTTTGTGTAGACATGTGTAGCTAGAGAAAAACGTTTTTGTTTTGTCGATTACAGAATAACAGAGCAAGACCTGCCAATTAGAGTAAACCTTCTAGGGGCTCATAAAATGCTTAATTTAATTTTGAGCTTTTTACATTTGTTTTTTTTAAACTTACCTATCAGGACTGAACAGGACAAGGCCATGTTGACAGGAAACAATTGAAGCTGGACAAGGATGACTTTTTAGTTTCTGTTAGAAAATACAGACCAGAGGCAGGTAAATAGATAGTACAATAGGGTTAGTCATATAGCATAAGAGCTTACAGTTTTTTAATTTTGTCAAAAGCATTCAGGCTATCTCTTTGCTGGCTATAGTCCTTTAGGAATCAGGGCTGCTTACTCTTTGGGCTATTTATTTTAGCTACGGCCCAGGTTAGGAGGCGGGGCATCTGACCTCGGGTAGAGGTGGTTTACCGGGCATGCTGATAGGAGTCCCTTTGGTTAGGCAGATCTCGCGGGCACTTGGTGGCTGTCATGAGGTCAGCGCATCATTACGTGAGTGTTGATTTGCCATGCCGGATCCCACGAGATCCATTAGCATGATGTCACACTAGGCTAGGTATATATATATATATATATATATATATATATATATATATATATATATAATTGCCACAAGGGATCCAGCGCCGTTTTAACATTGCCGGAAGACACAAGATCTTCCTCCCTAAAAGTTGGTAGTTAAGTTTTTAGGCAGTATTGATTTTGAGTTATTAAATGAGAAAGGTTGGTTGGAGTCACAGCTGGCGGATACATGCTTGCGAAGGATATGGTTTTGGATCTGTTACATGTCATCTAGGGATCCAGAGGCCTGGCATTCTAGCTTTGGCTACGGCTGGGTTCATCTAATTAGGACGCAAGGATGTATAATTTTAAGATCTGCCAAAAATATTTGAACACATGTAATGGAATGTATCAATAAAGCTCTGGTCTACTGTTTTCACACAACATCTGTTTATGTAAAAGGTATGTGGTAAGAAGAGATTCATTTTTAATCATTAAGCAGCCAAGGTTTATCCCTAAACGAAACGCATCAGGTGATCCAAGAGTTTTGTGATGTTACCTCCGGGTGTGTAAAGGAATAAAGAGGTTTTTAAGTTTCCGCTCTTTGAGCAAGTCTTTTTTCCAGTGTGTGCTACTCATATTCAGTTTGAAGAATTGGAAACCTGTTGCACGTGTGCACAGGCTTCTGCTATTCTCTCTATACATTAACAATGTCAATATTGCGAAAGATGTGTCATTTTCTCCTTCGCAATATTGCCATGATATGCCCATTCTTTCACTCCACAACTACAGTGCTTATGCATGCCCTTATACTCTCCTGTCTGGACTATTGTAACATTCTGCTACTTGGTCTCCCGGCCTGTTATCTCTCCAGTCTATATTAAACTTGGCAGTTCGGAAAATCTCACTCTCTCCTCCAAGAGAGAGTCAGCCACCCCAATACTTATCTTCTCTCTTGGTCCCCTTTGTTCCTGAACTTGCCCTGCACTCTTCATTTATGTCAAAATAAAGAAACCAAGCCTGAATGCAGAGAGGTTGACACTAATTTTCTGCTATGTACAATGCAGTTTTTTTATGCAGACACGGAGTTAAAGGGTAACTGTGGTCTCAAATTCTTCCAAACCATTAAGGATTATATAAAAAGCCTTCTATCATACCTTCAAAATAAAACCTAAATCACATCTCTAGATAAAATTTGTGAGTTATTGCTGGGAAGGTTCAGCAATATTACTTTCTGGTTGAACACTTCCTATTTTCAGCCATGTGACCAGCTTGTAGTGATGTGATGCAGCCTTTGCCTGCATTAATAGGCTTCCCTTCTCAACTGTCAATTTTTTCCCCAGGTACTTCCTGTTTTCCCCAGCATAAAGTCTTTACTGAGCATGCTTCTCCCCCGGGGCAGAGGGATGTGGCAGAGGTCTGGTGATGTCACACAACCTACTGTAAGCCGGAAGTTTGAACATTCAACTCGATATAATTTCTCACAGGATGAAGCCAGAGATGTTATTGTTGGTTCATTTTAAAGAAAATACTGCAGGCTTTCATTTAACCCTCACTTGTTTTGAGACCACAGTTGCCCTTTAAGGAACTAGGAACTCTCCCACCAGGTGCGGAATCTAAGTGTCTGCTGGTCTTCTCCAGAGCGCCTGATTGTGGGGATGTTGCACGACAAGGCAGAAACCAGGTTACAGGAGGGTGCTTGGCAGATGAATCGTAACAGTTTTAATGCCTTACCATGGGAAGTTTTTGTTAACACCTTGCATTTAGGAGATTCCCAACACCTGGCTGTTATATGCTGATTGGGACATTTCATGGTATTTATTGCCAACATATTCTTTTCAATTCATTCTGAATTGAGAAATCCAGTCAGATGACTAGTGAAATGTTTCAAGAACTGAACATCAAGCCCAGTTGATTTAACAGAATATGAAATATATTTTGATAGTAATTATCCATGCAAAATTCAGAGATTTTTTTTGAAAAGGATGCCTGGGAGTTCCTGTGATGTCATTTCTGGGAAACATGCTGAAATAGCAAAATCACCATTAAATCACAAGATCTCTCTCCACAACACTATCTGCTACCTCTCTCTCCAAAAGCTCCTGAAATTCCCACACTCCCAGGAAGTGACATCAGGATTTAAATGTTCTTAAAACGTCACTAAATACACTGTGTTTTTAAGTTGCATTTTTGTCTGTTACTAGTATGAACGAGCCCTTAAGAAAACAAGTAATAATTTACAGCCAAGCAGCACTATTAGTTATTATTAGCACTATTAGTTATTATTAGCACAGTCAGTCAGGCTATTTGGGGGAAAAACCAGTCTACTTAGTTTCTCCCAGTTCCTGTTACTTACATTGCATGGTACTAAAAAGGAGGAGAAATATGGAATTTGGAGGTCGGATATCTCTGTCCTGGGTCTGCAATACAATGGGAGTGATGGCCTCTGGGTTGCTACGTTACATGTGCTGCCCCAGTGACCATGCTACTCTAGTCCATGGCCTAGTTGCAAGGGCATAGCTAGATATCAAAGTGCCCCTTAGGACCCTTTAAAGGGCATGTCTACCCTCCTAAGAAAAATTTACCCCCACAAACCCAGTTTTAATTTCACTTAAACCTGGGAGTATATTTGAAAGGTTTAAGTAAAATGAAAATGGGGTTTGTGGGGCTGAACTACGTAAAGAATTGTTTAAAAAAAATTCTCAAGAGGCTGGTCATGCTGTCAGGGGGCCTGAATGAGCCCCCTTTGGCTCCGGGCACCATAGCAACTGCTATGGTTTCTATAGTGATCCCTATGCCCCTGCCTAGTTCGTCTACCCAGAAATCTGACCCTCATTACTTAAATGTATCTTAATCTAAACCAGTGGTTTTTAAACCACTTTTCAGACTGTCAATGGCAATGCAAATTTCTCTAGTGACATATTGCCGGTAATCCCTCCACAAGTTACACCATGTTCATAAAACAGTGCAACGTTTCGGGTAAAGACCTTTTCTCAAGCTCTCGGAGCAATGGTAACAAACTATTACCCTAATTGTATCCATATATACCTGTGTTCACAGGAAATTGTTATAAACATTATACAGGAATAAAACGATATACTGGAGTTAGATACAGCCAATGATACATATGACACCCTGTGGCCCACTGAGTAAGAACATCCCACACACAATGTGATATCAAAACCTGTGTAACTTATAAAAAGAACATAAAGATCGTAATCAAGATTTAATCCTTTGGGGATAGTGAGCCCAGGTGGTTAATCCACCAAACCTCGTGTTGTTTTAGGACCCTCTGTCTATCTCCCCCCATATTTTGGTCCAGTTTTATGTGTTCAAGAACTAACAGGGTTATTCAATAAAAGTTCTTATTGTTAAAAATGGTGCTAATTTTGCCCCAACCAATCAGATCTTATTTAACATTTGAAAGCTAACATCTGATTGGTTGGGGCAAAATTAGCACCATTTTAAATAAGAGCTTTTATTGAATCTCCCAGCATATATTTAAACTGGTTGGCTTTATGGCCCATTTCCCCACAGGGGCAAACCAGCGCATACACATCAAATTTGGAATCGCATGTAAAACATCCCTGAAGATGAAACTCCTGTCCTGTAGTGGGATGTACTTTTGCCTTTAATAGCCTTGGTGCAGAAAATACAGTTGAGGCATGGGAACATGCCCTCATTTCTACCCCCTAACCAATTGCCCTTTTCTCACTACCCATATAACCACGCCCCAGTCGACTTTTGATGTGTGTTTCTATAGTTTTACCCCTCCAATAAGAAATCAGGGGTAGATTAGTAAATTCCCCAACATTGGAGCATGTTTCCTTCACAATTGGCCAATGCCATTTAATAGTTTTAACAACTTCCTGACTGCAAGGGTCAAAATTAGTCACATAGGTTACCCTTTCCCCTTTCTTTTGTCTGCTTTGGGGTCTCCCTCCCCCCAGGGTGACTTTTTGACCTCTATGATCAAAGTGGGGTAACCTCTATCCTTAAATCTCTGACACATCATTCCCATTTGTCTGTTTTTAACCTCAGAATCTTGGACTAATCTATCCACTCTTTTAAGTTGACTAAAAGGGATAGCCTGTTAAGTGTGCGGTGGGTGTTTGCCATTATACATTAGAAGTTGGTTCTGGTCCGTGGGTTTTTGATATAGCTGGGTTGTGAACCCTTATTCATTTTTAGAGATCAAAATGTCCAGAAAATGGACCTCAGTAAAGCTATAGCTCAGATCAAAATGAATGCTCGGATGGAGTCTATCCAGTTTGGCGTGAAACCGCGACAGGATATCAATCATTAATTATACAAACAATTTTGGGAAGAGGATCATGCATCAATTTACAGTAAACATCAGTATCCGAAAGTTGCTGTAAGATCCTTGAATCAGACCCCAATTCACTGAGAGACAATCTCTCCGCATTAGTGATATTAACGTATATATGTTGTAACTGCTCAAAATGTAATGGTTCGTATTCCTTCTGGACCTGCCTGGATCAGGACACAGAGTGTCTACTAGCTTGCCTACTAAAAAAGCATAAAAATAGTACCAAAAAAGGCCACAGTACCAGCTAAAGTTTACAACCCAGCTATATCAAAAACCACGGACCGGAAACAACTTTTAATGTATAATAGACAACACCCACCACACACTAAACAGGCTATCCCTTTTAGTCAACTTAAAAGAGTGGATAGATTAGTCCAAAATTCTGAGGTTAAAGACAAACAAATGGAAATGATGTGTCAGATTTAAGGATAGGGGTTACCCTGATTCGATCATGGAGGGAGCAAAAGGTCACCCAGGGGGGAGTGAGACCCCAAACCAGACAAAAGAAAGGGGAAAGGGTAACCTATGTGACTAATTTTGACCCTTGCAGTCAGGAAGTTGTTAAAATTATTAAATGGCATTGGCCAATTTTGAAGGAAACATGCTCCAATGTTGGGGAAAAAAAACTATAGGAACACAAAAGTCGATGGGCGTGGTTATAAAGGTAGTGGGAGAAAGGGCAATTGGTTAGGGGGTAGAAATGAGGGCATGTTCCCATGCCTCAACTGTATTTTCTGCACCAAGGCTATTAAAGGCAAAAGTACATCCCACTACAAGACAGGAGTTTCATCTTCAGGGATGTTTTACATGCGATACCAAATTTGTTGTGTATGCGCTGGTTTGCCCCTGTGGGTTGATTTAGGTGGGTGAAATTTACGTGGGTCAAATAGCGTATGACACAACACAAATCGCCTATTCAATTAAAACACACCACACTACCTGTGCCCAAGCATTTAATTGAAATGGGCCATAAAGCCAACCAGTTTAACTATATGGTTCTTGAACAGGTAAAACTGGACCAAAAAAGGGGGGGAGATAGACAGAGGGTCCTAAAACAACACAAGGTTTGGTGGATTAACCACCTGGACTCACCATCCCCCAAAGGGTTAAATCTTGATTATGATCTTTCTGTTTTTTTATGTCTCACAGGTTTTGATATCACATTGTGTGTGGAATGTTCTTACTCAGTGGGCCACAGGGTGTCACTATGTATCATTGGCTGTATCTAACTCCTGTATATCGTTTTATTCCTGTATAATGTTTATAACAATTTCCTGTGAACACAGGTATATATGGATACAATTAGGGTAATTGTTTGTTACCATTGTTCCGAGAGCTTGAGAAAGGGTCTTTACCCGAAACGTGGCACTGTTTTATGAACATGGTGTAAGAACAGTTCATCAAGTTTAACTCCCTCTCCTGGGCATTGCCTACTCAAAAATGGAAATAGCAATAAAGACACTAGGAGACAGTCAAAGCAGGAAAGTTCAAATCGCTCCAAGGGAAGATAGACATCCACCCTACCGTTAAGTTCCTTAGTCGCTTCATACAGGAAGAAGAAATTGTACTTTGCTCACCCAGTCTAACATAGGACTGGATAAGTCTTATATGTATCAATAAATATACATCACTGCTCCAATTCTGATGCTGGGAATAGTTAGACTTACATCACTCCAGGCCCCAGGGCAGCCTAATGGCCGCGGCCATTAGATCCACCTTTTAACATATGGTAATTTCCATAGACTATTTGCGCTCTAACTTCCTTTCCCTACAGAGTGCGGTTCTCAGTCACGTGACCTGTAGTTTCTTGAAAAGTTCCGTGTGCTAAGGTCACCACTACACCTTTTCACTTGATAGAGTTTCCTTTTTTTTTATAGGTTATTCCTTTCAATCAACTTTATTTACTCCATCCTTCATCACTGAACATTTTCATGACAATTCTTTCCTTCTTTATTGAACTGTTCTTTTATCACATGACTTTTAGTTTCCTCATCTTTGATATTCATATTGAGAAACCTTTATAAATTACTATTGTACATTCTTTTTCCCCATGTCTTTCCTATATACCATTTATTACAAGAGCATTTAATACCATATATAACGTGTGATTTACAATTATAGAACACCTGTGCTTATGGTTTCTTACTATAATAAAATCCTTACCCCTACCCACATATTTGCAGTTTCAAACATTCCCTTTAATACGTTCATATTGATATCCCTTATTTCCATGTTATTACATTCAAGCAGCATACTGCGTGACAGGATATCATTTAATGTATTGTTTTTTTTTAAAACTTATGTTTTTTTTTTTTTATTTACCACTATCTTAATTAGAGCTTTATCACCCTGTAATATGGACCAATGTTCGTTATCTTTGAGCTATCCTTATTTAAGTCAAATATTAGAACCGGCTTTTGTTTGTATTTATTTTTCCTTTTTAAACGGCATGTCTACCCTTTAATACAACTTTTAGTATGTGATAGGCAATGCTTCCCCAGCCCCAAATGCTATAATATTATTGCCAGAAAGTCCCCCAATCATTACTTATCTTCCCTCTCTCCTTTGCCGCACACTCCTGGCCCTCTGCTTGCATGGAACTGCAAGCAGGGGGCGGGACCGGCAGTTCAAAACGGCAAAGGAGAGAGGTAAGGTAAATAATGATCGGGGGACTTTCTGGCATTAATATTATAGCAGTTGGGGCTGGGGAAGCATTGCCTACCACATACTAAAAGGGTTTTACACTGGGGGAGGGAGACCAAAACGAGAGGGAGAGGGGGGGGGGCTGCAGTGCGCATGCCAAACTTCTCCCGGAGGGGAGACAGGAGGCAGAGTCCTATATGGAGTCTGCTATCCTCCTGGTGGGCAGTTTTTTGGACTTTGGGGGGGGATTGCATGAGACCCATTTGGATCTGGGATGTAAGGTAAGGATTTTAATACACTACAGATTGGGCCCAATAGTGGGGGGAATTTAGTTTTGGGGGTGGACATGCCCTTTAATATAAACATTGTTCTTTATATGTGTAGACTAGGGATGGGCAGTACGCGGATCCGAACCCGGATCCGCCGCGGATTTATCCTGTTCGCGAACGGCGGATTTTTCCGGATTTTCCGCCTTCCGAACTTCCGATTCGCGGATTTTTCATATTTTCGAAATATGTGGTTTTCGAAAAACACGTAATTTCGAAAATTTTCGAAAATGCAAGGTTTTCTCTTATTTTTATAAATACGTATTTTCGAAAATTTTCGAAATTACGAGGATTACTTGTATTTTCGAAAATACATATTTTCGAAAATACTAGTTTTCTCGTATTTTCGAAAATTTTCGAAAATACGCGAAAACCCGTGAAATTTTTTTCAATTAAGTATTGAAAACCGCATGCGATTGAGATTTAAAATGTGGAACGCAAATTGCAATCGCAACAAACCCGAAAACGCACGTTTTCGGTGCGTTGCCGCGTTTTCAATGATATGAAAAAACGCAAGCGCAAACGCAAAAAAAAAGCGCAGCAGTGTGGCATAGCCCTTAGGCTGGTAAAAAATCCACAGCTTTGTTTCTCTCAAGGCACATCACTGTTATAATAAATATACTGCATACTGTATCTATAGTGAAGGTTCTAATTTATCCAGGTTTGACTATATCGTAGTATTCAGTTAGATCATCAACCTGACTAAAACTGTAAATATGTCATATTTATATCTGTAAATATTTATTGGCTGTTAAATTGTCTATAAAACATATAGAGCTGATGCTATAAGAGGTGCTAGTGCTATTTATATGCAGCAACCAATCATATGGTAGCTTTTTACTGGGTTACTGCAGTTAGAAAAAAACCTCTTGATTGCTGAAGAAAATAGTGGGGGTAAACTTATAACAGCAGCAGTGGCGTAACTAGAATCATTGGGCCCCCCTGCAAAACTGAGGGGCCCCTATCCGTTCTTCATCTACAGTGGTTTTCTGGGAGGAGTCTTTTTTTTTTTTTTTGATAAGAAAAATAAGAAGACGGCCCCCTTGGCTCCCAGGCCCCCCTGCAGTTGTTCCCCCTGCTCCCCTGTAGTTACATCCCTATACACCAGCCCATCGATCTCTGGTGGTTTGCTCTATTACAGGGATTCTCAGATTTTTTTAGTCTTGTGGCATAGGAATCCAAGGAACCCTTGGATTCTAATTGCTGAACTTTTGTTTAAAACCTGTAAATGTAGAGTTTTTCCTTTCTGATTATCTTTTGAATCGTAGCAGAGTTTCAATATTTTTAATTTAGTGCTCAGTTACAATATTTTAATAATATTATAATTCTATTACAAAATATATTTTTATAATAAAATAAAATGATGTTGATATTGGTGCCCCGTATCGCATTTTAATGGCACACTATTTACATTGATTTGCTACATAATGATAATATTCCCCTCTATCTAAAAAATAAAACATTCCGCTACTTTATACATTATAAATACAGATAGGGACATCTAAATTCTGTAACAAATCTCCGAGCTGTACGAGAGGAGCTTATCGTTTTCCTGTAACTAGTGAAAGTAATCTGGGTAAAAAGGTTTTATTACAAATGGAAACTCACTTTTGTTTAGGACACATGAATTTATTTATACTTTAATTTGGACTTAATATTGGAAGTACTCATATTTTACTCACATATTGTAATCATATTCATGTACATAAAATCTATCTAGCTAGCTAGCTTTCATCTATCTTTCTTAAAGAGTTTATGCATTCCCATTAAAACTGAATATTGAATATAATTATCTATACATACCTGCTTATATCTGATTCCAAGCACAAAGCGTGATCTTAATCATCACTTGATGTGTTCATTCAATAAAAGTCAGCGTCTACACTGTCAAAGGTTTATAACTACACTGCACATTATTTTCCTTTAGCAGAATGTCATTATGTCTGAGATGTATTAGTATTTATTTCTTGTGGTAGACTGCACACACCAAAACCACATGTGAGTTTAAATTAATTTTACTGCAGAAGCAACTAATTTTGCAACTAATTTTAAAGGGAAAGTTTCATCCCAATGACTTTAAACTGCCCATTCAGCATTTTGTCTGTGTATAAATAAATGCAACTGAAATACTGACTTCCTGTTTGCAGGACCCCTAGTAGAGACCGTTATGGTCTTGCCCTTGACCACGCAGGGTTGATTCAGTTGCTCAGTAGAGATCTGAGCATCTTTGACCCATACAACAGCCACTCAATGGAAATTACTGTTAGGAACATTCCAAAGATGTGGTGCATCCTGGGAAGAAGAAGGACCGTTAGAACCTGAAATGTCAGCTTACTAATGTCAACAGCAGGGAATAGCTAATGGTATGAAATCAATTGATTTTTCAAAATGGGAGAGAATATGTAGAATAACTAAGAAGGCATTACACAAACTAACAATTTAACAAATATTGATAATGTCCACTGAACTGTCCCTTTAAGGACAACAATACTGAAAAACTAACTTTGCTTCATCCTAATCTATAAACAAAATACTAAATAGTTTAAACGTTGTTTATTTGGTTACTTGTTTTGAGGCTTGAGAAAGGGCAGAGATTTGCCTGAAAGGTAGCCGTTGGTATTGATGTTTTAAACAGCTAACTGCATATTCCTTTACTACATAAGCACGATCAGCTGTCTAAAAACACCCGGTGACCTGGGACCCTGCAGTTTTACCTCTGGTTGAAGAACTTTCCAACTGGCCCTTTAATGGAGGTCCTTTGTTATACTAATTCAAGATTAAAGGGTAACTGTGGTCCAAAAATGACTTTAGGTAAAGTCATGCATTGCTTTCCTGAGTATTTTTTCAATTGGCTTTAATATTTTAAAAATAGTTTTGAAGATATTTACATTTCTATGTGTAATATGGTAGCAGCATCACCAGATTCCCTGCATTTCCTGCTTTCTGCTCTCAAAACCTTTTCCATGTGTCTCCTCCTCCTCATGGGCCACCCATGGCCTCTCCCTTGTAGGCCCCTCCCCTTGCAGCCCCCGTGGCCCCTCCCACTCATGGCCCCCTCACTCACTGGCACCTCAGACCCATACCCCCAGCCTCCACCCTACAGAAAACTGTGTTTTCAGGCAGGTGCAAAATCTGCAATTTTAAAATTTCTTTCTGGTTCTGCTTCTGCCTGAAAATGCTGTTTTTACAGTTTTCTGTAGGAGGGAGGTGTAACTGCCTGCCCAAGTCAATTTATTAATCAATCAGCATAATCCACATGTTCTCTATAGCTACTGTTAAATAAGAGAAATATAGCAATTTAGTTACTCTACATACAAATAAACATAATAGGGTATAATTAATTATATATATATATTATATATATATATAATATATATATATATTATTATAATATACCCTATATGGTTATTTGTATGTAGAGTAACAGTCAGCAGCATCAGCTATAATATAGCAAGCTAAGCACAGAACATTACATAGTTAATCTGAGCATTTCAGTCACCTGATAGTCCAGTCCAATCAGAACCCAGCCTCACTTTGAGTTCTTCTAGAATCTAGCTAGATATACCAGCAGCCATCTTTGAGATAGAATCCTCAGAGAGTATGCCAGAGCAGAGAAACTGCCCCTAAGATCCTATGAGGCGAAAATAGTTCTACCGCTCGCTACTTACTACGCTCAGAGTGCCAATATTGCACCAACATTACTAAATGCGATCATCCTTTCCCTTATTCCCTACCCTGATGATGTTATCAATAAAGAAAATTAATTTTGTACCAGCAGTATCTTCTTAAAGTCTTTCAAGGATCCGGGGACAGTTACAGGAGGCTAGGGGTTTTGGTCTGAGGTGCCAGTGAGTAAGGGGTCCTCAGGTGGGGGCCAAGATGGGCCTGCAAGGGGAGGGGCCCAAGAATGGTGAGGGCCATGGGGCCCATGAGTGTGAGGGGACCCAGGGCCATAGTGCTCTGGTGAGGGAATATGAGCAAAATGATTATGGTGGCACGGCCATCTCTATTTGGCACATATATTATCACTTTTCATGTGGCATAAATATGCCAACATACAGTGACCAAACTGATTCTGCTGAATTGGAGAGCTGAACTAATAGTGTCCGTTGAACACCAAGGCTGGAGGGTTCTGCAGCCACTGTTAGGCCAGCCCTCCAGTTCACTAGCCAGTGTCAAGTCAGCCCTCTAGTTCACCAGACACTGTTAGTTCACCATGCCCACCTCCACAAGCCAAGTCCACTTTTTTTTGCCCAAGTTCTAGAAGCACCCCAGTGAGCAATAGCGAATAGAGAATGCAGGAGAGAAGGGAGAGGGTGAGAGATAGATGATAGAGACTTCAGGAGAGAGAGAGTGAGAGAGAGTCTAGAGACTGCATGAAAGAGAGAGAGTGAGCGATAGAGAGACTGCAGGAGGGAGAGTGTGAGAGAGAGCCTGCAGGGGAGAGAGTGAGAGAGAGGATAGAGTCTGCAGGAAAGTGCAGGGGAAGGTGAGAGATAGACTGCAGGAGAGTGAAAGAGTACGAGAGATAGATGATAGAAACTGCAGGAGAGAGAGAATGTGAGAGATAGAGGATAGAGACTGCAGGTGAAAGAGAATGTGACAGATAAAAAGAGGAACTGCAGAAGAAAGCGAATGTGAGAGAGAGAATAGAGACTGCAGGAAAGAGAGTCCGGCTCATTTACCCATGGCCACTGGGCAAAATTATGGAGTTAAAGTTGTGCTAACTGGTTTGCTATCGGTTAGCTCAACTTTAACTCCATATTGGTGCTGGATGTGCAAGTTTCGCAAAAGACACACGCACATCCGGCACACATTTTTGCGCTACTTTTAGCATTGGATTTTAAGGCCAGCTAATAGCTGGTGTTAAAATCCTGCTGTGAGCAAACCCCTATTCAGGATTTATCCCCAATCGCAAACACGATATTGAATCGCGTTCAGTACATTTACCCAGAGTGATATTGGCTTGGGTAAATAAGCCTGAGTGTGTTTGAAAGATAGAGAATGGACACTACAGGAGAGAAAGAACTAGAGAGAAAAAGGATAGAGACTGCAAGAGAATGTGACAGATAAAAAAGAGGGTCTGCAGAAGAGACAATGTGTGAGAGAGAAGAATTGAGACTACAGGAGAGAGAGAGAAAAGGTTAGAGATAGAGGATATTGACTGCAAACGAGAGAGAGAGAATGCAGGAGAAAGAATGTGAGAGATAAAAAAAGAAACTGCAGAAGAAAGACAATGTGTAAGAGAGAATAGAGACTGCAGGAGAGAGCGAGAGAATGTGAGATATAGAATATATAGACTGCAGAAGAGAGTGAGAGAAAAAATGTTATAAAGGATAGAGACTGCAGGAGAAAAAGAATGTGGGAGAGACTGCAGGAGAGAGAATGTGAGAGTCTGAGAGAGGGTAGAGACTGCAAGAGAGAGAGAGAGAGAGAGTGTGAGAGATAGAGGCTGCAGGAGTGACAGAGAGAGTGTGAGAGATAGAGGATAGAGGCTGCAGAAGAGAGTGAGAGAGAAAATGTGATAGATAAAGGATAGAGACTGCAGGAGAAAGGGAATGTGAGAGAATAGAGACTGTAGGAAAGAAAGAGAATGTGAGAGATAGAGGATAGAGACTGCAGGAGAGAGAGCATGTGAAAGATGGAGGGTAGAGACTGCAGGAGAGAGAGAAAGAGAATGTGTGGGACCTTTACCATCTGTTCTTATTATGTTCTCATTGTATGGGGCCTTTACTGTCTGTTCTCACTGTATGTGACCTTTACTGTCTGTTCTCACTGTATGGGACCGTTTACTGTCTGTTCTCACTGTATGGGACCTTTAATGTCTGTTCTCACTGTATGGGACCTTTACTGTCTGTTCTCACTGTATGGGACCTTTACTGTCTGTTCTCACTGTATGGGACCTTTACTGTCTGTTCTCACTGTATGGGACCTTTACGCTGAGGCGCAAAAAAATGGTCATTGCAAAACGGAAATGGAATGTGCAAATGCATGCGCATGGGAAATTGTGTGAACTTATGCATTCCTGCCATTTCCATTCTAATCAAAATCGCATGCGCAATCGCAAGCAAAGACGTGAAAAACTTGTTAGTGTGGCCTAGCCCTTACAGTCTGTTCTCACTGTATGGGACCTTTAGGCTACAACGAACCAAATCATACACCCAATCGTGAGCATTATCTATCTTGATGTGGTTGCAGGCTTACAAATCTTTTGGACAATATTTTTTATTCTTTAGATATGGTGGGGATAAATGTCTATTTGAGGAACTGAATAAATAGATACATCAGTGATGCAAAGTTCAAAATGACCAAATGGCTAGCTGTGCCCACCCGTGAAGCCACACCCACAAGTCACGCCCATACCAATTGGCTGGAGGCGCACATATAGGCGGCATTCAAAGTTTGTCCCGGGTGACCAAAACCCTAGAGACATCCTGCCCTTTAATTCCATTTTCTGTTAGCAAGGTGACTTATTGGACAACAATAGGTCACCTTGGATGACACATCGGCTAGTGCACAGCATGTCTGACCAAAAGTGTTGGAGATGATAGTAAGGAATTAAGGACTTGATTTTACACAGGGGGGTTTCTAATTAGTAATGATTAAAAAGGCAAGTGATACATTGTTCTAATCAGTAATTTCTGGACAAGGAATCAGAAAATAGAATGAGCATCTAATTTTTGCTGGACTATAATGCTGGAAGACCATGATGTATATTGACCTGCTTAAGGGGACACTAAACAGACTGATTGAGTAAGGTAAGTCTTGCAGGGTCATATCATAGGATATCTTGAAATGCTTTAATGACATACAACATGTTTCAGACATGTAGTTCTTTATCAAATGTGAATGACATTTGATAAAGGACCATGTGTCCGAAACATGTTGTGTGTGACAAAAGCATTTCAAGATATCCTATGAGAGTCTTTGATACCTGCTACTGCCTCACACTTTTCTATTTTTGCTCTTAATTCATAATAACATAGAATCTACATATGTGCCTGTCAATCTAAATTTAAACTAGCCCAGACGTTACTGTGGTCACTGCTCGTTTGATAGAGTTCTCAAACTATGAGAAAAGGGGAAGGGGTTGGTTTTGGTTTTAAGTATTAAAATAGGAACACAGTTTTTATTCATTCCGCTTTCAAGCTGTTTCCCCTCTTATGTGTTTGCTTATGCACATGTACACAACTGGGGGATGCCAGGCCCCTGCAGTTATGCACCTGCTATGCTGGAGGTATACTGATGACAGCATATCAGTATACCATTTAAAAGGGGATTGTTGAAAGGTACGCTTATGTATGTACCATCCAACATTAACCTTTAATTATGCAAGAAGGGGTATCCAAACACTTACTACATGGGAGCACACCCATCCATCCAGGCCATGGCGCTCAGGCACTTCCAATGCTGCTCGGCCAGCAGATAATCAGAAAGGATCCATAGTAGGTAGAAGTAGGCAGCACACTGAGATAAAATCAACTTATTTTATTTCATCCATTAAAAACATCACAAATCCGGTCATACACTAAATGGCACATTACTAGAGGGTGGAGGAGCCGTCTGACGCATTTCGTGACAAGTAGTCACTTCATCAGAGACATTTTCTTAAATACTGATATTTATATGTGAGATTAATATGAAGAATAGAAATGTAAAATTAAAAGCATAAAGGAGGCATAAAGGAGGCAGCTGATAGTAATGTTTGAACATGTAAGAATAGTGGGAATTTTGTAAAAGTTTAAGAATTTGGCTTCAATCTTTTGTAATATATTGGAGGTGTAGGAGGAATTGCTTGCACAGTTGAATAACTTAAACCTTTAGACTGTGGCAGCAGCACTGTGGGAGAAGCTGTTAGTGTGTGTTGTGGGTATTCATCCGGTTCATTGTAGAAATGACTTGTTTCTGCATCTTCTGGGGGGATATATGGAATGTCTACTGGGAGAGACGTTCTTTCATCTTCAGTTTTGGGAACACTGAACTTTATCTGCTGAAGACAAAATAAAGACATTGTAAGAATATTTTATAAGAAGCTCTGTCCCTATCTACTTTTATCGTATTTGAGGTTTCCAATCATAATAATGCCTCTTAATTTAGTAGTCAGCCATTGTATTTTTTCTCAACCAAAAAAATTCTATTTTATGCAAAAGCTGATCGCTGACAAATTACAGAAACGGATTTTCTCATTGGTATGAGAGCCCGAGTCAATCGCACTGTTTACCTGAGATAATGTAAGTTATGTGGTGCGCCATACTGCTTTACAATGGTCACTTTTCTATTCTTATCCTCCTTGACCTCTCCTCTGCTTTCAACACAGTTGATCATTCCCTCCTAATGTAGCTACTTCACTCTTTAGGCATTCGGAATCAAGTGGCATCCTGATTTGTATCCTATCTTTATAACCTAACTAACTTTGTATCTTATGCTAACAACACCTCTTCTCCAGTTCCTCTTAAGCTAGGTACACACAGTCCAGATTTCTGAAAGATGACAGACAGGATCTGCAAGATCCTGTCTGCCATCTTTCAAAGATCTGCATACACACAGTCCCGAGCGTTCTCCCTATGAACTTCATAAGGAGAACGCTCGGGACTGTGTGTTTCCATCGGCCGCGCTAGACTCCTCTATAGGGAGTCTAGCGCGGCCAATGGAAATTTTCGGCCTTTCCCAAACGAGCGTTCGGCCGACCCGATCGTTTGGCGGCCGCGCGCTCGTTCAGGAAACGAGCGTACACACATAACGATAAAGCCCCGATACCGTCGGATCCGACGGTATCGGGGCTTTATCGTTAGTGTGTGTACCCAGCTTTAATGTGGAGGTGCCACAGGGGTCTGTTTTTTGGCCCCTTTTGTTCTCCCTCTACACTATTTCCTTGGGAGACATCATTAGCTCTTTTGGCTACAAGTATCATTTATATGCAAATTATACAAAAATCTACTTTCCCACACCTATGCCAACTCCTGACATCCAATCACGTGTCTCCGACTGCCTCCTTGCCATCTCCTCCTGGATGTCTCAACGCTACCTCATATTAAATCTTTCTAAAACTGAACTGATCGTTTTTCCACCTAAACCTGGTCCTGTCCCATCTTGCTCTCTCTCTGTTGACAATACCCCCATTTTCCCTATCCAGTCAGCACATTGCCTAGGGGTAATTATTGACTCATCTCTCTCCTTTTCTAACCACATTAACTATGTTCCGAAAACCTGGCGCTTTTCCCATCACATTATAGGCAAAATCTGCATGTTTCTTTCTTTCCCAACCACTGCTATACTTATGCATGTTCTCATCCTATCGCGCCTGGACTATTACAACCTTCTACTTCCTGCTTCCCTACTCTCTCCCCTTTAGTCTTTACTCAACTCTGCTACACGTATTGTTTCGCTCTCTAAAAAACAGGATTCCAAATCTCCTTTGTACCGGACAAATCTAGCCTTACATCCTACCTATCTGGTAACCAGCACAGTGTATGACTGTTTTATTTGCACTGCATACGTCTCACTCCAGCACTTATACCCATTTCATAGTATCTGTATGTTACCCCCCTAACTAGAATGTAAGCTCTATGGGGCAGGGACCTACTTACCTCTTGTGGCAAAGCTCTAGCACTTCTATTTATATTATTTATATATTTATGTACTGAACTATCTATGTATTTATCCACCTTGTATGGCATTGTGTCCCCAAGTGGCGCTTTATAAATAAACTATACATACATACCAGATAAGTGTCTTGGGGGGTAAATTGCCACTTACTGCAGAACTCAAATGGGGTTATTAACACTTGCGCAGCTGCGAGTAAATGATAGCTGCCATTAAATATTTACCTGCTGGTGAGATTTTCCTATTGCAAGTGCAGCTCTTGGCAGGGGCGGATTTACACATAAGGAGCCTGTAAGCCTTAAAAGCCTGGCGCTGTGGTGGATTTGGTGAGGGGAGATTGACAGCCACCCCTCCAACTACAGTCACCCCTAGGCGCGTGCATAATGGTAAATCCAACCTGGCTCTTGGTGATCTCCCTGAAAATGTCAGCTCTGCAGTCCCTACAAAACTGGACTATCTATATACAGTGAGCAACCCAGACTTGCCTAATTGTGCTGAGAAATGTGCACTAAAGGGTTGAATAATATGCACTGCAAGAGAAAACAGCTACCCACATGCCCTGCGTCTAAGCCATGCCTCCTTCTCGATCTGCTTACATGGTGTGGCCTCAGTCTTACAGGGTTATTCATAAAGGTTTTTATCATTAAAATTGGTGCAAATTTTGCCCCAACCAATCAGATGTAAGCTTACAAATGTTAAATAAGATCCGATTGGTTGGGGCAAAATTAGCACCATTTTAAACGATAAGAACTTTTATTGAATAACCCTGATAGTGTACTATTTAAAAGAGGCATGCTGGCGTAAATGTCATACCCTTCAACATACTGTACCCTTTTAAATAAATACACTGTTGAAATGATCTCAGCACAGTTCTGTGCAATGCATAAGTTCACTTCATTATTTCTACTTCCTACCCACCAACTTTACCTTTAAATAGGTTCAGAACTTAGAAATATATTGCACAGGGCTGGTCAGGGTCACTATGTTATCTTCCACCTGCAGCTCTGCACCATCTAGCTTATTTAACAAAAGTTCATATCATTAAAAACGGTGCTTATTTTGCCCCAAACAATCAGATATTATGAAAGCTAACACCTGATTTGTTGGGGCAAAATAAGCACCATTTTTAATTACAACAATTTGTTACATGGACCTGCATGTTGTTTGTATAAGGGTACCTATTAAGGGGGAATGTTGGAGGGTGTGTTTAAATACCCTCCAACCATTCCCCTTTAAATAAGTACATGGTTGAAAAATGCACAGAAGTGTGCATTTCCTGAGATCAAGTTCACTTCAGTATCTTCCAGTTTCCTAGAGTCCAAATTCCCAACCGTTTCCAGTTTAGTTTAACTATAGAGCGCATGTGCGCTATAGTTAAACTAAACGCGGAAGCGGATGGAAATTGTCAACGGAGCTGGCTGTGGATTGTGCGCGAGGTAAATATACTCACCTTCGTTCCTGGCTCCTGGTCGAGTGATTGAAGAACGGAAGGTAAGGAATAGATCATTTACCTCCCGTTCTTCAATCACTACTTTAAAGGAATAGTTCACTTTTTGTGTGAACTATTCCTTTAAGACCCAAAGAGTTTACAGCTTCCACATGCACAACTCTGCTTGGGCAATAAATCAGATAATCATATTTGCTGTTGTCCCCAGGTGGTGACTCTGGGGCCAACTGTTACACACATCTTATCATAATGGGAATGGGGATACAATATGCAGGGAGATTCAATATTAGGGAAAAATAACTGCAAATCACACGCCAATGCCAACGCTAAATTACGGTATATCGCAAACTTAAAGGATATGTCCACCCTTAAAGCTAAAATTTCTCAATTGTCAATTAGCTGCCCCCAACCGATATTTTTTGCACTTTATTACCTGCATTACTAACCAGACATTTAAGGATAATTATTTCCTTTATTCTGGCAGAGTACCGTATATACTTGAGTATAAACCGACCTGGGTATAAAATGAGGTACATATTTTTATGTACCTGAGGAAGGGGGTTGGACCCCGAAACATTGTGTACCTGACTTGCATGTTGAGCTTTTGAGTGTGCCTCCCTGCCTTTCCTATATTGACTTGATACTTACCTGATGTGGCACAGGCTTCAGGGAGTGCACCTTAAAACCTACTTGTTGGGAATCCACAATTTGTTGATATTTACATATTTTTACATGAAAAAAAACGAGTAAAAATTATTGACTTGAATATAAACCGAGGTTAGAAAATATGAACACTAATGTTCAATATGTGGTACCATTAAAATAGTAGAATGCAGTAACCAACTATTCCATGGCACTCCAGATGTTTGTAAACTACAACTCTCAGCATGCTTTTTGCTAGGAGTTGTAGTTTCTAAACACCTGGAGTGGCATGGTCATTTGGCCCACATAATAAAACAAAACAAACTGAAAGACCTAAAAGTCACAGTGCTCATGGGAAATTTCAGATCCCAAAAGGGGAGATTAGTATGGGAATGTAAACTTATACAAAAATGTAGGGCTCTGGACTCTGGACTTAACAAAGATCTAAACTTTATGTGTCACTATGTTTCTAATCTTAATGTCATGTAGAGTTAATCAGACTAAATTCCTCTAAACCACCCAAACCCATAAATATCTCATTTATACCAGACCCTCCATGGACACTAGAGGTGAAGTGTATCTAATTGTTTATTTAACCCCTGCTATTTTTTTTATTACTGCCTGTGATCATTAAATGTGTATTTACTGTTTTATTTACGACAGCCATTTCCAATCAGGCATGGGGGCAAAAGATAACCTCTGTGTAATGTCAGAAAGTCTTTGTTCTAGTATGTATAGAATACAGTGCTTTACAAGATTCAGTATTGTATCATGCCTGAGGAAGAAGCCTAAGTGCTTTGAAAGCTTGCATTTTCAATCATTTAGCCAATAAAAGGTATTACTTTATATCCAAGATGTCTTCACTTTCATCTATGGCTAACACGGTGCAATTCTCTACTACTAATAATAAAACAATGCAGTTTCACAACATAATTAAATGCCTTTATTCAATGCCCCAACTTACCCCAACCCCCACCCACCCCTCCACTGTACAGACTTGCAGTATTAGCCCACCCCTAAACCCCCCATACATAAAAATTTCCTTGCTGAAGGCTGAGCCGAGGGCTGACAGGCTCTGCAGGTTTGTATTGTGAGGGCTCCTCCATCCTCCCAGTTCATGTCCGGTGCAGTCAGGAGGCGCTGGTGACGTAAGCAGTACGTGCGTCCCATGTGACGTGTGTAACATACGTGCCCATCATCCCGCACATACTGCCTGCATCTGACTACTCCGATCCTGCTCTCGGGTGCATTGCCAAATGGTCTGCAATCGGTAAGCTGCTTCATCCTAGGAGTATGACCTGAGTATAAACCAAGGCCAGGTTTTTAAGGTATTTTAAAACCTAAAAACCTTGGTTTATACTCAAGTATATACGGTAAGCAGGGCTATTTTTAGGCAAAGGCCACCTAGGCAAAGTGCGAGGATACCTATGTTAAACCAGGGCGCCTATTCTCCCTGGCATCTCCCTGTCAGCTTATACTTGCTGTGTTAGAATTGCTCTCCTTGTTCTGCTGCTGTCATTTGCAACATTGTAGTGAGTAGAGAGCCTGAACTCAGCTACCTCTACTGATGAACTAAGGGTGAAGGAAGGAGGGGCGGATGAGCTCAGTTAAAAGAACTGAAGAGAACAGTTCTGGTAAATAAAATCTGCTGCTGACTTTTTACCAGTGGCCCCAGAGGCTAGCAGCCATGAGAACACTATCCCTGCCTCTTTCTTCCTTCCACCCAACTCTCCAATTAGAACTTAGAGTAGGTGAGGAGAGAACAATTCAATGGAGGAGACATGGAAAGCAGGTACATACTGTATATCATGTCAATACTGAAAACTGAAAAGATTGTTATACTCTGCTGGCAATGAAAGTGTTAATGGCAATACTCTGGGAAAGTGCTGGCACTAAAGGATAATAGCAATACTCAGGGAAAATGCTGGCACTGAAATTATTAATAGGAAAGTCTGCTGGCACTGAAGGGTTAATGGTAATACTCTGGGAAAGTGCTGGTACTGAAAGTGTTAATGTGCAATGGGATTGAGATCTGATCACACTAGGGCACCAAGAAAGCTAGAAACGGCCTCAACGGCCCTGATCATAAAATCTACTTAAATAGTGAATAACGGCCGGCAGAAATAAGGAACAAGTACCCTTTATATCATTGTTGGTCATTTTCAGCTCTTACATCTTAACGATATTTGAGATTTGTTGACTAGTGGAGAAGCGTATAGCCCCTTTAAGTTCAGTTGACTTGCCATTGATTCATTAATTTTGCATCTATTACTACACCACAGTAATAGAACCAAAACAGATTTAAAATGTGAGTAAAACTGGGTGTCTCTAAATTAAAAATGTATTTAAAGGGATAAAAATATTGTGGTTTGTAATAAACGGGTCACTTAACTAATTGGATTAACACATAATATACATTTATACATAAAAGTAAAAATAATAAGTCAACACTGGAAAGAAAAAAAATATTCAACAACATGATTTAAGTTAGAATTTTTTTATTAATAAATATTTGTAATGACAATTGAAACATTTAGGAATACATATAGAATACATAAAGAAATACATATAGGATACATACAGAAATAAAATATAGAACATATATAGAAATACATGTAGAATACATACAGAAATACATATAGAATACATACAGAAATACATATAGTATACATAAAGGACAATCAGGGTTATTCAATAAAAGTTCTTATCGTTAAAAATGGTGCTAATTTTGCCCCAACCAATCAGATGTTAGCTTTCAAATGTTAAATAATATCTGATTGGTTGGGGCAAAATTAGCACCATTTTTAAGAATAAGAACTTTTATTGAATCTCCCTGAATATTTACAAAATATTCTTCTCTGTGGGGGTGAAAAAAAGAAAGAATAAATTATACAAGAATAATTACAAGAATTATACAAGAATTTATTATGTAAAACAAGAATACATTTAACAGATATACATACATGTATAAGAAATACTTTATTAGTAGTAGTCATATACAGTAAATACTTACGTGACATAGATAAATGCTGCTCTTTTTCCTAGGGTTTCCCCTCCTCATAATCCTGTTGATCTCCTCAGTGACTCAAAAACACATAAGTTATTCAGACATGCAGACTCTAATGCTGGCCATACACTGTACCAATTTTAATTCAGTTCGACATTTAATTACAGTATAAATGTGATTTCTAGTCCACTTACCTCACTGGTGTTCCTGCAATTTTTTTCTAGCCTGAACCAATCTTGGTTGTAATAACAACATGGCTAGTTTATGGCCTGCATAAGTTGCTATATAATTGTACTTACATTAATTGTTTGATGACTGTGCCTACAAATCCCCATCAGTTTCTTCTGGTGTACATTTTCTCCTCCACATGTGCACAAAATTTCCAACAGAATAATATGGCAAGATAAAAAGATGTAATATGGCTTTTTTTCCAGTATGCATTCAATTCAAAACAATATTTCCATATACATATGAAAGTAGAATGTATATACGGTATATAAACATGCAGCTCAATGGCTAGCCCTGATGCCTTGTAAAGCGCTACATATAATGTTGGCACTGTATAAATAATAATAATAATTATAATAAACATGCCTGAGTAACCAAGACACAAGTAATAAACGAGTAAAATTCAAAACATCCAAACTGGATAGTGCAGACACTTAAGAACCTGGAGAGCTGGAAGGCGGAAGAATATTGGACACTGGACACTGTATTGCAGGAAGGCTGGAAGTCCAAGGGAAAAGCAGCTGGAGACCAAAAGAAAGGGGCAGCTGTAGATTAGGAAGCAGTACACAAGAATAAATAGCAGGATATAATAGGATCACACTTTCAGGAACCCCGAAGTGAGACCTATTCATGAGCACTTACTTTGGGCTGCTGGTATTCTTTTAATATTTGAATTCCATGGGTTGTTTTCCTTTATGCCATGTATTCTGTGAAAGCATTAGTGTCAATTAAACCAGAATCTTTCTCTATAACTATAAACCTCACAGTTAATAATGAATAAGAAGATCTGTTACCTCACCTTCTTTGTTGGACTTCACAAAATGTGTATAGTTTCCAACGGGCTGTCCAGCACAGTACCTGGTGTTACATGGACCTTATCCATTGGCTTCTCTTCACTTCTGTCTCAAACTTTCATTTTTACATTTAGAACAAACCTCCTTTATAACCAAAATCATTAAAGGCTCTTTAATGAGCCTTTAATGATTTTGCACCTGAGGAAGGGGGAAATCCCGAAATAAAAGCAGTTTATATCCACAATAAAAGCAGTTTATATCCACTAAGAGTGCGTCTCCCCACCTTTTCATATAAAGAATATATTTACAATGAAAAAAGAGACACAGCCAATAAGAAACGATGTCTGGTTCTGTAGTGTAAAAATAAAGAAAATATAAATATATGAATTAAATTATTTTTTAAGCGAGGACATAGTATGTTCTAGTATCACTGTAGCACCCCTGTTGTTAAATCCAAGGCGGAAAAAAATATTTTTCTGCAGGATCTACACAAAGAGCAATTTTCACACAATCATTATATTTATCTATCATTTGTCTATCATTTTACCATCCTTAACAGAAAGCATCTGTGTTTCATATACATATCAGTAAAACATTAAGAGAAAAGTTAAAAACAGTAAATTAAATAGCTTACAAAAGAGTCATTTCCTCTTTTAAATCAAAAAACTAAAAAAAACACCTATCTACACACTGGCAGGTCTGCACTATAAACCTCCTGTGGCAGTATGGGATAGGTAGCGTTGATAGTTGGGTTCATATTTAACAATCAGCTCTCTAAGAATAAGAAGTGTTTAAACAATAAAGGGGAGCTATTAAGAAAGGAGATAATTGTTCAAAGTAAAGATATGAATAGCATTATAACAGGAAAATATAACTAAAGTTATGAAACTATTTAGCTTTTTTTTTTTTTTTTTACTTTTTATAAGATCTTTCTCAATGGATAGCTGCCTATTTAGCAAAATCCACTCTGCTAATAGATATACTTACCTTGCCAGCCAGCATTTCATAGATCATCACGCCAAACGCCCAATAATCTACTAATCTGTTCCATATCCAGAGCTGGTTAAATGGAAAAAGTCCATATCTGGAAAAAAACATTATTATTATAAAACGCAAAGAATAGTTAATAGAGATTATGATATAGAGATTATGGAGATATCACATTCTTATTAGGTAGGTACAAAGGATATTAATATAGTATATCACTTTGTCATGCTTTCAAATATTAACTTACTGTCTATGCTAAAACTGCAACTTTTGAGGTATCCACAACCATCGACCAGTATGTTTTCAGGCTTCAAATCTCTGTATTAAAATGATAAAAATATTCAAATATTCCATTGTTTATATTATAAAATGTCCATTTAATAATAATGGTAGTTTAGGCAGTTTAACCAACTTAATAGTGTGTCCTGCAAGTAACCTGGATTTTACCCAGTAATATAACCAAATCTTTCTATGACTAAAGTATAGATATATCTTATATGTTATTACTTACCGGTGAATAATCTTCTTCTCGTGTAAGTGACCTAAGCTCAGCAATATACAAGCAGCATAAAATCTGAAAAAAAATAATAAACAAGTTGTTTGATACATTAATATTCTATTCCTGTTATCTCCTATCCGGTTTATTGTTTAGTAATGTTAATTAAATATTAGCTTTTGCTAATA
This sequence comes from Hymenochirus boettgeri, assembly GCA_019447015.1. Classification (NCBI taxonomy): domain Eukaryota; kingdom Metazoa; phylum Chordata; class Amphibia; order Anura; family Pipidae; genus Hymenochirus; species Hymenochirus boettgeri. The sequence continues at coordinate 268,903,391 of CM033469.1, forward strand.
ACAGACCTGAAGTCACCACCATCCATATATTCCAATATAAATATGAGATGGTCTACACAGTCTGGAATGTGGCATGAAGACATACCACAAAGAGGTAACTTGTGACCAATTGTAGAATTTTCGTCTCTCTCATTAGGCTGGAAAATAATAACACCAGGTTAAGAAATACAATTAATTTTATGGCAGTCCTTTCTTAAAGGACAACTCCGCCCTCATAAGAACATCTTTTAGAAAGAATGGCCTCTTTAAAATATGTCGATATATCCTACTTTGTCCTATGAATTCATTACTGTATGTCTGTTATGCTTCTGGATGCCTCAAGGAAACTGAGCAATTTAGAAACCTGTACTGAGCCTGTACTGAGCTAATTCTTTTTTCACTGCTTTCATGGCATATATCTTTATTGTATACTTATGGTCTGCTAAATACACCTGCAATGAAAGAATGCTTTTAATTGGCCTGAATACATCTGCAATATTAAAACGCTAATTAAAAAGGAAGCAATGCGATTAATCTGAAACATTCTATTGGTAATAAAACCATCTGCTGAACACTGCATAGGAATAAATAAGAGTTTATTATCAGGGAGATTCAAGAAAAGTTCTTATCGTTAAAATAGTGCTAATTTTGCCCCAAACAATCAGATCTCATTTAACATTTGAAAGCTAACATCTGATTGGTTGGGGCAAAATTAGCACCATTTTAAACAACAAGAACTTTTATTGAATAACCCTATATCTTGAATATATTGAATCCAAGTTCAAAAAAAAATCCAACCCATAGAATCTTATGGACTGTTTCTTCTTTTTGGCAGCGCTGCTGCTCCAAGATCCTCTGGTTTTACCATTTTAGTTTCCATAGGTTTAACCGGACTGGATAGGAATAAAAAGAGTTTACCGTATATACTCGAGTATAAGTCGAATTTTTCAGGCTTTAAAATTAGCCTGAAAACCTAACCTCGACTTATACTCGGGTCAAGTCCTAATTTAGATCCAAATTCTGCAATTGCAGATAGTAACCAGTAGGTGGCGCTGTGTTAACCTACATAGAACGTTACAGGAGCTGATCTGCCTTTACACTTCCTGCTTCCTGTAGTCTGGCTGCTGGACTCACTCAGCACTGTCACTGCTCATCTGAATGCTGTAAATCTGATGGGTCTCCTCAGTTTGGGGCAAAAAACAGCTGCTAGTACAGTGCAAATGACAGCTTGAAACTACAACTCTCAGGTGACATTTTTAACTATTGGGGTCAGAGAGTCCTTTACTATATGGGGTCAGAGGGCCCTTTACAATATGGGGTTCAGGAGAATTGTAAATGATGGTAAGCTTAATTAAAAGTTTACTGAACCTTGCCACTCCACATTTTTAGAAACTGAAACTCCCAGCAACAAAGCATGCTGGGAGTTGTAGTTTCCAAACATCTGGAAGTGCCAAGGAATTGGAGGTTACTGGTACTGGATTTGGCTATTACTGTATGGGATTCATGTATGGGAATTCTGCTGTCCTTTTAAAAGGCAACTAAAGCCTAAAAACAACACAGAATCAGAAGGCAGTAGTGGTCATAATTTCTACCTTCGACTTATACTCGAGTCAATCCGTTTTTACAAATTTTTCAGGTAAAAATAGGTACCTCGACTTATACTCGGATCGACTTATACTCGAGTATATACGGTATTTATATCTACTATATAAAGTATATACAGGTCCCGGTGCACTTTTCCTGCTTTTCCATCTGGTGCCTCCAGGTACATATGGTTATACATAAAAACAGTCCAAATCCTGGGCACTCTAGGATTTTCAAAACAATTTGTATTTATCGAATCAACATTTTGGTGCTACATAGTGCACCTTCATCAGGATAACAGGTATACTGCCTGACTTCAATGCCAGCTATCGCATTATCCAATGCCAGCTACATCCTATTATTCATTGCGTTAAGTCCGGTATCACGCCAAAAAGGGGAAATGGCTGCAAGCGAAGATAAAAAAGCGATCTTGGTAAAACCAGAAATTGGCGATTGTATTAGAGTAAATGCTGGAAAATACTCCAACAACCCCCTGGACGCTGATTAGTATTGAGAAACAACCAACAATGTACTGGCACCTTCCAAGGACCCACTGGCAGGCTAGATATATGGTCACTTATGTGTTTTAAGGCTGAACTTAAGGCAAGAACGTACTTTTCAGCATTTTATACGTATACCACCAAGGCCCACAAAGCAATATCCTCCAATATTATCATTGTCAAGACTTTGACTGCAGACATCACAGCCAATGATGGACTGTTGTTTAACCTGCTGCCTCCTCTGCCCATGCTCAAGCTTTATAAAAAGATTGTTGAGCAGAGGGGGGAGGCAGATACCTTTTTCGGAAAAGTTAAAGTTAAATATTTGTTTACAAATACATGTAATAAAATGGTAAAAATAGCAATTGCAGTTACACAAATGACAAATCACAATTATTTTTTTTTTAAGGGTGGACATGCCCTTTTAGATACTGAAAATTCCTGGTACATGTAAGATAATGCAGTAAATAAAATGTTATTATGTTACGCATTACACAGTGGAAAAAAAGAAAAGTTTCCTTGTGTAAATACATCCACTAAACAGAAGATAAGGCAGCAGTCCAGCATGCTGCCTTATTCTTTTTTGCTGCATCAACAGTAAGCTGTACAAAGGAGGATCTGATCTCATCCTCATCCAGTAATTCACCCCTCATCCTAAATGGTGTCTTCAGCCATTTGCAGCTGCCCATCCTATATAATGAAAGCCCTAATGTGCATCCGTGAATCCGTGTGTGGCTTTTTGTTTCTGTGCATGCATGAGAGGTGGAGTTTCCCGGCTTCTTCGCATGGCCGGACATTTGCGTGATCAGCTACTTCCACTCCTTGATCCGGACGAGAGAGAAAGAGAGAGAGAGACTCTGTTTAGCGCCCGTTTATATAACAGGCTAAAGTGTCTAGTCCTATATAATAAAATGGTACAGCTGTGTCCATGAATCCGTGTGTGGCTTTTCCTGTTCTGTGCATGTGTGAGAGGAAAGTGGGAGGGCTCCTGTGCATTGCCGGACTAATGTGAGTGTAGGAGAGTTTTTTCTGGCTATGTACGCGAACCGGACGAGAGAGAGAAAGATCTAGCGCCCGTTTTTATAACGGGCTTAACTGGCTAGTGTAATATAATAGCCCGGTAGTTGCTAAACTGCCAAATTAGATTTCTAAGCTAATTTCTTATAAATACAGCAGCTTACTGAATATGATGATCTAAGTTGTTAGAATATGATGATCTAAGTTGTTAGAATATGATGATCTAAGTTGTTTAATTTGCACTAAGGTTGTCTCTTACTAATTCTAATTATACAAAAGAATGGTAGCACATGAACGGTTTAGCAAGTTTCAGACATGGATGGGACAGTTGTTATCACAGCCAAACTGAATGGTATTCTCCTAGCTGCCATTTCTGTACATGTGTTATCTTGTAAAAGAGCATGGAGAGGAGGCGGAAATGTTTTGAGAGGCAGAAGGAAGGGGTAGAAGAAGATTTTGCTGCATTACAAGTTAGTCCTGCATGTGCCCGCTTTGTAACAATCACAGTTTTGAGGATTAAGGGTGATTTGATTTTCCATTAAATAAACTTGCCCTTTAAAGGTTTAACAACGCACTAACCTAAGTTTAGTTCAAGGCATCCAAAGGAACATAAGGAAATAGGATGCATGGCAGGACATAGGGGGGAAACGAAAGTGTAGTTGGGTTTAGCAGGGGTGAAAGAGAGGTTAAGGTAGGAAGGGACCGGTAATTGGGACTAAGGAAGCAGGGTTAGGATACATTGTAGCAGGTACAGGCTAAGGTTTAGAAATGGGTCTGAGGGGTATAAAAGTAGGTGAGGAAGGAGCTAGGGGCGTCAGGAGTTTCAGCGAGATAGAAGAGCAGCCCCACCCACCCTCCCATATAAGAGGATAGGAAAATTTTCCAGCAAAGGGGGGGGGGGGGGCAAGGGAGCGTGGCTGGTGTCGGTTTAGAAGGAGATCTGTCGGTGAAGTTTGCGACTAGTGAGTTTTGGTTGGGTTAGCGCCAGCCCCCTGGCCACCCCTCCTTTTAGTATAGGCAGGTTATTCATGTAATTTAGTATAGTAACTGTTTTTTCTCATATATACTGTTTTTCTAATATCCAAAATGTAATCTATGGCTATCACATGTCAATGTAAAACATAAATAAATGCTGTGACCTCTTTTGTTCCAATTTAAGTTTTGCGTGTAATTTCTGGGTTTTTTAAGAGGGTTATGGTTGAGTCACGGGAGTTCTTCCCCCTTATTCAGGCCATATGCTTCCCCACTGAAAGAGGAAGTGAACGTTAATATTAAACTATAAAAACATAAAAAAATGAAATCCAAGGCTGTCTTTCATTTCCACTCTACCAAGGTTTAGGGCTAGGCCACACTTACGCGTTGTTTGCGCACGCGTTTTGTGCTTGAGATTGCGCATGCGATTTGGTTATAATGGAAATCTCAGGAACGTGAAAATCCACGCGATTTCCTATGCGCATGTGATTGCGTGTCCGTTTACGTTTTGGTAACGCATGCGGTCACCATTTTTGGTGCGTTAACGCATGCGTTTCCATAACAGAAAACGGCAAAATTGCAAATGAAAAACGCACATGAATCACGCACCCAATCGCGTACTATAATGCTCATGATTGCGTTCGCGATTTAGTGCGTTGTAGTGGGACCATGCCCTTAAAGGTATTCTGTGTCTCATCATATCTACCCTGTTCCATTGCCAAATGAACATTTTTTAGGTTGGAAGGTACTTATAACTTTAATAATTGGGCCCAAGATGTCAGGGGGCCCAAAGACTGAGAGGGGCCCGCGATCAGCTGTTTTTAAATAGCTGATTGCGCTTATTAAGTAAAGGTACATGTGACAAGCTGTTAAAAACATCCACTGGTTTGGCACCAGACTTTTAAATAGCAGATCACATGATCAGCTGGTTAAAAAGAGCTGATCCCATTTGCTGATAAGGGGTGTGTGTCAGGGGCCCAGCCACCAATTTGCAGCGGGGGCCCAGGCCCCTGCAGTTTCACAGCTGCTACAAAGGATCTTGGGAAGAAGAAAGTAGTTTGCTTTTAATAAGTGGCTTTCTCATAAAAAGAATCACTAAAGTAATATTAACATTGCCTTGTGCTTATTATCCTAGTGTAAAATATATACATTTTTACATTGTACTTTATTTATATACCACACTTGTATGTGCTCGCTCACATTTAATGTATGGGTTGATGTGATGTTATTCTGAGAGCTTGGTAGATTTGCTGGCTCCACATCTGGACTTTTTACTAGGAAGAGACCACAGAATACAAATTTTACTACACATACATTCAGCAACAGTATATTATATATACACAGACATATATAAAATGTAACTGCCCACAAAAGTTATATATTCTGAAATTTCGAATTCTTTTCTGTTTTTACAGAATTTTGTTAAATGGTTTGTCAAACATTCAGCACGCGGTGTCGAAAAATCTAAATTCTGTGTTGGAAAACTCCATTTGGCTTCAATTTGGATTGATTCAAACTTTAAATTCTGGGTAATTTTGACACATTCAAAAATCAACAGTTTCGTTCCTCTCTATTATGAAGTTGTCTGACGCGTTTTAACCGGAGAAGCTGCACTTAATCCATGTAAGGGCTAGGCCACACTGCTGCGTTTTTTTTTTTTGCGTTTGCGTTTTTTCATATCATTGAAAACGCGCATTTTCTTGTGCGTTGCGATTTGCTTTCTGCATTTTAAATCGCAATCGCATGAGTTTTTCAATACTTAATGAAAAAAACACATGCGCAAATGCAACGAAATCGCACATGAAATCGCATGCGATTCCGTGTTATTGCGTTTGCGTTGCAGTGTGGCCGTGCCCTAAAGGTACAAGAACTAAAAAAAACAACAACTTGTGTGCTGAACCATTTACATTCTACATTTAAAGGGAATGTGGCCATATTTATTGCACTTCCCCGAGTTGACAGTGGAGGTGACCCTGGCTTAATCTACCATTTGAATAAAATAAATATAAAAGAGTAATGTCCAATTTGTGTATTTATTTTAAGGATTCAATAAGATTTCCATTTATCAAGATTGGAATCGGAAATTATTGAAACCGGATGATACTATGACTATCAAGTTAGCTGACAAAGTGGTGGTGGTGGGGGGGGGGGCATTCATTTTAATAGATACAAATGATTACATGTTGGAGGCATATCACCAATTGACAAAATTATCCCAAACGCCATATGGATGACCTGATTGGATATTTCTAATATTCTTAAGGTGGCCATTCACATTGCTGATACTGGGAAAATCTCATTGTGAGGTGACAGGATTTACCCAGTGTGTAGGGGCGGAAACCATCTGGCCGCAATAACATTGAACGACAGTTACATTCGGTAAAGACAAAATTTCTGTCTGACGGTATCGGCTTTTTTATTTAAAGTATCCACATACCACGTATGGCCGTTCGGCCAGGTCCGTGTATGCGGCTTCCATCGCATGTGCGCTGACAGATACCATTGTGATCTGTCGGCAAAATACAATAGGGATCACGTGTGTGTGGCCACCTTAAGGTTTACAAGGTTAACAGTGGTAAAATATTTTTGAAATGTCCCTGGGGCGCTGGACTTTTATGACCTCAATAAGTTCATAAGATAAAATTTCTGCTTAGCTTTATCATATGTGTTACAGAAATAATGCATGTCTTACTTTACACATAGCTAAAAATACAGTTGTGTAAATCTGAATCAAGTGGATTTTGTGTAGATTAAAGACCTATATAGCTACTGTATGAATTGTAAACAATATTTGTAATAATCTATTTTTACCTTTCCTGCAGTTGTTTGTTCTCAGCAACACTAAAAGTATTGCAACCATCAGTATCATAATGCACATGCCACTGATAAAATAAACTAGAGAAATGTAAAAATAAATGCATCAGTTACTATTTATAGTAGAACAAGTACATTCATATAATGGATACAGAGTTTACTAGATATTAAAGTGCAATCAAAAATTATATCAGTCAATGTAGATTTGTCCATGTGTGTTCTAGCACCCCCAGCTGGTAGCGGTAAGGAGAAAAAGATGCTACAGAGTTTTGTGATATTAATTTTGCAACCCTGTCTGCATTTTCTGCATAGCTTATCATTTATTAACATTTCAGAAGAGTAAATACTTAATTTGCGTGAAAGATATAGTTTAACCCTTTTTAAACATTTTTCTGGTAATAATGAATCAGGCAAAGACCAATATATAAATGTCTATATAATTGTATAAAAAGGGTAATCCTCACTTATACCATCTCAAATTGCTGTACACAATCTACAACCTTTTAATGAAGATTTAATGAAAAATGGCTTTAAATACAAGCATCCGTGGTGCAGCAGTTTTTCTTCTTTTTGTTAGTTTGCTCATGGGGAGTGGGAACGGAGCATTCCCCAGCTGTACCTGCACACACAGAGTGACCACTGAGACAAGGGGTCAGAGACGCCATTTATTTTATGTTTGTATAAAGATTTAAAATGTAAAAAAAAAATGTAACATTTTATGTAAAAAAAATGTTTTTATTACAATAAGAAATGACGTGGATTGTGCATCTGGGAACTAGGAGCCCCAGAGGTCTGAATGAAGATTTTTCATTTAATTGTTTTTTTTCTATAAATTCCAAATATGAATGTATGGTTGAACATTTCCCTTTAAACCTAACTCCCAATAATAAAATACATAATACAGTCTGGGCCATAAAAATTTTTTTTGAGCCTATAGCGATTGGTTGAGTTACAACATTTATACAAAGTATCACACAAGCAGGATTGAAACAGTATATATAGAGATTCTGTGATGGTAAATATGTCTTTATAGATGCCTATTATAATATTATTTGTGCAACAATTTAATATTATGTATCTTTTGAATGGTTAGTATGCCTGAAGTATTGATATTCTGATGTTAACAACATGTGCACCCAGGGAGAACCGCATGGGTTAATATGCTAATTAATGTCAATGGGCACACAGGGTACATAAAGTAACAGATAGAGAGAGGAAACGTTGTGATGAATTATCCCTGAAGAAGCCCTGCTCATACTTACGGGGTGAAATGCGCATAGGAAATTTGGAACTTTTGTAGTGTACAGTACATGTGTTAATTGGGAGCTGATAGGTTTGGAAGCCACTGATATAGGGAGGTAAGAGGGCCTTAGCTTTAGCATGGTGGTTTAGCTGGGTGAAACGGATCCTTTATCTATCTATGTGACGGCTCCCAAGAACGCAAAGAGGAGAGCCATTTGAATCGGTATGGAGCGTTGTAGACTATCGGGGATGAGGTCCACACATGTTTCGTTTTTGTTTTTAAGCTATTCTGTTACAACTGGCCTCTTTTAAAGTTGTAATTTGGTGTTGTATTTGGCGCATATGTATCAAGGGAAATTTTTTTTAGATGTAATTGTTTATAAGGGCAAAGTGCAATAAAAATGCACACGGGTGATAATCATATTAAAACAATAAGGGTCAGTTTTTATTGGACAACATTCATTCTAATTTTTAGAGGGGTTCCACGAGTGCTGGAAGGGAAACGAGAGTTCTAACTCCTTTTTTTTCTCGGTATTGTATGTATTTTAGTCCCAAACACCACCTGATTAATAGGTAGTTGGAACCTCTAGTAATTTAAAATACCAAAGATGATTTTGTCATCTGACCCCAGACCGTTTGTCTTAAGATATTAATGTCAATATAATTGTAAAAGGGTAATCCTCACTTATACCATCTCAAAAAAGAACAAAAAACTTTTTTGTATATGAAAATTCTAGCTCCCCCAGCCCTCGATATTTACTTACCTTACCTCTCTCCTTCGCCGCACAATTCTGGCCCTCTTCTTGCATAGAACTGCAAGCAGGGGGCGGGACCGGCAGCCACGTCTGTGATTGGCTGAGAGGCAGCCTATCACGGACGTGGCTGCCGGCTGCACAGAACGCCGGAGGATACAGGGAAGGTAAGTAACTATTGGGGCACTTTCTTGAAATTATACTAATGCGGTTGGGGGTGGGGGAGCTAGAACTTTCATATGGGAAAGGGGTTTTAAACTAGGGGGAGGGAGACCAAAATGGGAGGGAGAGGGAGGGCTCTTCTGCGCATGGCAAAATTCTCCCGGAGGGGAGACAGGAAGCAGAGTCCTATATGGACTCTGCTATCCTCCTGGTGGGCAGTTTTTGGGACTTTGGGGGGGAGAGGATTACAGGGCAACCATTTGGATCTGGGATGTAAGGTAAGGATTTTTATTCACTACAGAGTGGGGCCAGTAGTGGGGGGGATTATAGTTTTGGGGGTGGACATGCCCTTTAAATATATGCATCAGTGGTGCAACAGTTTTTCTTCTTCTTGTTAGTTTGCTCGTGGGGCGGAGCATTCCCCAGCTGTACCTGCACTCACAGAGTGACCCAAGGGGATCGGAGACACCATTTATTTTATGTTTGTATAAAGATTTAAACCAGATTATTTAATAGATACAGTTCTATATAAAGCAAATAAGACAGATATTTATTATATTTTATTGGTTCTGAAGGAAATCACCAACTAATGCAAAACATAATTTGCTTACCCTTAGCTAACTCTTAACTCTTTTCCATTTTCTCAAACACCAATAGGAAAGATTAAACACCAGGACATGTTTCTGTCTACATTATTAATGACCAAGTTTAATTTGTACCTGAATGTAGGTGAAAGTTTGAGGACGTCATTTCTTGCTGCTTATTGATATCTGTCATACTGAGGGGGCCAATTGTAGATCCTAAAAAAAAGGGAAATAATACATTCCAAATACAGCAATACATTATTATTAGAACTTTGGAAGTACCACTGTGTTCAAAAACTATTATAGAAAAATATACTTGTGAAGGATCTCATTCATCCATGTCATGGTATATCTGTTGTATTCAATTAGATCAACTGGACTTGAAGTTTAGTTCTTGAAGACGTTTCGCTAGTCATCCGACTGGCTTTCTCAATTCAGAATGACTTGTACAAGAATCTGTGGCAATTATGTACCCTGGAAAATCCCAATTAGCATATCACAGCCAAGTGTTAAGGACCTTCTGAATGCAATGTGTGATTGCATTGAAGCTAAAGATTCGTACACTGGTACGATTTTGCATCAGACCTTCAATCATGACTCACACCTGCCTGGCAGACCGGTGAATGACCCCCGACCGAACACATACACGTGGGTATGAACATTAAGAGGTATAATAAGACAAATATTTATTATAGTATCACTTGTTTCAGATTGAAATCAACAACTACCCTTAGCTAACTCTTAATTTACTCTTTATCATTTTCTTAAACACCAAAATGAAAAATTAAACACCAGGACATGTTTCTGTCTACAAGTTTAATTTGTACCTGAATGTAGGTGAAAGTTTAAGGACGTCACTTCTTGCTGGGAATTGATATCTGTCGTACTGAGGGGGACAATTGTAGATCCTAAAAAAAAGGGAAATGATATATTCCATGTACAGCAATACATTCTTATTGGAACTGTGGCAGTACCACTGTGTTCAAAAACTATTATTATAGAACAATATCTGTTATTTACTTTTAATTTAGGTGCATCTATCTGCAAAATTTGAAAAGTTATAGGGGTTAATAACAGATTAGTCCACATAAATGACAGTAATTCCAAAACTAAAGGCCTCACTACTTTCTCTACACCTCCCACAAACCATCGCCCACTTTTATTCTCTTACATTCTATCGTACTCTGCATGATATATATTGTATAAGGCTTTTTATGCCCCCATTTCTACCTTTGAGGTATGACTAGAAATCACTAGGCCCCCAGCCAAACTATAATTGTGCCTAACGTTTGATTTATCTGCAGTGGTTGCAAGGATGTGCTGTGGGTGGAACAGTAATGAGTCACAGGGGGTACTCCCCTTGTAGTTACCACCCTGCTCTCTGTACTACCATTAATTGTCATAGTTCCTGTTTTCTTTTAATATCCTTTCTATGCTATTTATCTTCTCTGTGTCATACAGTGCACATATAACTTTCCCCGTTATCTCTTCAGTTGTGCTAGAATTTCCTGTTTCATCCACTGTTTGTATTTTTTTTAATATAAAATATATGATCAAAACTGGTCCAGGTAAAAACAAATAAAGGTTCATACACATGTACAATTGCGGGGGCCGAGCCGTAGCCCCCAATTGTGCTTGAATGCCAAATTTGGCCGATGACCGTGCCATGTATGGACACTTTGTAGGTCATATCACCCATTCAGTTGGGCCTCATTGATGATTCGCCAGGTCGATCTGTCAACAAGGCCTGACTGAATGGCCATTTATGGGTCATCCACCATGACATGGGGGCTTAAGGGGTGCACCACTCCAATACCTGTGCCACAAACAGGTCACCGAACATACTGTAGATAGGAATAGGCACACGCATTTAAAGACAGTCAAATTGCTTAAATAATAGTGCTATATTCACTCACAGCATTTCAGGAGGTTAAGCCCCTTCCTCAGTTTTAGGTTTGAATTTTCTTTCAAATATCTCATAAATCTTGTTTTTTCCTTTTCTGTTAACATGTTCATTTTACAATTTTTCACAAAGATGGGATATTCCTGACATTCCACCATTCTTAAAACTCTTCTACATGCATTCATTTTTAATATGATTTGTGAGATACAGCCAATCAGGATCAAGGTTACCGGATCATCAGATGATTGGAAGACACTGATTATATGTAAATGTAATTAGGCATCCTAGATTATACTATGACTGGATTTAGTTAACCCTACTTCACTATGGCAGAAAGTGCTTTTAATAGGTTTTCTTTCTTTGTATAAGGTAAATGTATGTTTCCTATAGGGAGAAAGTGAAGTTCACATTAGCAAGCACTTCAATTTCTTTAACTTCCCACCCTTAGGAAAGGAAAATACATAGTAGTTCATCTCTAGAAGGGAAATATTAATGGGGCAAGGCATTAATGTCCGCAACCCAGGCAAATCAGTGTTAAACTTGCGCTACCCAATGTATTATCGGGTTATAGTGGGTTCAACACTGATTTTGTGCTTCCTGTGCTATTTCCAAAACTTTTTAGAAATAGTGCGGCATAGACTATTCTATATAGGCTAAGTAAAAATTTGTGCTAACTCATAGTCTATAGAACAGACTGTGATACTGTGATGCAGAAAACCTTGACATGCATTGTGGGATCTTGGGCAGGTAAGTAACACTGGTTTGCTTACTGTGGAGGAGATGTAATACTTACCATAATGCAGTTATCGCTTCACCCAGAAGGTAAGGTGTGCTGGCATAATGCCTCCATCCAGAGGACAATAACTTTCACACTACATTGTTGGCACAAAACTTAATGTTTTGGATATAGCATTGCATGCTCAGTCCTGTTAATGTGTACTGGGTAGCAGGTTATTACATCAGGTTATGTGAGTTTTACACTTTTTTTTATTGCAATTAAATGTTGTAACAATATTGTTGGAGTTATTAATATTTGGTTAGAAAGTCTGGATATTTCCAGGCAGTTTACTAGAGCTCTTTGCTGTTAATATGGATTTCCAAAGTTGAAGTTGGTGTGGTCATAAAATGACATCACAGCACACAGCAAAACTTGAGTTTGAATGGAGACACTGTTGCACTAGTTTTAACCCCTTCGTATTAATCTCAGGCCCACCCCTCGCACTGTCCACACCTGTTCAATATCAGCAAATATGAAAGATTTGAGAAAATCAATCTGCACTCAGGGCATTTAGGGGTATAATTAAATGTTGCCAGTGACCCTTCATTTAAAAACAAATACCTGCATAGGACAAATAAATATATACATTATATCCTGTACTACTAATAAGACATCTTAAAAAGAATAAGTCTAATGGGACTGTGGGTAGGTAGCCATCATTTGAATAAAGGAACCTGTATTTGATTCCTTACCATTTTTTCTATAAAAGGGTCCGATCTGGGCTGGTTTGTGAGGTCAGAGTTAAATACTGGCGGATATGACAATGCAAAAAACAGAACATAACTACAAAGCGAAAGTTTAACTATAAACTTATAATTTAGTTTGAATGGCTGATCTATTATTGAGGCAATCAAGACAATTAATCATCACCGATTAGGTCTGCTCATAAGTGAATCAAATCAAGACGCAGGTATTCAGTGTCAATTGTGCCTGCAACATGTCCTTCAAATTCTATGTGCACAAAAGTCTGTAAATTCAGAAATGGTGTGACGGAGTCTTCAGCTAGAAACAGCATTTCTTGTCTCTAGCTCAAAAACTGGGAGGAGAAACCATCCAAAAACGTGAAACAGAAGAAAAAGAATAAAGAACAGGAATTTGTCTCTTTCAAGCCAAATTAATTAAAAGACAGAGAATCTTACCTTGTGTTTTTATTGTTATCTGATCACTAACATGTGAATGAAAATCTCTTCCGTGTATTTCTACAAAGTAATCGCAACTATACAGCCCAGAAGCCTTGTAGCCATATGTAGATATAGTATAAGAGGGATCACTCTGTGGCTTATTATTTATGTGGATCATTTTCCCATCCTTGTAATACTGGATTTTTATTATGTTTTTCACTGTTGGAAGTGAACACGTCACAGTAATTGGTTCACCCTTTACATACACAGAACCAAGGGGTTCAAGGTAAATTTTGGGAGCTGAAGGAGGCTCTAAAGAAAAACAAATATTAATTAAATGGGCAATAGTGCGGAAATCACGTTTCAAGCATAAATTACTTGAATGGCAATACATTCATTTTTTGTCACAACCTTTACATAAATGTAATATACCAAGGAATAGACAATTCCTTTTAGAAAAATTCACAAAACACATTGTATAATCATTATTTCAATGTACAGTATTCGGCACAATGATATTGATTCATTTAACTTCGACTGTTTGGATTCGAGCATCGGTGCAACCCATAGAGCCACAAAGTAGACTGCTGCTAATGCTAGCAATCCTCTACAGAGGAGGCAGCATGTGCTGAATATCTAAATACCTAATGTGTGTAGGCAACTGGTAAACTAGTTACCCTTTAGTCTTCTTGCTCTGGCAGGATTTGGCCAGTTGGGGTTGCTGTGTAAAAGTATAAAAGGGAGATCATCAACCATGTGATCTTTCTATTTCTACTTCCTAAAGTTTCCCCCATAGGATAGGGGAGAGCCAGGGGACCTAGATAACTGGTAGGTCCAGTTATTGTAAGATTCTTATTATTCTGTTATAGATCACTCCAGGAGTAGGGTAGCTAGGGAGCAACCTGGGCTCCAAAAAGGAGATTTAACAAGGACTAGAGTCCTGGTTATACCACCCAAGAATAGGGACATAGTGCCAGATACAGGGGTAGAAGATTCCACTACAGTGACCTGAGAGCTGGGGTGGCATTTAGAAGCTGATTTTTATTTATGCTGTTTCTGATCCCTCTGCTTTGTGAGTATTTATGTGATATCTGTGCCATGTCAATGTCACCTCCATTTTGCTACTTTCGATGCTTTATTAATATTGTTCTGTGCATAGAATTTGGGTAAGGCTGACAGTCTCTGGAGCAAATTAAGTACCCCAATTTTACTATCGCCTTACATGTGGCATATTATTATGTTAGTCTGGAGCTATTAATATACATTCTAAAAACTTTAGTTTAGAACAATGGGTTGAGTAATGTGCTGGATATGTTCAAAACTGATTTTTTAACACATCTTGCAAACTGTGCTGTGACACATTAAAGTGGATTGTTGGGAGGTATTTAGTTAGCATTGCTGTATAGATTAGGATTCTTTATGCCAATAGCAATAGTTGAGGTTTGTACCATGTTAGCCATAAGTAAGAGAAGAAAAGTAGAGCTGTGATACCTTTTATTGGCTAACTAGATAAAAAAAAATGAAGCAAGCATTCGGGAGTCCTAAGCTCCCTTCATCAGGCTGGATGTTACAAAAGAAACGGAGAAATCACAAACTTATATACACATTGGGACAGTAAACATCAAACAAATTAAACAGATGATCAGGTACAGATACAGACTCGGGGGGATGGGGGAAAAACAGTAGTGGAGGTGTGAAATGGGCACAAGCAGATAGCTGTAATATTGGGAGAACAGTGTCCTTTGAAATGGAAAGTGTCTTTTGAAATGTATTAAACAGTACAAGACAGTGTCCTGGTGAGTCAGAGGGATTCCTCTGATGAAGTGACGAGGTGTACGTCACGAAACGCACCAGGGCACTGTGTTTGTCTCCCTCTGTGAAGCATGCTTTGTTCGGCAAATAAAAGCTACGTTATATCTGCAGTTGGTAGCAGTCTGTCCCTCTTTTTGTTATGTTCTCTATGAAATTGGATGTGCTCCGGAACGCCAGGTGAATGGACTCCCACTACAGAAAATGAAGTAGAGGAGCCGACCCTTTCACCAACTTATATTTTGTTACATTATTAGATATACCACATTGGCGGAACCACAGGATAATGATCCTTTAATTTGATTAAATTTGTTTACAATGTGGCATATATATTTGGTCTGTTGTGTGGATGTGTGCGCAGGTTTCACATCTAGGTTGTTGGCAGGGGGAAGTGCCATTGATTGTTGTTTTGCCCAGGGAGCTGTGTACCAGTAGGCGTTTCAAATTAGGGGGCTGTCTTTGTAGTGTGGGATGGAGTTCTTTTATGACTTGTCGTAGGATCTCCAGGTGTGGACTGTAAGTGACTACAAGGGGAACACGGTTGCAGTTTTCTTTCTGTTTGTATCTCAAAACAGTTTGTGTCTGGGAATAGATATGGCCCTTTGGATTTCCTTGTCCGTTGTTTTGGTATTATATCCCTGTTTAATGAACACACTGCGGAGTTGCTGTAGGTGTTCATTCCTTTCTGTTGCGTCTGAACAGATACGATGGTAACGTATCGCTTGGCAGAAAATGATCGATTTTCTTGAGTGTTTGGGGTGGAAGTTGTCATTCCTAAGGTATGTGCGTCTGTCTGTAGGTTTGCGGTATATCGGGGTCACTAGGGTGTTTTCTTGTATTTTAATAGTGGTGTCCAGGAAGTTGATTTTACTTTTGGAGTAGTTAAGATTTAGTTTAATGGTGGGGTGTAAGGAGTTGTAATTCCTGGAAGGTGAGCAGTACTTCCTCCCTTTTAGTCCAGATAATGAGGATATCATCTATGTAACGAAGGTAAGTCATTGGTTAAGTGTTACAGGAGGATGGAAAATCCTCCTCCAATTTGGCCATGGACAGGTTGGCGTACTGTGGTGCGAAGCGACAACCCATGGCAGTCCCCATCTGTTGTAGATAGATCTCCTGATTGAATGAGAATATGTTGAGTGTAAGGGTGAAGTGTATCATGTTGAGAACTGCTTCTGTGTGAATGCCCTTCTTCTGTAAAAAGGTTTTACAAGCTGCAATGCCATCTTGATGAGGGATATTTGTATATATGGCCTCCACATCCATTGTGGCCAAAATTGCATTGACTGGAATGGGGCCTAATGCAGTAAGCTTATTCAGCAGGTCTGTGGTGTCCTTAATGTAGCTGGTTATTTTCTTGACTAGGGGTTTAAGGATGTTTTCTACCCGGCATGAGATGTTCTCTGTCAGCGTGCCAATTCCTGAGATACTTTTCTTCTCATTATGCCAATACAAACTAACAATGGTGCACACCATAAAATATAAACTCTAATATTTACTTAGAACCTGAATTTTGACTTAATATCTTCTAAACTATTTTCTTGTTTAATCAAATCCCAAAACATGAATTGTAGCCTAGTGTGAACTAGCTCACTAACTGATAAATGCTGCAGATTGGCCCTCACAGTCAGTAACACTTCCAAAAAGAAAGTAATGATGCAGAGTAGCAGCTTCAAAGGAAGTATTGTTTTTATGTCATATATACATACAGTACACTAATAGGTCTGTTACCAATCCAATAAAGAGTCACATTACAAAACAAGACTCAAGAATGCTGTGAAACTTAATGACTAACATATATTTCTTAAGATCATTAAAGGTTCACTATAAAATAATATATATGTATAAGTGTGAATTATATATATATATATATATTTATATATATATATACAAAACGGATACCGAAATACGCCACACTTACAGAAAGGGAAAGAATTTAGCTGACCAGCTAGTATGGACTGATATAGCGATATTAAGACATTACAAGGCCTGTGTCTTTAAGGGCCTAGGTATGGTCAAAAAGGGTTGCTATAGTTGCCCAAACTGCATTACTTGCAACTCCATGCTCAGTGGAAAGGTTTTGCCACATTCCAAGGATGGTACTAGAATATCCATTAACCTACGATTCTCATGTAATAGCAGGTGGGTGATATACTATTTAGTGTGCCCATGTGGCCTTTATTATATAGGCAAAACAAGAACAATGTTTACGGAGTGGATGGCTAACCACCGTATGTCGATTAGACAGGCCCTACAATCGAAGGATGAAACTACAATACCTAATAAGTTTGCCGACTTATCGGTAGCCAGGCATTTTAAATTAGTGGGTCATTCCTTGGCTAGCCTGCAATGCATGATAATCGATGGCTTGACTGATTCTGAGCTGAGATTATCTGCAGATAAGGATAAACTCTTGCTTCAAAAAGAAGCAAGGTGGATACATTGTTTAAAGACACTATCCCCTGGAGGATTAAATGAGCAATTTTTGCTACATTGTTTTTTTTTATAGAGCTGCTTGTTTAAAGCAGTTACATAATATGTGTACCTTAGTAACATTACTGTATTAATACATTGATGTTGGGTTGGATTGAGTATAGACACATTACCAGTGATTCTCGTATATCAAAAATATAACATATTTAGGTTTTTTGATGTCTAGCTTGGCTGACTTACTCTTTACCCAGTATATTGTATATGTGGCAGAATATGGTTTTAATAATGTAAATGTTTTTAATTATGTGATGTTTAGCATTGTCACGGAGGGTTATCACATGTTGTGTTTGGGGGTGGGTTTGGTGATGGGAGGAGATTATAAATATGTCTTTGGAATTAAGCGTACGTAACATCCTGAGGATGGCCTGAAGGCTGAAACGCGTAGATGTGATACGCTGATATGCTATAATAAACAAAATATTTTTTCCAGAGAAGACCCGTGAGTGCTATCGATTAATTTATGCTTTTATATATATATATATATATATATATATATATATATATATAAAAATCCTTATCCTTATTTATCCTTATTACAATCACTCTGTGATTCAGTGGCGGAACTACCCTGGAGGTAAGAGATCCCGCACCAAAGGTCTGCGATCAGCTGTTTTTAAACAGCCGATTACGCACATTAAGTAAACATACGTGCAATCTGATGTTTAAAAGACCGGACCCGAACTTCATACGAACTTTTTTTTCATTAAAAAGAGCTGATCGCGGAATACTGGCAAGGGTGTGTTTCAGGGGCCTGGCCTCGTATCTCACTCTTCCTGTATTAAGCTAGGTACACATATGCCAGATATTTGAAAGATGACATATAAAATCAGGACACACACAGTCCCGAGTGTTCTCCCTTATGCACAGCAGTGAGGGAAAATTTCGGTCTTTGCCGTAGGCCGCGTGGCCGATGGGAACATTCGGCGGCCGCACACTCATTATTTGGGAAAGACGGTATTGGGGCTTTATCGTTAGTGTGTGTACCTAGCTTAAGTCATTTTTAGGAAGCCCTGTTTATTGTTGATATACTATGTTCGTCTCCTTCTTTCTCTTTTTAATAGAACAGTTATTAACTATATATACACTAACAGGGATTCCTATATAAATGACTAATACAGGTGGGGAGAGACAGTGGGAGGGGAGGGGGAGAGGGTTCTGTGAGGGTTTTTGTTTGTTGGCCAGCCTTATGTGTCATATGAAATATAATGCTACCTACAGTGTAATATACGATTTAATTAACTCGGAGTTCCATGCCTGCAACTCCTCGGTGGCGTAATATCCTATATTACACTGTAGGTAGTGTATTATCCCTTATATAATATATTGGCAAAAGTGTGCCCATTCGTAAAAAGGCGGAATTATTTGTTTGTATGTTTGGCTATTTATATTAAACACAATCCTGCATTATATCTGGTGTGTAGAGTTATAGAGCCACTGATACACCATAATTAATGAAAGGATTGTGTTTTAATATAAAAAAAAAGAAAAGGCAAATCCTGTCAGAACTTGTTCCACGGCTACACTAGCATTTCTCAGGTGCTTATGTTCTGCAATCAGTAAGGGCTAGGCCACGCTAGCGCGATGTTACGCACGCATTTTCGTTTGCGATTGCGCACACGATTTTTGCTAACATGGAAATCATGGGAACCCAAAAATTCCCGCGATTTTCCATGAGTTTGCGTTTTACATGCACCATTTTTTACACAAACGCATGCGTTTTTATAATATTAATTTTAAAAATGCGTGCACAAATGCGGAGCAACGCGCGACAACACACAGAAATCGCAATACCACTCGCAATTGCATGCGCAATTTAGTGTGTTGTAGTGGGGAGTCAGCCTTAGTGTGTGGGGAAACGCATGCCAGGCTAACACAATATAGGTGGCCACGCTGTGTGCACTGAAATCCATTTTCAGGAGACCATCTGATCATCATTTTTTTTGTTAATTTGCATGCATTCCGATAACAAAATATTAGTGGAATCACAGCGCAAACACATTGCGTTTGCTCATTTCACGTGCGTTGTAGTGTGGCCGCAGCCTCAAAGCTATTTAATGAACTTGCCATTACCATTACCTCAGTAATGTGTGGGACATTACATCATTCCATTTTGTATTTATGAATGGGTTTGTGCTAGGGGTATTTATGTTGGTATGTAACTTTGTCTTTAAAAATATTTGTGCTTGTGTTTGTCCTACGGAACTACACTCATTTTGCATTTTCACAAGTAAAAAAATATCACATACAAACGATAATATTAGTAAAGTCTGTTCACATTATATGCATGTTAATCCAAAGGTCACTACCTAATAGCAAAGCTCTGGTTATTTTGTCAAATGCATTAAAGGGCATGTCCAATCATAAAATGCTTGCCATAGTAATGTACAGCACCCCCCAAACCCCAGTTTCGTGTTATGCTTAATTGTCAAAGATCCCCCTGTGGGACTTGACCCGGTCCTTCGCCCCGCTACTCCTCTGCCTACTGCTCTGCTCTCTTCCTGGTCGCGGCTCTCAATTAAGGTACGGTGTGACGTCATGCCCAATTACCTGACAGCTACGACCAGGAAGCGGGTCACAGAGCAGGGGCAGCACCCAGGTGGCGGTCCGGGTCAGGTAAGTCCTTTCAGGGGCATCTTGTAAAAATGGGGTTTAGGGGGGGGGTGCTGTACATTACAAGAAAAAAAAATTAGGCTGAACATGCCCTTTAAAGATGGAATGCAAGTAAAATAAAAAACATTTGTGTCTTTAAGTAAGTAACTTACTGGTATATTTAACTTTACCACTAACTTTTCCTATCCTATAGTTTCCTACTTAAAGGATAAGTGCACTGTAAAATCAAGTTATGTTCATTTGGAAGCTGCAGCTTTAAAAATACTGTTGGCATATATATATATATATATATATATATATATATTTTTTTTTTACCTGTGCCCCTCCAGAACCTACCTTTGTCTTGAAAGTTGCTGACATCTTGATACTGGTTTGCTGAATGTTAAGCACTGCCCTCTGAGATTCTCCAGCTTTCTCCTCTTGAGCCTCAACAGTAATGCCAGGCATTACTGTTAGAGGCTCAACAGGAGAGTGGCACGGAACTCACAGGCATTACTGTTTGAGCTCAAGCAGGAGAGTGCACGGAACTCACAGGCATTACTGTTTGAGGCTCAAGCAGGAGAGTGCACGGAAATCACAGGCCTTACTGTTTGAGACTCAAGCAGGAGAGTGCACGGAACTCACAGGCATTACTGTTAGAGGCTCAAGCAGGAGAGTGCACGGAACTGACAGGCATTACTGTTTGAGGCTCAAGCAGGAGAGTGCACGGAACTCACAGGCATTACTTTTAGAAGCTCAAGCAAGAGAGTGCAAGGAACTCACAGGCATTACTGTTTGAGGCTCAAGCAGGAGAGTGCACGGAACTCACAGGCATTACTGTTAGAGGATCAAGCAGGAGAGTGCACGGAACTCACAGGCATTACTGTTTGAGGCTCAAGCAGGAGAGTGCACGGAACTCACAGGCATTACTGATTGAGGCTCAAGCAGGAGAGTGCACAGAACTCACAGGCATTACTGTTAGAGGCTCAAGCACTAGAGTGCACGGAACTCACAGGCATTACTGTTTGAGGCTTAAGCAGGAGAGTGCATGGAACTCACAGGCATTACTGTTTGAGGCTCAAGCAGGAGAGTGCACAGAACTCACAAGCATTACTGTTTGAGGCTCAAGCAGGAGAGTGCACGGAACTCACAGTCATTACTGTTAGAGGCTCAAGCAGGAGAGTGCACGGAACTCACAGGCATTACTGTTAAAGGCTCAAGCAAGAGAGTGCACGGAACTCACAGGCATTACTGTTTGAGGCTCAAGCAGGAGAGTGCACGGAACTCACAGGCATTACTGTTAGAGGCTCAAGCAGGAGAGTGCACGGAACTCACAGGCATTACTGTTTGAGGCTTAAGCAGGAGAGTGCACGGAACTCACAGGCATTACTGTTTGAGGCTTAAGCAGGAGAGTGCACGGAACTCACAGGCATTACTGTTTGAGGCTCAAGCAGGAGAAAGCAGAGGAAATCTCAGAGGGGCGGAGCTTAACATTCAGCAAACCAGTAAGAAGATGTCAGCAACTTCCAAGGCACAAATCTAGGCTCTGGAGGGGCAAAGCCAAAAAAAAATATGGCAACAGTATTTTTAAAGCTGCAGCTTCCAAATGAACATAACTTGATTTTACAGTGCACTTATCCTTTAAATAATAATCAATGTTACTCACAACCTACATTATACCAATCTATACACAAGTTCTCCCCCATTTCTGCACAGTATATCCCAATTTCTATAAACTATAAATTATTTTATATAATAAGTAAGGAAAGGATATTGATATTTATGCTACCACAATATAACTTATTGAAAGAATGAATATCTTACCAAGTGCAAATATGAAAACCTGGTTACTTCTGGGTGAGGTTTTATGGCCATCCCAGTACTCACAGGTGTACACACCGGTATTTCCATCACTCACGCTCCCAATGTTAAATTTAGGATTATTTTGGTTTATTACCCATACTGAATTCTTAAAAAAACTGAAGAATCCAACATCCATGTTTACACCACAGTTCAAACTAATAGATTCTCCTGTTATATAAACCTGATGATTAGGTGTCGTGGTGAGAAGGGGTTTATCTGCAGCATCTAAAACATACAAACATCACAGTTTTAACAATGTGCCAGAAACTCATTGTCTAAGGGAACCCTCTGTCTAAAAAGGAAGCATTGGGATTCCCTCACCCTGTTCTTAATTGGTTGTAAAATTACAGTTTAAAATATGTGTGTGGTTAGTGGTGATAGAGTGAAATATTTTGGTTATTAGGAGACAAACATCAGTGAAGGAATAGGTGAAATAGGAGCACATTTTTATGTGACTGACTATGATTGTCTAAGGAGACAGGGACAAAACTGACCACTGTGTTTGAAACCATGCTATCAGGGAGATTCAATAAAACTTCTTATCGTTAAAAATGGTGCTAATTTTGCCCCAACCAATCAGATCTTATTTACCATTTGAAAGCTAACATCTGATTGGTTGGGGCAAAATGAATATTCCCCTCTACACCAGAGTGTGGTAATCATAAGGTAAAGTTAGTGAGTCTATTTAGAAGATAATGCCCCACTACCAAAAACATGTATATAATATATAAACACTATAAAGAGTCTCACACCAACTTAAATTTAGTTGAGATTTAAATTGAACCACACTTCAGCCCAACATTTCTGTAAGGATTTGCCCCCTTCATCACCTGACAAAGGTGATGTGTGTTTTACAATAATTCTTACCTAAATATATGTTGTGTGAAAATGGTGTTGGTTTTAAATACTGTATGTCCACCCTTGGCATAAGGGTTGGAGAAGTTCCGTATCTTGGCAGATGAATGTGCATTGGACTCTTTTGACTAAATCTACAATCCATGTTAGTCTGTCATATTCTGTAATATAAACTTTATATTGAGAAGTTCACAGCACTTACCTGCAAAGCCACAAAGAATTCTGCTGCAAAATCCTGTGACACACAATGTGAAGATCAGTAAATACAATATTTATTTATATAAGTGGGTTTCCTATGCTGCATTATGTGAAACCCCACAGCTTTTACAAAGAGGAAGTGTGAAACACAGGACAGTGTATTTCTGAATGCATTATAAATAGTAAATATTTGCAGAAATGAATTGCTATAATAATTTACAGTGTTTTAATCATTTTAATGTGTAAACAGGTCCACCTTAGATGATATAAAAATTAAAAAAAACGCTAATTAGAGCATTGTTAGATTCATGCAAATATGAGCAGTTTTTAAACCTGGTTTACTCTCCTCTCAAGCTAC
The DNA here is from genome assembly GCA_019447015.1 of Hymenochirus boettgeri. Lineage (NCBI taxonomy): Eukaryota > Metazoa > Chordata > Amphibia > Anura > Pipidae > Hymenochirus > Hymenochirus boettgeri. Next base: position 268,926,964 of record CM033469.1, read on the forward strand.
ATTGTGCGTCCTTCATTATCTCCATTATCTAAGTTCATTAATAAGCCATTATCTAAATTTGGTAATGCAGTTGGAAGAGCTGAAAAAGTGACTTCATCCAGCTCAACCCTCCTCAGTCATTGGGTAGGCAGCAGGAAGATGTGAAATGTGCATTTGCCAATTCTATGGGGAAAGACCATCTATCTATAAAAGTAAATCAGGCTCATTTACCCAGAGCCACTATCAATTCAATATCACATTTGCAAATCTGCCCACGGTGGGATTTTATCGCCAGCTATTAGCTAAAACTAGTGCAAATGCAAAGTAGTGCAAATATTGAATCGGATGCATGGGTGATTTTTGCGTAACCCGCATATCGGAACGCTAAAATGGAGTTAAAGTCGGGCTAACCGGCAGCAAACCGGTTAGCGTGACTTTAACTCCATGTATTACTCCATATATTACTCCATAATTGGCCCCAATGTCTCTAAAAATATCGAGGTTGCTGGATTGCTGACTTACGCTCCTCAAAAATTAATATTACTATTACACCTACTAATAATTATTTAAAATACTTTCTTGAGGCAAACATATAATTTTCTAAATGAGTAAAGACACGAGTAGAGACATGCTTATGTGCTTATACTGTACATCTTCAAGTCCTAATTTTGAAAAAAAGCGCACAATTAAAAAAAATATTTCAGATAGTTAGGTAATAAAACATAAACACTGACAAGTTAAAGGCACCAAACTAGCACCTTGGATTGCTGCTCACATTTGTATACTGTACATTTCCATGGGTCCAGGGAAGAAGCATCACCCAGCCAGGGTCAGGACATATCTACATCTTCAAGGTAACCATCATAACAACCCATTACCTGCACCCACCCAACTTTAATAATCTATGTAGGTTCTACATCCAACTTGACTTACAAAGCTGCCAACCTGCAGCCAACCCTAAACTCAACATCTTCCAAATAGGAAAGCAAGATGTGGTTGGGAGGTATGCAAAGTGATAAGAATGGTGTGGGACCAAACCCATGAACATTGCTGGTCACCCACACCACAATCCAAAAATGGCTGCCTGAAGATACAAGACCCAATAGATGACTTTATCACAGCAATCTCTGGTGTTAGACTGCCATCTTGATTGCATAGATTGATTTCTCTTTAAAGCAAAGATTATTCCCTGACATAGGGCTGCTGTGACTCTGGTACAGTATGCTCCATGCCCAAGACACAGTTAGCCTTGTTTACTGAGAGCTACAATAGCAGTGAACATCGATATGTGCACTGATTTATTTTTGCATTTGTGCCTCTCTGTTAAAAACACTTTGCTATAGTTTTGTGGCTGGTTTTTCAATTTCTGCAAATCTAAATATTGGTTTGCACTGGCTGCGCGGTTTACTCCTGGAAAATTTAGTTTCGGAAACAGTCTGTTTAAATCCCCTATACCCTATAGTGAATTGGTTAGCACAACTTTAAAATGGATTTCTGTGCAGTTTTTTTATTTTATCGAAAGCTCGGGGTACGTGCTTTCTGTGATCGTCACCACAGTGCAACAAACGTGCAAGTGGATCGGGATCCATCTGACTCCCTCTTATGCCCATAGCTGTTAAGCCGTAGGGCTAGAGGGAGACAACTGAGGTCCCTTCAGCCAGTAGGCGTCAGGAACCACCATACTCGCCCTCCCTTTCTGCTCCCAGCTGCCACCAGGAAGCTTCCAGGGGGGGTTCACATGGGAAAGGCCTGAAGGTCCTAAAAAGAACCCAGGCAATCCCGCCACAATACGTGAACAAACCAAACAAAAAACACAAAATAAGTGCTACGTGTTTCTAAGTGCTAAGTGTAAATAAATAGGGGAGGGAATGAATTTAATAAAGGTGACCTAATTAAAGGCCCAGGCCTTTCGGCCTGAGGTATAAAAAATTTTCCGCCGTAGCCGAAGCTATGGCAGGAAAGTGATGGGAGTGCTATACACACGTGCTCCCAGTGCACAGTAGTGCTGGAGGGAAGCCCGAGCTTTCGCACTCCCCTGCCTCAAGGCTTCGACCAGGCTCCGCATCATCTCAGTACCAGGCGGGAGCTTGGAGGGTGCTTGGAACGTACACCCCCCTCTCAACCATGCACTGGCCAGGATTGGATGCTTCACACAGTCTTATTCCAAAAGACAGGGAAGTGGTGCTTCTGCTTTTGTCAGACCATAGTGTAGCATGCAGACCTGCCCTTACATTACTGGGGGACTGACCGCCAGTGACCAGAGGCAGCCCCTTTTCTTTGTAAGAACAGATACTACACTTGATCTTAGCCAAAAGGCCGAGAAGCGATTTCTGTGCAGTATCTCTCTTAAGACTTTGATAAGTTGTGCTTGAATTTATTCATTATATAATCACTATAGGGATTTTCAATGGCTGGGGTGCAGTTTGCAAAATGCTAAATAAAAAAGTTATCCTCCACCCATGGGAAAATCTGTCATTTACTTTGGATACTCACCTGCTAGATTTGCAATGATAAAGTACATGTTGGGATATCACTTTCAGAGGTCAAGGGTAGATCTTTGTTTTCTGTTACACAAAGAATAAGCATAGTTAGGTTCACAGATATATTTATTATAGAGCTAATGAATAGTTGGACAACCTAACCTTGTTGGACTTGTGCCTGAATACCACCTATTTCAAATACAGGGATAAGTTCTATAAGCAAAAACATGGATGTGCTATGGGATCTCCAGTTTCACCCATTGTGGCCAACCTTTACATGGAGGAGGTAGAAACACAGGCGCTTAATACCTTTAAGGGCATAGCACCCAGCCACTGGTTCAGATATATTGATGACACCTGGGTTAAAATCCACCAGAAGGAAGTACAAGCTTTCACAGAACACATTAATGCGGTGGACCAAAACATTAAATTCACAAGGGAAGAGGTACAAAACAACAAACTGGCTTTCTTGGACTGCTTGGTAGAAGTCAGGGAGAATGGTAAACTGGAAGTAGAGGTTTACAGAAAACCAACACACACAGATCAGTATTTGATGTTTGACTCCCACCACCCTTTAGATCACAAGCTGGGTGTCATCAGAACCTGCCAACACAGAGCCGAGAACATCCCCACTAGCACAGAGGGGAAGGCTAAAGAAATGAAACATCTCAGAGGAGCCCTAAAAACTTGTGGAATCCAGACTGGGCCTTTGTCAAAGAAGTAGAAGGGAAGAAAAGAACAAAATACAACAGTGAAGGGGAAAAGCAAGACAGGGGAAGAACATGGTCATCCCATATGTAGCAGGGGTCTCCGAGAAATTAAGAAGAATTTTCAAAAAACATCGTATCCCTGAGCTGTAAACCGAACAACAACTGAGGCAGCAATTGGTACATCCGAAAGACCCAATACCTAAACACAAGAAAAGCGACATCATATACGCAGTGCAGTGCAGTGAAGAGTGCTCTGATTTGTATGTGGGGAGACCAAACAGCAACTGCATCAACGTATGGCCCAGCACAGAAGAGCCAATTCCTCGGGTCAGGACTCAGCCGTGTACCTGCATCTTAAGGATAAAGGACATACCTTTGAAGATTGTAATGTTACATATTGGCGAAGGAACGTGACTCGTTCAAGAGAGATGTTAAGGAGGCCATTTATGTGAAAATAAAAAACCAAGCCTAAATAGAGGTGGGGGGGTTCGACACCAACTGTCTGCCATGTACAATGCTGTTTTAACACCTTACCTGGGCGTTCCTATAACACCTCTTAGCCACTACCAATCACACCCTTAAAACCTGGCTGTGATATGCTAATGGGATTTTCCAGGGTACATAATTGCCACAGATCTTGTACAAGTCATTTCGAATTGAGAAAGCCAGTCGGATGACTAGCGAAACGTCTTCAAGAAACTAAACTTCAAGTCCAGTTGATCTAATGAATACAACAGGTATCCATGACCTGGTGAATGAGAACCTTCACAAGTATAGTTGGACAACCTAAGTTTATGAGCAATAGAAATGTGATATTGTTGTACATGCTGCATTAACAGAGGAACATGTTCTTATCCTTATGTTACATTTTTGTGATGAAAAAGTAATCACAGTATCTGCTCAGTTATAGAGGCAGAGCAAATACTGCAGTTGAGAGGCAATTCGCTTTCCCGTCTCATTCATCTTAAAATAAAAAGATGTAACAAGCAATGCACAGACCTAGTCACAGATTTAGTTCTTCAACGGTAAATTATTGCTATTAGGTTATTGTGGTGACTCTCTACATGTTGGGTTATTGTTCCTGGCACAGCTGCACCAAATGTAAAATAAAACAGACATTTGCAATGAATTGGAAAATCCTTGGTAACCGGTAACTTCATCCTTAAAAAGAACCTAGTTATTTTCTATCAATAAAGTTTACACTCAGGCTAAAAAGATCTTTAGAAATTCCAACCTAACAGGGACCTCACCTAATATATTTATGACCCTAAATAAAATTGTACTCAGGGGAAGCATTTGCACTGTCAACTGGGTTTCGGGCCTAGGCTCTCCTTTCTGGCATCTAGCCACTTTCTTCAAAGGTGCTCCCTTCTCAGGTCCTCTACCATGGACACTTGCTATAGCACAAGCAAAAAGGTTCATGAGGGGGCACTCTTTCGTGAATTCAAATTTCTTATTAGATCACATCAACACAACGTTTCAGGGACACACTGTCCTTTCATCAGGTGTAACCCACATCCCACATGAATACCCTTTTCAAGACAATCCTGTGAGTGGTCTATCACAGGATTGTCTTGAAAAGGGTATTCATGGGGATGTGGGTTACACCTGATGAAAGGGACAGTGTCTCCCTGAAACGTTGTGTTGATGTGATCAATAAGAAAAATTTGAATTCACGAAAGAGTCTTCCCGCTCACGGACATGTTCCCCAGACCATCTCCCACGTCCCAGGGGCCTGTAAGGTAAGTTTACACTGAATATTTCAGAAAGTTCATTTGAACTTTCCAAACATTTACGCCCCAGATTTTAATGGGTTGTTTTCTGACCTTTCGAACTGTTTTAGAAGTTCAACAGTTCGAAAACGGACCAAACTTTCGAAAGTTCGGCCATCTCTAATGCCCATATGCCCACTCCACACAGAATGGTAAATATATGATGCCCATATGCCAAGCACACACTGATGCCCATATGACCAGCTCACACAGACTGGTAAATATACTATACCCATATGTCCAGCTCACACAGAATGGTAAATATATGATGCCCAAGATATAGAAAGTCCAGATGCACACTACCCCACGGTAGACCACTCACAGGATTGTCTTGAAAAGGGTATTCATGTGGGATGTGGGTTACACCTGATGAAAGGGACAGTGTGTCCCTGAAACGTTGTGTTGATGTGATCTAATAAAGAAATTGGAATTCACGAAAGAGTGCCCCTCTCATGAACCTTTTTGCTTGTGCTATAGCAGTAGGTCCATGGTAGAGGATCTGAGAAGGGAGCACCTTTGAAGAAAGTGGCTAGATGCCAGAAAGGAGTGCCTAGGCCCGAAACCCAGTTGACAGTGCAAATGGCTTCCTGAGTACAATTTTATTTAGGGTCATAAATATATTGGTGAGGTCCCTGTAGGTTGGAATTTCTAAAGATCTTTTTAGCCTCAGTGTAAACTTTATTGATAGAAAATAACTAGGTTCTTTTTAAAGGGTATGTCCACACTTAATTCTATTTTTTAATATAGCCTTCCCCCTGGTCCCCCAGCCCCAACCGCATGATTTTTATTTTTAGAAAGTGCCTCAAACTTTTACTTACCTCCCCTCTTTCCTTCGCCGCGCTGCCGGCTCTCTGCTTGCGAGAATGCAAGCAGAGGGGCGGGACCGGCAGTCGCATATGTGAATGGCTGAGCGGCAGCCAATCACGGATGCGGCTGCCGGTCATTCAGTGCAGCGGAGGAAAGAGGGGAGGTAAGTAAGAGTTTGGGGAGCTTTCTAAAAATAAAAATCATGCGGTTGGGACTGGGAGACCAGGGGGATTACTATATTAAAGGGGATTAATGCTAGGGGAGGGAATCCGGAGAGGGGGGAGGGGAGGGGGAGGGAGGGGGAGAGGGCTGCAGTACGCATGCCAAACTTCTCCCGGAGGCCAGGTAGCAGGCAGTGTCTTATATGGACCTGCTATCCTCCTGGTGGGCAGTTTTTGGGACTTTGGGGGGGACTACAGGAGAACCTTATGGAGCTGGGATGTGAGGTAAGGATTACACTACACTACATGATGGGGCCAGTAGTTGGGGGGATTATAGTTTTGGGGGTGGACATGCCCTTTAAGGATGAAGTTACCGGTTACCAAGGATTTTCCAATTCATTGCAAATGTCTGTTTTATTTTACATTGGTGGCAGGTGTGCCAGAGAACAATAACCCAACATGTAGAGAGTCACCCACATAACCTAATAGCAATATATTTACCATTGTAGAATTAAATCTGTGACTAGGTCTGTGCATTGCTTGTTACATCTTTTTATTTTAAGATGAATGAGACGGGAAAGCGATTGCCTCTCAAATGCAGTATTTGCTCTGCCTCATAACTGAGCAGATACTGTGATGACTTTTTCATCAAAAAATGTAACATAGGATAAAGACATGTTTCTCTGTTAATGCAGCATGTACAACAAATCACATTTCTATTGCACATAAACTTAGGTTGTCCAATTATTCATTAGCTGTATAATAAATATATCTGTGAACCTAACTATGCTTATTCTTTGTGTAACAGAAACAAAGATTACCCTTGACCTCTGAAAGTGAATCCCAACATGACTTTATCATTGCAATTCTAGCAGGTGAGTATCCAAAGTAAATGACAGATTTTCCCATAGGTGGAGGATAACTTTTTTATTTAGCATTTTGCAAACTGCACCCCAGCCATTAAAAATCCTTATAGTGATTATATAATGAATAAATTCAAGCACAACTTATCAAAGTCTTAAGAGAGATACTGCACAGAAATCCATTTTAAAGTTGCGCTAACCAATTCACTATAGGGTATAGGGGATTTAAACAGACTGTTTCCGAAACTACATTTTCCAGGAGTAAACCGCACAGCCAGTGCAAACCAATATTAAGATTTGCAGAAATTGAAAAACCAGCCACAAAACTATAGCAAAGTGTTTTTAACAGAGAGGCACAAATGCAAAAATAAATCAGTGCACATATCGATGTTCACTGCTATTGTAGCTCTCAGTAAACAAGGCTAACTGTGTCTTGGGCATGGAGCATACTGTACCAGAGTCACAGCAGCCCTATGTCTGCTGCCTGCACCCGTGGGGTAGTGTGCATCTGGACTTTCTATATCTTGGGCATCATATATTTACCATTCTGTGTGAGCTGGACATATGGGTATAGTATATTTACCAGTCTGTGTGAGCTGGTCATATGGGCATCATGTTTACCAGTGTGTGCTTGGCATATGGGCATCATATATTTACCATTCTGTGTGGAGTGGGCATATGGGCATTAGAGATGGCCGAACTTTCGAAAGTTCGGTCCGTTTTCAAACTGTCGAACTTCTAAAACAGTTCGAAAGTCCGAAAACAGACCCATTAAAATCAATGGGGCGTAAATAGTTTGGAAAGTTCAAATGAACTTTCTGAAATATTGCAGTGTAAACTTACCTTACAGGCCCCTGGGACGTGGGAGATGGTCTGGGGAACATGTCCGTGCGTGGGGAACAGCATAAAAACCGGACGTAGCGCACATACGCACTACTTCTGGTTTCCGCATGCCGCTTTCGGTAATCCTTGAGCGTTCAAGGATTTTCGAACGTTCACCAAAACTCAAACGCCCCCTTCCGAAAATCCCCAAACGCCTGGAGATTCACGAAATCACCATTCGCGGTTTGCCGATAGGCAGACTACCCGGCCGGAGGTTCGGGGGTCCCGCAGCTCGTAACCGGGACCCCTCCTGGGTCCTTACAAGGACCTTTGTGGCCCTGATGAGGGCCTTTTGGGGCTTAAGGGGTCATGCAGCTCGAACCCCCCTCCCAAGTACTTATAAGTGCCCTTGTGGCCCTAACAATGGCCCTTTGGGGCTTAAGTGGTTCCGCAGCTCGAACCGGGGGCCCCCCTCCCTGACCCTATCAGGGCCCTTGCGGCACTAAGAAGTGCCTTTGCGGCCCTGATAAGGGTCTTTTGGGGCTTAAGGGGTCCCGCAGCTCGAACCCGGACCCCCCTCCCCGGTACTTATAAGTGCCCTTGTGGCCCTAACAAGGGCCCTTTGGGGCTTAAGTGGCTCCACAGCTCGAACCAGGACCCCCCTCCCCGACCCTATCAGGACGCTTGCGGCACTAAGAAGTGCCTTTGCGGCCCTGACAAGGGCCCTTTGGGGCTTAAGGGGTACCGCAGCTCGAACTGGGACCCCCCTCCCCGGCCCTTATAAGGGCCCTTGCAGCACTGATAAGTGCCTTGTTGGGGGTCCCGCAGCTTGAACCGGGACCCCCGGCAGCTCTTAAAAGAGCCATTGGGTGGCATCTTCTGTCTTCCATCCGGCGACACCAGCTCCGCTGAGGCCACCGACCGTGAGAAGTACCCCTGTGGCTGCCAGTGGTACCTCCGGTGCCAGTGGCCTCAACGAGGCCTGCGTCTTGATCCGACGCGACGTCTTCGGGCTTGCGACAACAACACCACTGAGGTTGCCGATACCAGGTAGGCTCACTGCGGCCAACAGTGAGCCAACTGGCACCGCTGGCCTCAGTGGAGCCAATGTTGCTAACCGCTTCTTTTTTCTGCCATCTACTGCGATCACTTCTGTGCTCCGTGGAGGATTTTCACCTCTGAGGATTTTCACCTCTTTATATAGGTTTGCAGAAAACCCTAATCCGTTTCTGATTGGTCAATTTTTCAATGCTTGGTTTACATGGTTTACATCAACCAATCAGAGTTCAGAAAATCTGATTGGTTAATGCAAACCATGCAAACCAATATAAAGAGGTACAATCCTCCGCGGTGCTCAGAATCCATCGCAGTAGATGGCAGATGAAAGAAGAAAGAACGGCTAGCAACATCGGCTCCGCTGAGGCCGGTGGTGCCAGAGGGCTCACTGTCGGCCACAGTGAGCCTGCCTGGCATCGGTGACCTCAGTGGTGTTGGTGTTGCTAGCCTGAAGACGTTGCGTCTGATGAAGACGCCGGTAACATCGGCCTCGATGTGGCCACCAGCGCTGGAGGTACCCCTGGCGGCCGCAGGGGTACTTCTCGGGGTCGGTGGCCTCAGTGGAGCTGGTGTCACCGGATGGAAGACAGAAGATGCCGTACAAGGGCTCTTTCAAGAGCCGCCGGGGGTCCCGGTTCGACCCCCAACAAGGGCACTTACCAGTGCCGCAAGGGCCCTTACAAGGGCCAGGGAGGGGGGACCCGGTTCGAGCTGCGGGACCCCTTAAGCCTGAAAGGGCCCTTTTCAGGGCCGCAAGGGCCCTTCTAAGGGCTGCAAAGGCACTTATAAGTGCCGGGAAGGGGGGTCCTGATTCAAGCTGCAGGACTCCTTAAGCCCCAAAGGGCCCTTGTCAGGGCTGCAAAGGCACTTCTTAGTGCCACAATGGCCCTTGTAAGGACCCGGGAGGGGGTTTTGGCTTCGAGCTGCGGGACCCCCGAACGTCCGGCCACGGGATTGTCGGCCGTTCGGCAATCCGCGAGCGGCCGATTTTGGGAATTGAAAATTGAACTAGTTCAAACCTGAAATAGTTAGAATAGTTTGAGTTCGAGTTCTAGTCCATCCCTAATGGGCATCATATATTTACCATTCTGTGTAGACTGGGCATATGGGCATCATATATTTTGTGTGCCTTCCATGTTAGTTAGCCTTCCAGAAATCTGTGTTAGCTCTCCAGTGCTCTTTGTTAGCTCTCCAGCATTCTGTGTTAGCTCGAGTCCAGCACTCTGTGTTAGCCCTTCAGTCAGCCCTCCCTTCAGTCAGCCCTCCAGTTTATTAGTCTATTACTGTCATCTTAACCAGATCATACATTTGAAAATTTTGTGGGTATCTATGTAAAGTCGATTAAGAACTTTAAAATGGGTATAATCTTTTCTTAATAAAGTGGGTGTGTCCAATTCTTCTGCACGCCCTGACACACGCACCCCGCATCCCCTCCCTATTTTAACCCTCTTTTGCATTTCAAAATATTGGGAAGTTTGCTTTTGCTTGAACTACTGCTCCTCACCGAGACAGATACACAGCGTCAGTGCACAGACATGTGCGCAACGGGGCCTAGAGGGCAGTAGCAATCTACTGTGAGATGGCCACTTGATTGTATTTGACCCCCAGGACAAAAGGTTCCAGTCCTCCTCTTGTACTTACCTAAATGATAGTCTGTTTCTAAATCCAGTTACATCTGATTCATTCTGTATCTCTTAGCTCTCTGTTATACCTGGTCTATAAATATCATGTAACAAATAGCAGCCACCCACTTTAGTTTCAGGTTTATGGAAATTCCTGTATTTTGCGGAAACAGCAAAAAAGTCATTAGCATTTCCTGAAAACAAAACCAATCATTAAATGTACAGTGTAAGCATACTGTATTACAGCATCTACAACAGTTATTGGCCACTAACTCCCCCCCGGATCATATACTGTAAGTAGCTGACAATTTTAATACCTGAATCGGTCACCAACTCACATGATATGATATGGAATGATATTTCTTATTTTCCCCATACAACATATCTGACCTTTGTCTTTTTTGTATGGCTTATTTTCCCCATACAACATATCTGACCTTTGTCTTTTTTGTATGGCCTTATATCCCCTCTTAATAATTCTATTAGAGTTTACTTGTTGTTTAAAACGATCTCTCAGATTGTTAGCTTGATCACAAAAGTAACTCTCAGTTGAACATGTCATCTTAATCCTATGGTACTGCCCCATAGGCATGTTCTGAATTTACCGCCGTACTTTTTCTATATGTGTAGGTTTGAAATTCCCCTGATATAATCCTTATAGACAAATCTAAAAAATTAATCGAGATGGTGCTGTACTCACAGGTCAACTTGATATTCAATTGAATACTGTTCAATGTCTCTACAAAACGTTTAAGACCCATTTCAGAACCCTTCCACAGGAGGAGGATGTCATCCACATATTGCAACAACAGGATGACATCCACCTCCGGTCCCAACTGGCCTATGGCGTCTTCCACCAATGTCCGTTCCCAATAGCCTAAGTGTAGGCTCCCATACGTGGGGGCGCAAGCCGGCCCCATAGCAGTACCCCTTATTTGTCTAAAGAACTGTCCATTAAACAAAAATACGTTATTTTCCAGAATAAATTGAAGGAGCTTTCTGAACGAAGATATTCCTTCCCTCCTCAATACTACCCTTTGATTTTAGGTATTTGCTTATTGCTCTTAAGGTACCCATACACTATTTACACATTAGACAGATGTCAAATCTCTCATTAGACAAATGTCCAATCTAAGAACTGCCTAGCCCGTTCTTTAATGCAATTTGAGATGACAAAATGAATGGGTCAGATAGGAACATCTCAAGATAAAAATCGCTGGTACAATATGGTCTTTAGACATTAGATAGATCTCTCAAATCTATCTTCTGTCTAGCTGCCGCGTATGGCCAGCTTAGTAGGGTTAAAGGGTAGGGTGTAAAGGTTGGACTAGATGGACGTATGTGTCTTATTCAACCTCAATTATTATGTTTGGATTAGAAAGTAATTTGGGTGACATTGTTAATTTTTAGAACTTCATTTTTAGAACTTCCTGATCTACGAACATTCGGTTTTCGAACTCGCTGACATATTTTTGCTGAGTATCGAAAATTCGATAATTCTTGAAATGATAACCCTCGATTTCAGCCATAACCCTCAAATGTAGCATTTCAACGATAACCCTAGAATGCAGCCATAACCTCTAACGTATCGTTAGGTAACCCTCAAATTCGCCGTCAACCCTCGAATTAAGTTTCGGCGATAACCCTCCAAGTATCGTTCGGTAACCCTCGAATGTAGCAAAAACAGCTGATCGCCCGTATGTTTCATTCATAAGCGCTATCAGCTGTTTAAAACAGCTGACCACGGTAGTGATCTTGGATAGTGGAAGGGGGTCAGGGGCCCGGCCCTCATTCTTGCTGGGGGGTGGGGCCCAGGCCCTGCAGGTACGCCCCTGTCCAACCCCCCTGATTATCTACCCATATTTTGTTAACTGTAAGTATAGTGAACATGTTGTTACTGGGGGGGGGGGCTTCTTCAGTAACTAAAACTAAGTAAAGTCTATATAACACACTGGTGTGTGTTATTGGCTCCTCCCCCCAGCTGTCCCATTCATCTCTCTGCTTTGCTTTTCAAGGCAGACAGGGACCTTTACTGTCCCCCTACTATATTATTTATGTCATTGCACCTTAAGGTGCCCATACACTATTACACCATTAGACAGATGGCCAATCTAAGAACTACCTAGCCCGTTCTTTAATGCAATTTGAGATGACAAAATGAATGGGTCAGATAGGAACATCTCAAGATAAAAATCGCTGCTTGTACAATGTGGTCTTTAGACATTAGATAGATATCTCAAATCTATCTAATATCTGCCTGTGTTGGCCAGCTTTAGGCTTTGTGCTTCTATCAATACCAACTGTGCAGTGAAGAGTCATAGCTCCACCCCTTTATGCAAATAGCTGTGATGATGTCACGATTTACAATGTCTTATTTGTTGTTTACACTAAGAATACTTGGCAGCACAGTGGCTGAGTGGTAACACTGATGCCTTTGCAGCAATGAGTCTCAAGTTCGTATCCTACACTGAACAAGTCATCTGCAAACGAAGTTATCTCCCTGTGCTGCCTGGGTTTCCCCCGGGCACTCCGGTTTCCCCAACTAATTGCCTTGCATGCACATTGGTGAGACATTGCAGTCCAAGTCTGTAATGGTCATATGCTAAAGCAATTTTTTTGACACAACCTCTCTGTATTCTTTATGATCTCCAAGCTTTAGGAGGAGGAGTCCAAACTACAGATAAGTAAGAAGAGGAGACGACCAACTATAAAGGTTACGTCTCCATCATAGGCCATTCCCCCATTAATAAAGGCTACAAATCGCACCGTAAAAATAATGAGTTAGATGTGCAATGTCAAGTGCAAATAAATGGCAAGTGACCAGATGTTAACATAAGATCATTTAATGGTATTATAAACATGATAAAGTGTATAACTGTTCACCTTAAAACAAGAAAACGGGTGACTTGTCAGTTATTTGCCCACAACACCAACCGCTATTTTACCAGTTTATTACATGCTTTTTTAACCTTGTGACCTACCTGTGTATTCCTGTTGCAGCATGCCTTAAAGTTAGTACACACGGGCGTTTGGGGGTCCCGACCCGCAACGCACGGTGTGTACGAACGAACATTTCGGCCGATAATCGAACCATGTATGGGCACTTTATCGTGCGAAATGGGCTTGTTCGGTGATCAACCTAGCTGATCGGGCAACGGCCGCTGAGCGAACAGCTGTTTCGGCTGATAAGTGCCCACAAGGGCCGATTATCGCCCAAAACATTGTTTCGTCACATCGTGCGGCGCGGGCGCCCCCCCCCCGCGATCGCACGGTGTGTACGAACTTAAAGCGTAACTACAGTTTAAAAAAACTAATTTTGAGCAATCATCAAAAAGTTGGACTTATTCAACTTATCCAATCTGTCTTCATATTCAATCCCCCCAGTCCCCTTATTAATTTAGTTGCCCTCTCGAACCCTTTTCATTTCCAAGATCTGTGTGACTTGGAAAATGTTCATGGGGTACCTACTAACGCAGACATGATCAGACCATGCTAAACGGGATGTAGGGCCATTAGGAGAAATGTAGAAGATGATACTAGCTGGGTTTTTTTTCCTTCTGTGGATCAACTGTTAAGGTGGCCCGTACACTATTAGACATTAGACGGATGTCCGATCTATCTAAGAACTGCCTAGCCCATTCTTTTATGCAATCACTTTGAAATCACAAAATAATGGGTTCAGATAGGAACATTCAAGATAAAAACCGCTGCTTGTAAAATGTGGTCTTTAGACATTAGATAGATCTCTCAAATCTATCTTATGTGCCCTAGCGTATGGCCAGCTTTAGGTAGGGTTTAAAGGGTAGGGTGTAAAGGTTGGACTAGATGGACGTATGTCTTTATCAACCTCAATTATTATGTTTGGATTAGAAAGTAATTTGGGTGACATTGTTAATTTTAGAACTTCATTTTTAGAACTTCCTGACTACGAACATTCGGTTTGAACTCGCTGGCAATATTTTGCTGAGGATCGAAAATTCGATAATTCTTGAAATGATAACCCTCGATTTCAGCCATAACCCTCAAATGTAGCATTTCAACGATAACCCTAGAATGCAGCCATAACCCTCTAACGTATCGTTAGGTAACCCTCAAATTCGCCGTCAACCCCGAATGTAAGTTCGGCGATAACCCTCCAATGTATCGTTCGGTAACCCTCGAATTAGCAAAAACAGCTGATCGCCCGTATGTTTCATTCATACGCGCTATCAGCTGTTTAAAAACAGCTGACCAACACGGGTGTGATCTTGGATAGTGGAAGGTGGGTCAGGGGCCCCGCGCCTCATCTGCCTCTGGGGGGTGGGGCCCAGGCCCTGCAGGACGCCTGTCCAACCCCCCTGATTATCTACCCACATTTTTGAACTGTAAGTATAGTGAACATGTTGGTACTGGGGGGGGGGGCGCTTCTTCAGTAACTAAAACTAAGTAAAGTCTATATTAAACACACTGGTGCTTGTATTGGCTCCTCCCCCCAGCTGCCGATTCATTCTCTGCTCTTGCTTTTCAAGGCAGACAGGGACCCCTTTAATGCTCCCCCTACTATATTTATTTATGTCATTGCACCTTAGGTGCCCATCACACTTTTAAATTAATGACAGATGTCCAAATCTAAGAACTGCCTAGCCCGTTCTTTAATGCAATTTGAGATGACAAAATGAGATGGGTCAGATAGGAACATCTCAAGATAAAAATCGCCTGCTTGACAATGTGGTCTTTAGACATTAGATAGATATCAAACTATCTAATATCTGCCTGTATGGCCAGCTTTAGGCTTTTGCTTCTACTAATACCACAGTGCAGTGAGAGTCATAGATCCACCCCTTTTTTTGCAAATAGCTATGATGATGTTCTTATCGGCTTTCCCAATCGTATTAGTTTTGTTCTTTTTACATATCGATAGCTTCTTGTTCTGTTTTTTCACTCGAGAATCTGAAGAGTTCTACTTTTTTTTCTTTTGTATTTGTGTGGGATTAAAACTGACCCCCCTTGAACTTCCCCTGCCCAACTCACACTGTTTGTCCCAAGTTCTTATCCACTACACCAAGTATGTAATTTTCGATTCTTAATTTCATTCATCTGGCAACGGATTTTATTCTCCCCCCTTCGCCCACACACCCGGTGTTTCGCAGATCATCCGCCCAGAATCCCGTCACGTTCCTCCGTTCCGTGCTTCCGACACAAAATAATTAGCTGTCCCTTCCCTGCCCATTGCAGTTTTTGCTCTTATTCCCTCTCGAGAGTGTGGTGTTTGAGACATTGAGCATCCCAGTCGGTAATGGTTTCATATGCTAAAGCAATTTTTTTTGACACTTTACAACCTCTCGTAATTGGGTTGCAATCCGATCGTCCAGATTAAATTGTTATCTCCAAGCGTTAGGAGGAGGAGTCCAAATTCAGATAAGTAAGAAGAGGAGACGACCAACTATAAAGGTTACGTCTCCATCATAGGCCATTCCCCCATTAATAAAGGCTACAAATCGCACCGTAAAAATAATGAGTTAGATGTGCAAATGTCAAAGTGCAAATAAATGGCAAGTGACCAGATGTTAACATAAGATCATTTAATGGTATTATAAACATGATAAAGTGTATAACTGTTCACCCTTAAAACAAGAAAACGGGTGACTTGTCAGTTATTTGCCCACAACACCAACCGCTATTTTTACCAGTTTATTACATGCTTTTGTAACCTTGTGACCTACCTGTGTATTCCTGTTGCAGCCATGCCTTAAAGTTAGTACACACGTGCGTTTGGGGGTCCCGACCCGCAACGCACGGTGTGTACGAATGAACATTTCGGCCGATAATCGACCCGTGTATGGGCACTTTATCGTCGAAACGGTGCTCGTTCGGTGATCAACCTAGCTGATCGGGCAACGGCCGCTGAGCGAACAGCTGCTTCGGCTGATAAAGTGCCCACACACGGGCCGATTATCGCCCAAAACATTTGTTCGTACACATCGTGCGGCGCGGGGCTCCCCCCCCGCAATCGCACGTGTGTACGAACCTGAAAGTGTAACTATAGTTTAAAAAAAACTAATTTTGAGCAATCATCAAACAAGTTGGACTTATTCAACTTATCCAATCTGTCTTCATATTCAATCCCCCCAGTCCCCTTATTAATTTAGTTGCCCTTCTCTGAACCCTTTTCATTTCCAAGATCTTGTCACTTGGAAAATGTTCATGGGGTACCTACTAACGCGGACATGATCAGACCATGCTAAACGGGATGTAGGGCCATTAGGAGAAATGTAGAAAGATGATACTAGCTGGGTTTTTTTTTCATTCCTGTGGATCAACTGTTAAGGTGCCCGTACACTATTTAGACAGTAGACAGATGTCCGATCTATCTAAGAACTGCCTAGCCCATTCTTTTATGCAATCACTTTGAAATCACAAAATACCGTATATACTCGAGTATATAAGTCGATCCGAGTATAAGTCGAGGTACCTATTTTTACCTGAAAAATTTGTAAAAACGGATTGACTCGAGTATAAGTCGAAGGTAGAAATTATGACCACTACTGCCTTCTGATTCTGTGTTGTTTTTAGGCTTTAGTTGCCTTTTAAAAGGACAGCAGAATTCCCATACATGAATCCCATACAGTAATAGCCAAATCCAGTACCAGTAACCTCCAATTCCTTGGCACTTCCAGATGTTTGGAAACTACAACTCCCAGCATGCTTTGTTGCTGGGAGTTTCAGTTTCTAAAAATGTGGAGTGGCAAGGTTCAGTAAACTTTTAATTAAGCTTACCATCATTTACAATTCTCCTGAACCCCATATTGTAAAGGGCCCTCTGACCCCATATAGTAAAGGACTCTCTGACCCCAATAGTTAAAAATGTCACCTGAGAGTTGTAGTTTTAAGCTGTCATTTGCACTGTACTAGCAGCTGTTTTTTGCCCCAAACTGAGGAGACCCATCAGATTTACAGCATCCAGATGAGCAGTGACAGTGCTGAGTGAGTCCAGCAGCCAGACTACAGGAAGCAGGAAGTGTAAAGGCAGATCAGCTCCTGTAACGTTCTATGTAGGTTAACACAGCGCCACCTACTGGTTACTATCTGCAATTGCAGAATTTGGATCTAAATTAGGACTTGACCCGAGTATAGGTTTTCAGGCTAATTTTAAAGCCTGAAAAATTCGACTTATACTCGAGTATATACGGTAAGTGGGTCAGATAGGAACATCTCAAGATAAAAACCGCTGCTTGTAAAATGTGGTCTTTAGACATTAGATAGATCTCTCAAATCTATCTTATGTCTGCCTAGCGTATGGCCAGCTTTAGGTAGGGTTAAAGGGTAGGGTGTAAAGGTTGGACTAGATGGACGTATGTCTTTATTCAACCTCAATTATTATGTTTGGATTAGAAAGTAATTTGGGTGACATTGTTAATTTTTAGAACTTCATTTTTAGAACTTCCTGATCTACGAACATTCGGTTTTCCGAACTCGCTGACATATTTTTGCTGAGTATCGAAAATTCGATAATTCTTGAAATGATAACCCTCGATTTCAGCCATAACCCTCAAATGTAGCATTTCAACGATAACCCTAGAATGCAGCCATAACCCTCTAACGTATCGTTAGGTAACCCTCAAATTCGCCGTCAACCCTCGAATGTAAGTTTCGGCGATAACCCTCCAATGTATCGTTCGGTAACCCTCGAATTTAGCAAAAACAGCTGATCGCCCGTATGTTTCATTCATACGCGCTATCAGCTGTTTAAAACAGCTGACCACGGTAGTGATCTTGGATAGTGGAAGGGGGTCAGGGGCCCGGCCTCCATTCTTGCTGGGGGGTGGGGCCCAGGCCCCTGCAGGTACGCCCTTGTCCAACCCCCCTGATTATCTACCCACATTTTTGTTAACTGTAAGTATAGTGAACATGTTGTTACTGGGGGGGGGGGCGCTTCTTCAGTAACTAAAACTAAGTAAAGTCTATATAAACACACTGGTGCTTGTTATTGGCTCCTCCCCCCAGCTGTCCCATTCATCTCTCTGCTTTGCTTTTCAAGGCAGACAGGGACCTTTACTGCTCCCCCTACTATATTATTTATGTCATTGCACCTTAAGGTGCCCATACACTATTTACACATTAGACAGATGTCCAATCTAAGAACTGCCTAGCCCGTTCTTTAATGCAATTTGAGATGACAAAATGAATGGGTCAGATAGGAACATCTCAAGATAAAAATCGCTGCTTGTACAATGTGGTCTTTAGACATTAGATAGATATCTCAAATCTATCTAATATCTGCCTGTGTATGGCCAGCTTTAGGCTTTGTGCTTCTATCAATACCAACTGTGCAGTGAAGAGTCATAGCTCCACCCCTTTATGCAAATAGCTAGTGATGATGTCACGATTTACAATGTCTTATTTGTTTGTTTACACTAAGAATACTTGGGCAGCACAGTGGCTGAGTGGTAACACTGATGCCTTTGCAGCAATGAGTCTCAAGTTCGTATCCTACACTGAACAAGTCATCTGCAAACGGAGTTTATCTCCCTGTGCTGCCTGGGTTTCCTCCGGGCACTCCGGTTTCCCCAACTAATTGCCTTGCATGCACATTGGTGAGACATTGCAGTCCAAGTCTGTAATGGTCATATGCTAAAGCAATTTTTTTTGACACTTACAACCTCTCTGTATTTCTTTATGATCTCCAAGCTTTAGGAGGAGGAGTCCAAATTACAGATAAGTAAGAAGAGGAGACGACCAACTATAAAGGTTACGTCTCCATCATAGGCCATTCCCCCATTAATAAAGGCTACAAATCGCACCGTAAAAATAATGAGTTAGATGTGCAAATGTCAAAGTGCAAATAAATGGCAAGTGACCAGATGTTAACATAAGATCATTTAATGGTATTATAAACATGATAAAGTGTATAACTGTTCACCCTTAAAACAAGAAAACGGGTGACTTGTCAGTTATTTGCCCACAACACCAACCGCTATTTTTACCAGTTTATTACATGCTTTTGTAACCTTGTGACCTACCTGTGTATTCCTGTTGCAGCCATGCCTTAAAGTTAGTACACACGTGCGTTTGGGGGTCCCGACCCGCAACGCACGGTGTGTACGAATGAACATTTCGGCCGATAATCGACCCGTGTATGGGCACTTTATCGTCGAAACGGTGCTCGTTCGGTGATCAACCTAGCTGATCGGGCAACGGCCGCTGAGCGAACAGCTGCTTCGGCTGATAAAGTGCCCACACACGGGCCGATTATCGCCCAAAACATTTGTTCGTACACATCGTGCGGCGCGGGGCTCCCCCCCCGCAATCGCACGTGTGTACGAACCTGAAAGTGTAACTATAGTTTAAAAAAAACTAATTTTGAGCAATCATCAAACAAGTTGGACTTATTCAACTTATCCAATCTGTCTTCATATTCAATCCCCCCAGTCCCCTTATTAATTTAGTTGCCCTTCTCTGAACCCTTTTCATTTCCAAGATCTTGTCACTTGGAAAATGTTCATGGGGTACCTACTAACGCGGACATGATCAGACCATGCTAAACGGGATGTAGGGCCATTAGGAGAAATGTAGAAAGATGATACTAGCTGGGTTTTTTTTTCATTCCTGTGGATCAACTGTTAAGGTGCCCGTACACTATTTAGACAGTAGACAGATGTCCGATCTATCTAAGAACTGCCTAGCCCATTCTTTTATGCAATCACTTTGAAATCACAAAATACCGTATATACTCGAGTATATAAGTCGATCCGAGTATAAGTCGAGGTACCTATTTTTACCTGAAAAATTTGTAAAAACGGATTGACTCGAGTATAAGTCGAAGGTAGAAATTATGACCACTACTGCCTTCTGATTCTGTGTTGTTTTTAGGCTTTAGTTGCCTTTTAAAAGGACAGCAGAATTCCCATACATGAATCCCATACAGTAATAGCCAAATCCAGTACCAGTAACCTCCAATTCCTTGGCACTTCCAGATGTTTGGAAACTACAACTCCCAGCATGCTTTGTTGCTGGGAGTTTCAGTTTCTAAAAATGTGGAGTGGCAAGGTTCAGTAAACTTTTAATTAAGCTTACCATCATTTACAATTCTCCTGAACCCCATATTGTAAAGGGCCCTCTGACCCCATATAGTAAAGGACTCTCTGACCCCAATAGTTAAAAATGTCACCTGAGAGTTGTAGTTTTAAGGCTGTCATTTGCACTGTACTAGCAGCTGTTTTTTGCCCCAAACTGAGGAGACCCATCAGATTTACAGCATCCAGATGAGCAGTGACAGTGCTGAGTGAGTCCAGCAGCCAGACTACAGGAAGCAGGAAGTGTAAAGGCAGATCAGCTCCTGTAACGTTCTATGTAGGGTAACACAGCGCCACCTACTGGTTACTATCTGCAATTGCAGAATTTGGATCTAAATTAGGACTTGACCCGAGTATAGGTTTTCAGGCTAATTTTAAAGCCTGAAAAATTCGACTTATACTCGAGATATATACGGTAAGTGGGTCAGATAGGAACATCTCAAGATAAAAACCGCTGCTTGTAAAATGTGGTCGTTTAGACATTAGATAGATCTCTCAAATCTATCTTATGTCTGCCTAGCGTATGGCCAGCTTTAGGTAGTGGGTTAAAGGGTAGGGTGTAAAGGTTGGACTAGATGTATGTCGTCTTATTCAATTTCAATTATTATGTTTGGATTAGAAAGTAATTTGGGTGACATTGTTAATTTTTAGAACTTCATTTTTAGAACTTCCTGATCTACGAACATTCGTTTTTCCGAACTCGCTGGCATATTTTTGCTGAGTATCGAAAATTCGATAATTCTTGAAATGATAACCCTCGATTTCAGCCATAACCCTCAAATGTAGCATTTCAACGATAACCCTAGAATGCAGCCATAACCCTCAACGTATCGTTCGGTAACCCTCAAATTCGCCGTCAACCCTCGAATACAAGTTTCGGCAATAACCCTCCAATGTATCGTTCAGTAACCCCCGAATGTAGCAAAAACAGCTGATGGCCCGTATGTTTCATTCATACGCGCTATCAGCTGTTTAAAACAGCTGACCACGGTAGTGATCTTGGATAGTGGAAGGGGGTCAGGGGCCCGGCCTCCATTCTTGCTGGGTCAAAAAAGTCTTTTTGAGGAACTGTATATATACCCTTGTAATGTGAAATTTAAAATGATTAAATATTCAACCACGCCCATTCCTGGAATCCATGCACTGAATCCTGGCTGAATTTTATGGCAACTAGTGGTACATAGGGGCGGCATTCAAAAGTTTGTGGCAGTATGCCATACAGTAACCCTGAATACCTTTCCACTATAGATGTTTGGAAACTACAATTCTCTGCATCTAAAGCATGCTGGGAGTTGTAGTTTCCAAAAATCTACAGTGGAAAGGTATTGGGAGTTACTGTATTGGATTACTGTTCATTTAAAGGGCAACTAATGCCCCAAAACAATACAGAATCAGAAGGATGGTATATATTGTTAAAAAGAGCAGAATTCCCATACAGTAGTCCCATACAGTAATAGCCATACTGGATTTGGCTGTTACTGTATGGGACTACTGTATAGGAATTCTGCAGTCCATTTAAAGGGCAACTAAAGCCTCAAAACAATACAGAATCAGAAGGCAGTAATGGTCATAATTTCTACCCTCGACTTATACTCGAGTCAATCATGTTTTCCTGATTTTTTGAGGCAAAACAGGTACCTGGACTTAACTCTGGTCGACTTATACTCGAGTATATACGGTAATTGTTTTTCACAGATTTGACCAAAAATATATATAATCATTTAAAATTTGAATCTGTGTATGGCCACCCTAATGTACATTTGAAAGCAAATATGTTTGTACTTATACTTTTTATAAAGGGAGCAGGAGAACTTTATGGTGACTGATGTCCTATATCCTATATTTTAGGGAGGAGGGGTACTTGGCTCTCAGGCCCTCCTGCTGGTAGTTATGCCCCTGTTTAGGAGGAGCCTCTCTCTTATACAGGTATCTATAGAGATTTGTTAAAATATGAATGGCTTTAATGCTTTCACAAACTGTATTAAAATTGTATCTGACATTTGCAGCCAAAGAACGCCTTGGGGCCTTTTGTCTGTGGTATTAATCTTCAGCAACCAATCATATGTTTTTTTTTTTACTAACAATAGTAAACCAATAAAAAGGTATAATCTGATTGGATGCTGCAAATTTTTGCACCTCTTACTAAATAGGTTTGCTTATGTACGCAGTTTCTTTTGTTGATATGCAGCTTAAAGGGCATGTCCACCCTTGTACATAATTTTTGATATTATGTACTGCTCCTTCCCCCAGCCCCAAACACATTACTATTCTGCACAGAAAGTCCCCCGATCATTACTTACCATGCCTCTCTCCTTCGCCGCACAGCCCGGGCCCTCTGCTTGCACGGAGATGCAGGGGGCGGGACCGGCAGCCGCGTCCGTGATTGGCTGCCAGGAGTTCAGACCGGCGAAGGAGAGAGGCATGGTAAGTAAAGTTCGGGGGACTTTCTGTGCAGAATAGTAATGCGGTTGGGGTGGGGGAAGGAGCAGTACATAATATCAATGGGGTTTAACGGTAGGGGGAGGGAGACAAAATCGGGAGACGAGGACTCTTCTGCACATGCCTCAAACCTTTATGAGGTTGAGGCTAAAACAGGCACAGGATGAGTCCCTCGCAGCCTCTACACTGCAGTTTCCTGGACATTGGAGGGGAATAGCAGGGCAGCCATTTGGAGCAGAAATGTGAGGTTAGGATTTTATTAAACTACAGAGTGGGGCCAGTATGGGCTTTAATTTCAGTTTTGTGGGTGGACATGCCCTTTAATATACTTTCTGAAATGCAAACATTACTGTGAGAGGGTTTTTTCCTGTCAGTTGTGTAAATTCCACAGTACACACCCATGGATTCCTAAACCATGAGAAGGAAAATACAAACATACAATATGTTAAATGTAAAATGATCCCATGACCCCATGAACACTTCCATATACATCCCATATCTGATCTGTTATATGAATTCTTCCTTGATATGTATGTACTAGGTTTTTTTGTGGTTGTAAAGGGAAGTTTGGATAAACATTCTCCTACCGATAAATATGAAAACAAAGTTTCTGCATTTGACTGTATATTTATTCATACAGGCAGAGAAAAGTCTATAACAAAACCTCTGCAAAGTTTCCTCAGTGGCTTTTCCCTTCCTGTTTTGCTCCTGAAGTGGAGCTGCCAGCAGGAGATTCCTTTATAACAATGTAGCTCCTCCGGCCCTTGTCCTGCTCCTGGCTGTTGTCCCAGCTGTGCAAGGAACAAAGGGGCTGTGGTCCTTAAAGAAGAAACTACAGACATTTGCATCAAGAACGGTAAGAATTTTCTGCACTCAAGGTAAGATCTGATACATAAATTTACGTAATATTACAGTATCTACATATGCCAGACTCGATATAGGATGTATACAGTATGCTCTCAACCTGAAAGAAGTCAGTATATAGTCATTTTTACCATGTAGATTGGATGTTGTATATGGAAATACACTAGCACCCAGATGAAACCCAATCAAGCACAGGGGAACATGCACATGTCTGAAACAGGGTTCTCTATTATCCAACCTTTGAGCCCCAAGACTTTTGAAAACTGCAACTCCCAGCATTCCTCTACAAAACTAAAAAAGCAGAAGGCAGCCAAGATAGGAGCTGTATTTCTTAAACCACTTACTGTAAACTCCGAAGGTTGGAGATCACTGGCTTTATGGATTCAACAGAACACAGAACAACAGAACAACAGAAATGGCCAATGTGCCATTTCCTTTGCAATACATTGCCAAATTTAAAAGTAATTGTAATGTCATAATCCATATGGTCGTATATAGCCACCATAAGATGAGACAGGGTAAACCAAGAGATGGGTCCTCGGTTTTGCATTTTACATGCCATCACATAAAACCTACATCACCCTACCCCCTTTGTTATTATATGATTTCTAGTAGTTGATTTCTGTTCTGTTGGTTTCAGTATATATACTATAGAAGCATTACATATTTATATGTAAATAAACAGATTCTGAAACAAAAATCCAGATTTAAAGGGCAAGTTCACCCCCAAAAAAAAAAAAAAAAAAGTAGGTCTAATCTGATATGCAGCAAAATGATGCTCTCACCTTCCCTCTGCCTATCAAATGTTTCTGCTCTGGCAGGTAGCTGTGATGTCATCTGTTACATCCATGACAGTCAGCTGCTAACTGAATGAACCAGAAAGCAAAATGTTCTTATATCTTTCAGATTTCTAACTACTGCAGTTTTGGGGAACGATTTACCTATATACAAATTTTCAGAAAGGAAGATACAGTTTTTGTGAACCTGCTTATCGCTGCTTGTATAAACATTTTGAATGTATTAAGATGAGATGTACACTGAGTACATTGAGTGTGGGTACACAGTAAAGATTTTTGAAAGATGACAGACAGGATCTGCAAGGTCCTGCCTGTCATTTTTCAAAGATCAGGGAATACACAGTCCCAAGCATTCCCCTATGCACAGCATAGGGAGAATGCTCGGGACTGTGTGTTTCCCACAACCTCAGTTGACTCCCCTATAGGGAGACTACCGCGAGCAAGGGAAATTTTAGGTCTTTCCCAAACAACTGCAAGGCTAACGGGAACGTTAGGTGGATGCGGGCTCGTTCGAGAAAGACGTTACACACTACATAAAGCCCCGATACCAATGGATCCTACAGTATAATGGCTTTATCGGCAGTGTGTGTACCAAGCTTAAGACAGGAAAAGATTACAAGATCTCAGAATCTTAAGTGCCCATACCAAGATAATGGTTGTATAATTCTGACATCATACAATCGTTTTCAATCTGAAAAAAACATTTCTAGAAATCAGGTCAATGTATTTCTCGCGTGTATAGCCACAAATAATAATAGATTTTATACATGGTAATGTTTAATGTAAGACTTGTCTGCTGCCTTTAAGCCACATCTCAATAACATTCAGTAGGTCAAGGTGCTGGCTTTAGAAGTCATTAAATCCTGCTAGACTGGAAAGAATAGAGAATTCGAAGATATAAACCCGTCAGTTATATTTCTTTTCTTTCTATCCAGCATCGATTTCAGAGACATTGTTGGAATATCATCTATATTTACTACAACACTATCTGCATCATGCATTACTGCTCTACCATGCACAGGTCCCTCCTGTGGCTCTTGTACACTTGGCTTTGTGTGTTGGGGGCACAAAAACTGGGGGATGGTAAGTGTGGAAACCAACAAAACACAAATTTGTGCTTTAAAAAGGGGTTTACTGGTAAAAGATTTGTAATGTGATTATAAATGACCAGGGACATGTGTGTATTTTGTAACAGGAACACTATTTTTTAAATCCAACATACATTGCTAATTTTTGAGCAGCTTAAACCCATAATTGGTAGCTGTTTTTGGCTTGTTTTCTTGACAACAATATAGGGAGTAGAGATTTACTGTGGGTTCTAATAGAACCCAGTTTCGAATTGAATGCGAGGGTTTCGAAGTCCCAACGAAACTTTCGGAACTCCCGGAATTTATGAAACACGTATTTTTCGAGTTTTCTTTTTCTATCAAAAATTCGATAATTATCGAATTCGAAAGTAGATGAAAAACTAGTAGAAAAAGTTTGTAAAAAAAAAAAAGTTTGTAATATCGGTAACCCTCTAAAGTAGCGTTCGATTTCAGTAACCCTCGAATGTACAAGCCGATTTCGGTAACCCTCAAATTTGTAACATCGATAACCCTCGAAAGTAGCGTTCGATTTCGTTAACCCTCGAAAATAGAATGTGGAACCTCGAAAACAATCTGAAGGAAATGTGTTTTGGTTATATTTACGGGTTCCCCATTGGTTCCATTGGTAGAACTATGTATGGGTGGGTGGTGGGTTTTGTATGGTGTTGGATAATGTAACTGTCCAACACCACAGTTACATTGGCCCCTTCATCAGTTTCCAAAATATATCTCCAGGAAGCCAGGGTTATGCTTATGCCAGGGTAAAGCCATCCCATAGCAATTTCTCATAGTTTGAATTCCAAGCATTATTATACTAGTTTCTAAAAAAATAAACACTTCTAATTAAAACAAGGGCTCTTACAAAACAACATTTGCTTATTGGGAAAAAAAGAGAATGTCATTCACAGCAGTAGTTTTTTCTCTAGTTTCCTTAGACGTCCCTTAGCTCAAGCTTACATTTGATTTTGATGTCCTTACAGCTGCTCTTCTGCCTCCATATATTTATTTCCCTGCTGGATACGCCACTTACCTGATTGCTGAGCCAGTGTCTATGTCCTGCCAAGTTCCTACTAATAACACAGTGACTGGGTATAGATTCTTTAAAAATGGCCAAGAGATCCAAAACTTTGCCGGGCTAAATGAAAAGCTGTACAAGATAACCAATGTGAATTTGGGAAGTGCCGGATCTTATAGCTGCCTCTATTGGATATCAGACGCCAGGGGAGAGCAGAGATCACCGTTCAGTTCTCCAGTATCTTTGTCAGTAATAGGTAAGCAGGACAATTAACATTTAAGAAGTACCAGAGGTCAAATGCAAATGCTGTGGGTTTTTTTGTATCAGTAAGAATAGAATATACTTATCTCGGCTTTGTTTAAGAGGATGTGGCGAGTAGACCGACACTTTGCACTGTTAGTGGACCTACCAAAAAGTACAGAAGGTCTGGTCTGATTACTTCTAATTAATTAACAATATTAATCCCAGAGATGGATTAAGATCATATCAGTTAGGGACACCTTTTCTGCTGCATACAGTATATTGTATAGACTATAATATTGTTACTGCTTCTGAAGCTGGGCCACCAGAAGTTTCCTGGGCCCTAGGCAGGTGCCTAAGGTTGCCTTGTGGATAATCCTGCTCTGATTAATGCTCTCCCTTCCCCTCAACCCATGGGTAGCCCTATTTGACAACAACCTCCTCCACCAGGCAAAACTACTTGGCAGCCTGTTGTTTCATTGCCTCCACCTGAAACCAAGATCCTCCATTAAAAACCTATTTGATTAACAAAATTTGGGGGATCCTCCAAAAGTAACAACTGACCCACTCCCTGAAAGGAACAATAAAGTCTTTTGACAAAATCTGGACCCCATTGTTTTGGAAGATGGGTGACACTTTACTCTCATCTTCATCAGGAGACATTGCGGGTAGGCCCCAAATTTAAAGAACTTCTTAGCGGCATATTTATAAAAGTGCATAAACTTTTTGCTGTCGTTATTGCCATTTTTGGCATGCCGCGGCAGAAAGTCATTATCGCCACCTTAGCCGTTTCACATATAGATGCCATTACCACTCGACTGTATTTATAAAGCGGTGCTAACATCTCACGGTAAGTTCGGACTTTTCAATTTTCATTGAAAAAAAAAAAACAAATTTATTGAAAACCAACAGCATATTCACACAAATGCAAGTGCCACAGCAAACAAATAAAACGGGAGCAGCAATAACTCTGGTTATCGCTGCTCCCATTTTATTTGTTTGCATTATAGGGCATTTGTATGAATATGTTGTTGGTTTTCAATAAATCGTGATGAAATACTTATCTGTGGCGGCTTCTTCCTGAGTTACGGAGCGGTCCGTTCCCCTGCACTCGTTCACTGTTGGCAGTATTGCGATGCTTGCTGAGGCCTTTCTATTGAGGGGGGATCTACACGCTGGAACGCCGAACCCAGGACTTACAGGCACATCGGAGAGCGCTCCTACTCTGGACCTTGGTATGTTAAGTTTTAATATTTATAAAGGTACAATGACCAAAAGAAAAATATTATAGTCCAGAGACAATTTCTTGTTACATTTTATTATTTACATTTTAAAAAATGACCAATTGCCATTACCATTATTTTTATTTCCAGATCAACCTACAACTCCAGTACTCAGTGTTACTCCAAAGTATACTCTTTATTTTGAAGGGGAATATGTGAATCTGGCATGTGAACACCAACATTTTCCTTATTTGGGAGGCTATAGATTTCATAAGAATAACGTTGAGCTCAATATTACAAGTAGTGCATCTGAAGCTACTTTTTCTATTCATAACCTGCGTACAAAGGATTCTGGGACTTATGACTGCCAATACTGGTTATCTGGGCACACAAGAGGGGTGTACTCATCTAGAAGTATATCTCAAACCATTTCAGTAATAGGTAGGACTTCAAATCTTTTTCAAAATGAACAATAAGTTTGATAAATTAGCCTTTAACCTACGGGTAAAACCTAACTTTAAAGTGTATCTCCACTCAAAAAATAGACTTGTTTTTTTTTTCAATTTAATTGAAGAACGGGAGGTAAGGGAGTCATGTCTTACCTCCCGTTCTTCGATTAAAAGATCAGGAGACAGGAGGAGAAGTCAGAGAACTAACCTTCAATCGTGCTCCTCCGCTGTTCCTGATAGTGCTTGCACTGTATTTGCATACCCATATGTTAAGTACATGTGCAAGCTCCATCGGGACCTGTCAGAGGAACAGCAGAGGAGTGTGATCGGTGGTAAGTTCTCTGACTTTCCCACTGTTTCCTGATCTTTTAATTGATGAACAGGAGGTAAGACATTGTTTTTTTACCTCCTGTTCCCGTTCTCAATTTAAACTCAAAAAAACTATGTCTATTTCACAATTATTATAGTGGATTTATATCTCGCTGAACACTTTCCATTACATTGATGCATTCATATCTGCACTGAAAGAGCTTAGAATATAATCACTTAAAGACAACCTATGATTGATTGTGGGGGAAATCAGGGGGGGAAGAGCAGAGGGCACAGGGAGAACATACAAACTCCTTGCAGGTGTGTCCAAGGGAGGATTTGAACTTTGGCGTTTCAAGGCATCAGTGATAACCACGGTGCCACTGTGCTGCCCAATTTCAATATGCAAAAAATAAAAAATAGCATATAGCACTGCATCACCATTTTTTCACAAATGCCTTTTCTGGTAATACCTTGTAGCTGCCAAAGCCTAATTTGATACTTTTTTAAATGTATCTATTAGTTTACTATTAGGTAGGAAACCACCTCAACTAATGTTAACGTTGGGCTTGTAGTTCGCAAAATGTATGCACGCAGATATAATAATATACAGAATGTTTTTCTATTAGGGCACGGCCACACTACGCTGCAAACGCAATCGCATGCATTTGCACATGCGAATCACAATCGCAATGCACCAAAAACATTTGTTTGTGGTGCGTTGCCGCAGTTTCAATGATCTGAAAAAAACGCAAACGCATAAAAAACACAGCAGTGTGGCCTAGCCCATTTAAAAAATATATTATAGTAGTCTTGTACACCTCTACGGGGAACATGGGGGAATATGCACAAAGGAGAAAACATTTCTTGCAGGTCAGTATCAAAGTCCGACATGTAGCTATCCAACTTCAGTGCCCTCCAGGTAGCTATCCAGTGTGCTACCTTTGCAGCAAGCTTATTAGTCTGTAATATAGATAGCCAATCTACTATAATTCTCAGGTTAACAAATTAAAATTAGGCCTAAACTTGAACCATTCGCACACATCCACAGACCATAAAAGGCAACAGTGGTCTCCAAACAAGGTACAGTTGTTTAAAAGCCTCTAGTCTTTCCTTTAAAAAGAGCCCTGAATCACATCTCTGACTGCAGCCTGTGATAAGTTATATTGTGAAGGATGACTACAAGCTGGTTCGGTCACACAGCTACAAGCTGCTAAAAATAGTGAGTGTTAAGGAAGCTAAATTGCTAAATCTTTCCAGCAATATAAATTCTCACAGTTTCCACCAACGTATTTGTTCCAGGGTTTAATTTCAAAGTAAGACAGAAGGCTTTTTAAACCCTAACTTGTTTATAGACCACGGATTGCCCTATGGCCTTGCTCTCAACAAGAGTATAATAAGGAAAGAGTATACGGTATGTGTTTTCTACAATTGTAACAACAAAATGAATGGGTTGAGTATTTACATAAGTTATTTTGAATATGGCCTGCCAAGAATGAATAATAGTAAAGATTTGCAGAATATGTTTAGTTCTATTTAAGAAAATGAATACAGTAGAGTACAATCCTAAACGTCACTGTTAACAAACATAGTTGCAGCTATGACTTCAGACATTAGGTGGCACCACTCCCTAATTGATAACTTAGAAACACTAAATAACTAGAAAAACTTTGCACAAGCATATTACTGAGAGCAGTACTCATTGAAAGCTCATACACATGAAATTGGCCCAGGTATACCTTTGGTTAGTAATTATTTTGAAAAGCATATGAGAGACTGTTTTAATGAATGGTTTCTGTACTGTAAGTTTAAAAAAATTATTTTGTGTGTTTTAGCTTGGAGATTTCTTTAAAGACTTGCAAAATTGGTCATGCACGTGTTTGTCTAATCGTATATGACTATTGAGCACTATGGCTTTAAATGGGGGATGGTCAATTGTGTATTGACTGGATCATTTCTAAATTCCCTTTTTGTCCTTTTAAATTTAGCTCTGTCTACATCTCCTTTGCTGGTGTTCAGGCCTCCATATTCCACATTCATAATAGGGGAAAGTGTTACCATGGAATGTGTGGCTCCCTCTGCAGTCTCTGTCACTTTATATCGCTTTTATCATGAGGAACGTGAAATAGGAGCCCCTTCAGCCACACACACCACTCAACGAACAATCAGGAACATTACCAAGGAGAACAATGGAAATTATATCTGTATGTACTGGAGCTCAAAGAGCCAAAGGGAAATCCCATCTATTGCAAGTGTGGCAAAAGAATTGTACGTTATAGGTGAGGGCCTTGTGGTAACTTGTGGGGTGAGTCTGCTAGTGCTAACAGAAAAGTGCATTTTCAGCATATATGTGGACATGTACAGCTTGTTTAAATCATATTAAAGGTCAACTACAGTAAATCACAGCAGCATTGTTTGCTCATTAAAAGCTCATAGATTTAAGGTTACCCATACACATGTCATTGGTCTATGAATGCCAACTAGTCTGCTACCATTGGCCCACCATTATTAGATTAGGGTTGATTGAAAATCATCAGTTTATTCAGAATGTTTAGTTCCTAATCATAAAAATAGGATTATTTACTATGATTTGTTTTCCTTAACAAAGGATAGTACCCTTCCATGGGTTTCACACCTGAGGAATATAAAGTGTTATCCAAAGTTCATGTAAAACATTTTAAATAATTATGTTCTTTGGCCATTTTTTGCCTAATGTCATTAGACCTGCACCTAATCTTTGTTTGATTTTGAGCTGTCCATTCATAGTTTCATTTTTTAGTAGATTCTATCACTTTGATTGAATCTGGCAAACACTGATTTCTTCTAACTTGCCACTCGATAAAAAATCTGATCATAATGAGTACAAATGAATGGAACAGCTAAGATCTAGTCCAAGTTCGGATTTTGAAAAAATTCGAAAATTAGAAAACCCCATCAACTCATTGAAGTCAATGGGAGTTAAAAAATCCAAAAGTTCCAAATAAATTTTAAGGGACACTAAACTGAAAAAAATTACTTGCCTTTATCCATTTCTATATTTTTAGCACTGTTAGGAACTTGATCCCTTTTTTCTCTCAGTGCTCCCTGTCACTAGATCTCCTCATGTCCTGTTCAGCTCACTAGTATGCATGTCTCCTCTCTATGTATCCACCCCCTCCCAAAACCGAGGCACAAATGGAGTGTGGAGCATGGGCAGTGGATATGATCTGTGCCCCCCTACAGCCAATAGCAATTTTCCAGTGATTTTGTGTTTTAGTGAATATAAAAGTAAAACTGACTAGCTGTGCCCCGCCCTCTCTAAAAGTAAAACTCACAGAGCTAAAAAACAAGGGATAGGAAGATCAGAGAAGGAAAAAAAAGCAGATGTAAGATTGATAGTAATTAATCCTAATTACTGTGTGATTAGTTAAAAAATTATTTGTAAATGGGAAACGGTCTGGGGAACATGTACAAATAACCAAAACTTAAAGTAACCAAAAACAACAAAAAACCAAACAAACAAACTTTCATCATGTGCAAGCTATTTTCGAGTTTGCTCATAGAATATTCACTATTTTTCAAATATTCTAAATCAAAGGTTTGTGTATTTGCTATTTCTCCCATATTCAGATTTGAGGGTTCACTTATTAGGTATTTCTCAAAGTCAGTATGTATATTTCACAATTTCTGAACAACTGCTGATTTTGGAAAATTTGCTAATTACCGAAAAATTTTAAAACGTTCTTCGATCTGAAAAATCGGAAAATTCGAGAGTTCCATAGTCAGTCAGTTCTGAATTGGAACCGGACGTCATCCCTAATTATACGTAACAGGTAGGGAATCAACAACCACATACTGTTCTGTTCTCTTCACAAATCTTAAAGGGCATGTCCACCCCCAAAACTATAATCCCCCCAACTACTGGCCCCACCATGTAGTGTAGTTTAATCCTTACCTTACATCCCAGCTCCGGCCGCTCGCTCCACATCCTCTGATCTGCCGGATGACATCACTACTTGGGGCCTGTCACTTCCTGGCACCGAGTAGTGACATGAGGCGACAGAGCAGAGGATGCGGAGCAGGAGGCCACCAGATTACTGAAAGGTAAGTGATTGACAAGAGAAGTTACTTCAGTAATAGTAATCCCTGCAGTGACATCCCGGAAGATGTTTGGAAACAACAACCCCCAGCAACTAAAGCATGCTGGGAGTTGAAATTTACAAACATCTAGAGTGCCAAGGAATGGGGTTTACTATATGGGATTACTGTCCATTTGAAGGGCAATTCATTCCCCAAAACAATACAGAATCAGGGGGATGGTAACTATTGCCTTCTGATTCTATATTGTATGGAGGCTTTAGTTGCCCCTTAAATGGACATCAGAATTCCCATACAGTAATAGCCATATTGGATTTGGCTATTACTGTATAGGGCTAATGTATATGAATTCTGCTATCCATTTAAAGGGCAACTAAATCCTCAAAACAATACAGAATCAGAAGACAGTAGTGGTCATATTTTCTATCCTCAGTTTATACCAAGTCAATCAAGTCAATCAATTATAATCCTTTCTTCGGTAAAAATAGGTACCTTGGTTTATACTCATGAGAATGAAGGTAGTTTCCCTCGCACAACCTATATTCAAATAAATTCGCTGGGTGCTACTGGATACAACAGCCAATGGTTATAGTCCAAAATGTAGAAAGATTCCAAGTGCACACCAGTCTTAGATGAACAAATTGTGTTTATTCACACAAAGATGTGGCATTTCGGAGTCAGTGTGACCCCTTCCTCAGACGTGAAACAAATGGCAAATAGTGCAAAAGTGCTTACTTATATAGACAAAAAATTAATTTACAATTGGAGAGACCTCTAGTGTTAACTATGCATATTGTCCATATCATGTATAACATAAAATCAATAAATTTAATGAATTTAATCAATACACTAACTATCAAAGTGCATGGTTTAAAGTGCAATGTTGAAAGTGCAATAATTATGTGCAGCTGTAAAGTGCTATCGTAATAGTATCCACTGTATATGTAACCATAAAATTCTAAAATACACATATATTGGATATAAGCGAAATATACATACAATATAAATAAGTGATAAAAATGTGCATGATTAAAAAATATTTAATACATTGCATACAGACTGTTATTCTAATTATATCATACGAACATTTAGCAGCTAAACATTCCATCTATATATCATTATGATTTATCACTAAGAAAACATTTAAGCACCAAGTTAGTATTGAGCCCTTTTGGCTGTAGTGTGTCTTCTGTGTGTACTTCTGTGGTAGGAAAGCTTTAAGAAGAAAAATTAAGGAAAAAGATCTTGGAATACAATTTAGATTACAATTTAAATAGTCCTACCATGATCGTAATAGATCCTGCCATACCAATATGATTGCCTTCTACAAAGAGATGAGTTCCAGAACTGCCAGCATCCCATGACTTTTCTCTGTGGTTAAGGAATGCTGGGAGTTTTCAAATATCTGGAGGCACACCATTTGAGAAACCTTGATCTAGTTCTTAAAGGTGTTCAGTGGATGTGATTTATTTGCATTTTGCAAAATAATTTGATACGGTACCTCAAAGAAGGTTACTTAATAAACAAAGGAACAGTGGTTTTGACCAAACTAGCTGTACTTGAATTGAAAACTGGTTAAATAATAGATTAGAAAAGATTGGATTTAAATGGATCTTTTTTAAGTTGGGCCAGTGTACACAGTGATGTTTCTTAGAGGTGTACCCTGGGTCAGTTGCTTTTTAACCTATTCATAAATGACCCAGAGAGAGGCATTTAGAGTATTACAGTATCTCTGTGTTTGTTGATGATACTGAATTGCGCTATACTATAGGCTTGACAGTATAGACAGTAATGTATACTAAACCCCTTTGTTTATAAAGTATGCCAGATAATATAAGTGCAGATAATATGATATTGTATGGGGCCTAGGAATGTGCATTGATTATCTTTTCTATGTTTGTATAAATGTTTGACCAGATCAGTAGCACTTCCGCTAAACGTAGTTGTATATTAGCCTAATTGGAGTGCTTTCACAATCCTTGTATTGTATGTATTTATTGGGAAGCCTGGTCAAGATTCCATGTGGTTATAGCACCCCCAACACGCCCCCTTTATGGGAGGTCCTATGCCTTTAATATAAAGCACTGGGTGGCCTCTTCCCACTTTTATGGGAGGTCCTATACCTTTAATATAAAGCACTGGATGGGTGGCCTCTTCCCACATTTATGGGAGGTCCTATTCCTTTAATACTGGATGGGCGGCCTCTTCCCACATTTTAAAAAGCCAAAGGGCTGGGGGGGAGTGAGAAAGCCTGCTATATGGATCCAGTGCACAACTATGAGAAATGCAAAAGTTTGCTAATGGTAATTGTAGTAAAAAAGGTTATAGAAGTTAGGACCTTCCAGACTGGGGTTACCTTGACGTGGTTGGAAGGCTTTTCATTCATGTGATCACAGTAATGTAGACTAAACCCCCTTTGTTTATAAAGTATGCCAGTGTGCAGATAATATGATATTGTATGGGGCCTAGGAATGTGCATTGATTATCTTTTCTATGTTTGTATAAATGTTTGACCAGATCAGTAGCACTTCCGCTAATTGTAGCCTAATTGGAGTGCTTCCACAATCCTTGTATTGTATGTACTATAGGCTTGGTGCAGTCTATGGGACTTATTTACCCACGTGCGACATATATATATTTTTTTAAAATACATTCTTGTATAAGAAGGATCACAGAGTCAAGGGAGGAAAGCATACTTTTGCTGCTGTAAAGAGCCCTTAACTTGAGCATGCAGTGCAGTTTAGGGCACCAGTCCTTGTAAAGGATATCAACAAATTAGAAAGGGTACAGAAATGGAAAGGGCAAAGAAGGGTTTTCCAGGGGATATGGTTATGGTTGTGGAATACTGTGCTTCCACAACAGAGGGCTATTGGATTGACTTATTATTTAGTGCAATTTATACATGGACAATTACCTCTAGTTATAGATCTCCTGTCAGCAGGTTTAAAATATATTCTTATCCTTACTCCTTACTTATTATACAAAATAGTTTATAATTTATAGGAGTTTGTACAGAGAAAATGAGAGTGAGTGAAGTAATGCTGTGTCATACATAGAGAGATTATTACAGGGTGAAATACTGTATAGGCAAAAATAGGTTTCTTTAAGTGCAAGAGAAACGTGTTGAAGGATTGGGTTTAGAGTAAATACAGGTTTCAACTGACTATTTTGTAATGTTTTGAAATATCTAGATGTGTATAACTATATTCCCCTTTGGGTGGGAAATTTTGCGCAGTCTGCACCCACGTTGGGTAGAGGGCATTAGATTGTTTTCAACTATCTCCCTTTTTTAAAATGGTACTTTCAAAATAAACTGCCTTAACCCTGCCCACCCAGAATTTTTTAAGATCTGCATGTAGAATCCAAACAAATTAGGTTAAATTTGGAATCTTAATAGGTTCCGCAAAACTGCTGTAGGAACAAAGCTTAACAGTTTCGTTCCTCTCTAATGAGAATAAGGCACTTGATTGACAGATGAAATGTAAGATACTTGGATGATTGGATATCTAAAGAAATAGGGGACAAATCAACAAAAAAAACAACAATGGTACAGTGATAAGATGGAAGAATTATAGTTTCTAGTAATGGTCAATTTAAAATAACAGTATAGATGCCCTTAGTTGTAATATGCTGCCCATTGTGCTTAGCATTTATACAGGGACAAGAAGGAACATTACTGGTGAAAGTTTCTTACTAATTTTTCTCTAAAGTGATAACTGTTTCTACCTGGTATGTACCCACTCCCCTTGTAAAGTTTAACTCAAGTTTTGCTTAAGAATTATTCAAATTAAATAATAGTTTGGTGTTATTCAACTATAACAGGGAAATTAGTTTTTAGTGTCCCAACTATCACTGTGCCAATTTTTTGTTGATCTGTCCTCTATTCTTTAGATATCCAGTCTGAAACATCTTACATTTCAGCTGTCAATCAAGTGCCTTAAAGGGCATCTATAGTGAAAAAAACATATTGCCCCCTTGCAAATTTAAATTCATGTACGCTGTGCTGCCTTAATCCTATCTATGTCAGTGTTTAACCATGGTGTCAGATCTTGTACAGCACTCCCCCCTTCCCCCTCCCCCATGTCTCAACTCCGGCTAACCGACAAGCTTATCATGTGCAGTAGGAGTTAAAAGTTCAACATCCTGAAAAACACACCCATGCACAGTGGCCAATAGAAAGCAAGCAGTCCTGGAGACACGGAAGAAGGAGCTCCGTACAGTTTATGATCTCTCACTTTGTGACCCATCATCAATCAGTGAAAGCTATTAAGAAGGGGGGTCAAGTGCAGCCTTATATCTACCATGAAAGCTACCTCTCTCCCCCTGCTAATGCTGTTATCTCTATGTTTATTACAGAGCAGGGAGGGGGGATCACGTCACAGGGATTTGATTGACAGTCCAAGTAGGAGTAGAGGAATGCAATCACGTATTCTTTTAACTGGTTTATCTCAGGACAGAGAGGGAATCTGAAAAAAGTGATGACACTCTGGGGGTTGTGGGGAATTATAGAACACATGGAAAGAAAGAAAAAAAGTTCATTTTCCCACTATAGATGCCCTTTAATATCAAAAACTCTTTGGTTATATATAATTTTGCTGTGACCGTTGGTACTTGAACTGCATGGTGGGAAATTCCCTCTCCTAATGCTGCCTTGTTGAGATTACTGAACATGCTTGCCCTAACAGAGAGCCAGATAGTCTGGCAAGGGGCTGGGGGACTAAGGGACTGAGCTTGAGCAAAACAAGGACTGGATTGAAGTCAAGCAGCAACACAAACACATCAGAGTAAGTGCTGCTTACATGTCTTCATGTATAGATTGAAATTAGTCTTTTTTTTTCAGTGTACAGTTCCTTTAACTAAACAGTTTCTGATTTGATTTTGACTTTTTTTGCCTGCATTTATTTTTTAAGTATAAAACACCCTGCTATTTTATAGGGTGTGTAGACAGTGGCATAACTACTGGCCCTGCCACGACTGAATGGTAGTAGGGCCCTCCACAAGCCCATAATCCATACAGTCTTTTTAAACAGCCGATCACGCATATGAAGAAAACATATGCCCGATCAGCTGTTTAAAAAACCGGACCCGAACTTCAGGTTCAGTTCCGGAAGTTCGTGTCTGGTTTTAAACAGCTGATCGTGCATATGTTCTCTTCATACGCGCGATCGGCTGTTTAAAAAGGCTGCACGCTGCATGGAGGGGCTGAGACCTGCGTGGAGGGAGGAGGGAGGAGGGGGCCCAGCCCCCAAACTCATGCGGGGGAGGGACTGGCCCCTTCAGGTACGCAACTGTATGTAGAGATTTTAAAACAACTGTATCTACACATAGCCAAACATAATAATTCCCACTGAGCACCAAGGGGCACACTTTAGCTAATATATACTGTGTGTGTGTGTATTATTGTGAGTGCAACTGATTTTTGTTCTTGTACAGCACCACTTGCTTGTTTGTATTTAAGTGATATAAATATATACATACATATATATATATATATATATATATATATATATATATATAAAAGCTTTTATCACCACCACCAACATACCATAACGTACCACCTTCTGTCAAAAAGGCTTTTGTCTGTAATTTATTGTAATAGTGGGTTAAAATATTTTCAGCTAAACTAATTATATAAAAATGCTAAAGGCTAATGGTTTCTGTTAGAGCATGATATGATACCTGACACAAACCTGAAATACTCATGCCTCAAGCTTCAATGGAATAGAAAATGCGCACCAGGTGGCTTGTCCATGTGACAGGAAGTGAGCACGGTATAATATAAAGGGTTGTCTTCCAACAAGCAAGTAGTTTCACTAAATAGCAAGTGATTGAAATATATGAACAACAATGTCCATATTAAAGTGCAAAATTACAATGTCCACATTAAAGTGCAATAAGTACATCTAGAGTGCAAGCCTTTTGAATAAAGTTTAGATGATACCTATAGTTGGCTAACTGCAAACTTTTGAGAAAATTATTCCTGATAACCTTGGTGGTATTTAAAAAGTGACAAACAGTTTTTCTTTTACAACATTTGACATTTCTTTTTCTGACGATTTGCCATTAAAGATGGACTAGAATGCAAACTCTAGTTCGAATCAAACTTTAATATTTCGAATGAACCCCAACCCCAAATTCACCAGTGATGGCTCTGAGGGAGAGAAGCCAATGTGGGGAAGGGTATGTGGGGCCAAGTCTGCCTGACTCCTCAACAATGGGGGCAAACTGCAGTGAGCCTACTCTAAATCCATGGTCTTGCTGCTGTAAAGCATTACCCGTTTGCCCGATTTTCCCTATGTAATGCAAATTTGATACAA
Organism: Hymenochirus boettgeri; assembly: GCA_019447015.1. Lineage (NCBI taxonomy): Eukaryota > Metazoa > Chordata > Amphibia > Anura > Pipidae > Hymenochirus > Hymenochirus boettgeri. Next base: position 268,966,106 of record CM033469.1, read on the forward strand.
ATTGCAAAAAAATAAAGAATAAAAGTTCAGTGCAAATACATTATACTTTTAAAAAAAAATTGCATTTTTTCCCAATCTTAAAGGGCATGTCCACCCCCAAAACTATAATCCCCCCAACTACTGGCCCCACCATGTAGTGTAGTTTAATCCTTACCTTACATCCCAGCTCCATGGGGTTCTCCTGTAGTCCCCCCCCAAAGTCCCCAAAACTGCCCACCAGGAGGCTAGTAGAGTCCATATAGGACTCTGCCTCCTACCTGGCCTCCGGGAGAAGTTTGGCATGCGTACTACAGCCCTTCTACCCCTCCCTCCCCCTCCCTCTCCCTCCCGTTCTACTATCCCTCCCCCTAGCATAAAACCCCTGTAATATAGTAATCCCCCTGGTCTCCCAGCCCCAACCGCATGGTTTTAATTTTTAGAAAGCTCCCCAAACTCTTGCTTACCTCTCCTCTTTCCTCCGCTGCACTGAATGACCGGCAGCCGCGTCCGTGATTGGCTGCCACTCAGCCAATCACAGACGCAACTGCCGGTCCCGCCCCTCTGCTTGCATTTTCTTGCAAGCAGAGGGCCGGGAGCGCGGCGGAGGAAAGCGGGAAAGGTAAGTAAAAGTTTAGGGAGCTTTCTAAAGATAAAAATGATGCGGTTGGGGCTGGGGGACCAGGTGGAAGGCTATATTAAAAAATCGATTTAAGGGTGGACATACCCTTTAATGACCTTAACCTGCATATTCAGCATTTTTTCTGTATATACATAAATGCTTCCAAAATACTGACTTCCTGTTTACAGGACCGCTAAAAGGGACCGTTATGGTCTCGCCATTGATTTAACACGTTTGACCCTTCCACCAGCCAATCAGAATAAATCACTGTTAGAAACATTCCACGTAAGTGTGCATTCTGGGAAGAAAAACCTGAAATGTCAGCTCACTAATGTCAACAACAGGAAATAGCTAATGATATTTTCCACTGAACTTTGCAGCAAGGAATTGTTGCCACTTCATCTCTTTATAGAAATTCAGATTCAAAGAGATTCTAGAAATGTTGCATTTTTCGAAAATTCACGAATTTCAGGGATAATTACCTAATTTCGAATTCTAAAGTAGCACGTGTGTGGAGGAAGTTACTTTATTTCTGGATATTTGCATGTGTTCCCCAGACGATTCTTAGGTCCCAGAGCCATGTGCAGTAAGTTACCGTTGCTATTTTAACCTTATGTTTTCTGAAATTTTATTTGTCCCCATTGATTTTAATGGTTTCGTTTTCAAACTTTTTTTCCTGAAGTTTGAAAGTTCAAAATCGAACTGAACATAAGGAAGTCCGGCAATCTTTATTTGTCATGTGGTATTTCCTACTAACATAAAAGAAGATAAATGTCCTGGGGATTTTACACTATTTTTACATATGTTTTCTAAAACTTTGTTAGGATGGTGTCTGACTATTAATTATCCAAGATTGCGCTCAAAAATGAAAAAATGTTAGATTCAGTTGGGTTCAAATTGGATTTTCATAACTTGAATATGAAAACCGCTGTTGGAACAAAACTGATCAGTGTCATTTATCTCATATTTATCTTATAAAACTTTTGCCTTTTTTAAGTCTGTTTTACAATGAAAAGAACAACGCCGGCCGAATGCATACACATGTGCAATTATCATCCGGAACGGGTGTTCGTCACCCATGTGCCTTGCACTCCGGATCGTTCGTCGGCAGTAAAACTGTACATGTGTACAAGGCTTAATTAAAGGGCATGTCCACCCCCAAAACTATAATCCCCCCACTACTGGCCCAACTGTGTAATGTAATAAAATCCTTACCTCACATTCCAGCTCCAAATGGTTCTCCAGTAATCCTACCCCAAAGTCCCAAAAACTGCCCACCAGGAGGATAGCAGAGTCCATATAGCACTCTGCCTCCTGTCTCCCCTCCGGGAGAAGTTTGGCATGCGCACTGTAGCCATTCTCCCCCTCCCTCCCGTTTTGGACTCCCACCCCCTAGCTCTAAACTCTTTTTATATAGTGTAGGGCTAAGTCCCCCAGCCCCAACCGCTATATTTGTAATGTAAGAAACTTCCCCGATCTTTACTTACCTTCCCTCTTTCCTCCACCATTCAGATCTACCGGCAGCCGCATCCCTGATTGGCTGCCTCTCAGCCAATCACTGACGGGGCTGACGTTCCCGCAACTCTGCTTTCATTTTCGCACAAGCAGAGGGCCGGGCAGTGCGGCGGAGGTAAGAGGGAAGGTAAGTAATGTTTGGGGAAGATTCTTACATAAAAAATATTGCGGTTGGGGCTGGGGTACTAATCCCTACACTATATAAAAAATTAAAAAGAAGGGTGGACATATCCTTTAACCGGAGGGCTGACTTAACACTAGATAATGAACTGGAGAGCTGAAAAAACTGGTTAACGATCTGGAGGGCTGACAATACTGGGTAATGATCTGGAGGGCTAATAACACTGGATAATGATTTGGAGGACTGATAACACTGGATAATGATCTGGAGGGCTGATAACACTGGCTAATGATCTGGAGGGCTGATAACACTGGCTAATGATCTGGAGGGCTTAAAACACTCGGTAATGATCTAGAGAGCTGACAACACTGGCTAAGGATCTGGAGGGGTGACATAACACTGGCTAATGAACTGGAGAGATGACTAATACTGGTTAGTGATCTGGAGAGCTAATTAACACTGGATAATGAACTGAAGGGCTAACTAATAATAAATGAAATGTGATTATATACCCGAGACCCCCTATATATTGCTCGGTTCTCAGCTTACTTTAAAGGGTATCTTTACTCTAAAAAATTGAATTTTCAAAAATCATCATTTTAATCTCAGTATTTACAGGGAAAGACCTGTCACTTTAGAAGCAGAAATTATAATATGTGACCCATGCTTGACCTCTTTGCCTGCTTGCCAGCACACTTTCTGCAACATTTAAGAGAATCAGCAGAAAAAAAGCCAACAGGGGGGAGGGAGGGGGAGATGTGTAAGCAGAGCAGTGTCCATGGTGAGGCTGTGCAGAACACATAAGTGTCGCAGACCCTAAAAGAAGGCAGTGAGTAAGGGAGGGTGGGGGGAATTAGGAGCACTCACTAAACATTAATAATTTAATGACAAAGCAAGCACAGATAAATATGTGAGTACCATCATTTTACTTGTCTCAAATTATAGTTTCAGAAATGGTAAGTTGTTTCAGTGAGTATAGTGACCCTTTAATGTGCTGCCCAGACTGTCAGTAAGTAATCTGCTAAACTTTAGACACTGCTTTGCTGCTTCTATTAATCTGACAGTCTGGACAGGAGTTTGAAGAGAGCCAAGAGCAGAACAATGTATGTAGTTTCATCTTTTAACATGTGAGCCAAGGTACGCAACACATAGTTAAGGTTTAAAATGAGGCATTGTCTCCAAAATCTCATTACTGACCTCCCATTCTTATAAATCATTTTAGTTTAGGTTGTGGTGCATGTCAGCTCCCAGTGTCCGTAAAGGAAAGAAGATCAGCAGCAGAGAGGAGTCTTCTGTTCCTTGCCCATGTTAGATCTAGAGGTGGGCACTGTGCCGTTTAAGCGTGTAACTTAGTTCTGTGGCAGCCCAAATTTTTTATTGGAGACCAGCCCGGGGGGATTTGCCCCTCAGCCTACTAATAGACCAGTCCTCCCCTGACCTGTTGGGTAGTGGGGAGAGGGTTCACTGTCAGTGGCATATACAGTATATATTCACTGGTCTTTGTCTCTTAATCACTATTAATGATGCAAAAACGCAATGAGGTTCATTTTGCCATCAAAAACCTGGTTTTAATGGTCAAAATTTCTGTAATTCCGTGTCAAGATTTTGACTGACAAATATATTGGAACAAGTTATATATCGAACAAGGTATATATCTAACTACTAATGGCCAATACAAATCAACCAACCATTGCAAGCCTTTCAAACACACAAAATTCTGCTTCCCTATGCATACTGCAATGTTTGCAATTTAACCTGGAAAGACTCACAACAGTTTGGAGTTAATGTCATGTCCAAGGTGTGGCTAGGTATATTTGAGGCAGTGCTCAAAATTATAAAAGTTGTTTTGGATCTTGTACCAAACACACATTTTGTCCCATCACACAAAAGACGCCCTGCAAACCAACACGGTGAGTTTTTTTTATGTTTACTTGCATGAGTAGATTGAAACTTTTATTTTACTGCTATAAAGCAAATTACTTAATTATAAATATTTGTGCAAATTTAGGTGTAATATGGGAGATCGAAAAATCAGCAAAATAAAACTATATTTTCAAAAAATGATAAATATATATTTCTTTTTAGAATTAAAGAGCATACAGTAAATCTATAATTTAGGTAAATATCAATTTCAAAATAATGATAAAATATATAGATAGGAAGTGGAAATGGATATAAATTTTAGACAGATTCGATAACAGTCATTAAATCATTTAAACACCCCAATCCGTATTTAGCTAGGCTAGAAGGTAGTAATATTAGTGTCTCACATTTTGTGGCAAATTTATATATAAATATGCATTTCAAAATATTCTTTATATTTTGCACATGAAAAAAATGTAATACAAAATTCTAAATATTTAAGGAATTTGGAAGATAAGTAAGTGCTGTATGATAGTAAGTGCTCTATGATAGTATGATAGATAGTAAGTGCTGTATGATAGTAAGTGCTGTATGATAGTAAGATAGTAAGTGCTGTATGATAGTAAGTGCTCTATGATTGTATGATAGTAAGTGCTGTATGATAGTAAGTGCTCTATGATAGTATGATAGTAAGTGCTCTATGCTCCGCTTTCCTCCGCTGCACTGAATGACCGGCAGCCGCGTCCGTGATTGGCTGCCGCTCAGCCAATCACAGACGCGACTGCCGGTCCCGCCCCTCTGCTTGCATTCTCGCAAGCAGAGGGCCGGCAGTGCAGCGGAGGAACGAGGGGAGGTAAGTAAGAGTTTGGGGGGCTTTTTGAAAAAAATATTTATGCGGTTGGGGCTGGGGGACATGGGGGAGCAGCATATTAAAAATCAATTTTAGGGGTGGACATACCCTTTAATAAAAATTGATGGTCCCAAGGCAAAAAAAATAAACACAATTATTCAGGGTAATTTTTAACTTATAAATCTAAGGTTATGTTAATAGAGATGAACAAACTGGCGAATTTCTTTCAGCAAACTTTTCCTGTGGATCTTATTGAAATTCCAAAATTCAATTCGAACACAATTTAAGCAGAATTTTTTAGATCCCAATTTTTTACTTGACTTTTAGACCAATATATTCACATTTTTTGACTTTCGTTATGATTTTGGAATTTTTCGATAATTTCCAACTTTCTAAAATTCAGAAAATTCCATCAAATCCACAGATTTTTCTAAACCAACTTTTCTGAAACAAAACCAAGTTTGTTTTGAAACCGGGTCTCATCTCTGGTTGTTAATGGTGTATATACAGTTCATGTGTCTGTTCAAATGTTTGCACAAGGAAGCTGCCATGCAAACTCACCTCTCATCACAGCAGATGCCGCTGTAGTGAGCACCAGAGTGAAAACAATATTGAAATTGTTTAGCTTTCTGATCTGTAATGAATTTGCACTACTTTTTTTTTTAGATCCACTACTCTCTCCAGTTTTGACTTTAGATCCCCCTAGTGGTCGGATATGGGATGGAGGAAATGTGACCCTGTATTGTACAACATCAACCCATTATGAAAATATAACTTTCCATTTCCTAAATGATAGAGAAGTTATATTTAGCAACTCCACCAGAAAATCACAGATGAAAATGGTGATCACCATAAACTTGGCAAAAAACACCACAATTCCCAAGTACTCCTGTCAATATGTAACATATATTAAAGGAAGAGCTTTAGCTTCACCCAAGAGCCACTCTTCAGAGATTACAGTGATAAGTATATACCTAGTTTCTTTCTTTAAAATTTCTGTGTCGTAAGGTCTAAATATAGATATATATATATATATAGATATATATATAAATATGTAGCGAAAACTGTTGCACTCGTGACTCTTAATACTGTAATCCTACCTTACTGATTGTTCCCACGCTGAGTTATAGGTACTTACAAACCAACAATCCCTCGCCAGAAGTCCCGCCTCGTCTCCCCTGTTGCAAGCTGGTTACGAGCATGCTCGTTTGGTAATGGCTGTCAGCTATTGCCTGTGATATCACCATCATGGCCATGACTGATAGACATTACCAGGAAGACAATGAGGACAGGTTCTTTTAATTCATCGTGGGAGCATCTGGGAAAGATAAGATTAAAACAATAGTGGGGTTTTGGAGGGTAGTTTTTCTAGAAATGTTTAGTTATTTTTGGGCTGAAGTTGCCCTCTAAAACATAAAAAATGGATATTTTATTTACAAACACATATCTGTCCACAATGTAGTGTACAGTACATTCAAATTACTCAAAGAAAGCAGATAGCGATTGAGCTGGAAACACTTGGTACCAACCAGGAACAGTTTTAGGGTAAATCAGAGTGTCTATTTGCATATCTGACTCTCTTCACCTGAAATGTAAAAAAACCCACCTTAACCGGAGGGTACAGGTTGGACATCTTTGTCATTTTTTGGTCAGTTAAGGTTGACCTGACCACATAAAGAAGAGCCCACACAAAAGTGTTTTTCCTTTTTATTGCCAAGTTAGGACGTCAGGCTAAACCCCTTCTACTTAATCATATAATACAAAGTAGTTTAATGTAATGGTGTATAGGGCAACCTGTATCATATTGTAACTCTACTGTATTGGTTTTCAGCTGGGTCGTTACATTGGCTTATAGCTATCGCCGTTGCTGCTGGGGTTGCAGTTCTCATTACAGTTTTTCTTCTGCTGTACTGGATTCTATTAGCGAGACAAGGTAAGTTCTGCTTCCAGGAAAAATATAGCCTATTAGTGTATGAGGCTGACATTCTGGTTTTTGTTCCATTTCTATTTTGAATTTTTTGCATACAGATGCTAATCATTCTCTCATTATTTCTAGCATTTTTTTCTCATCATCACAGTCTTGTCTATGTCTTTAACATTTGTTCAAAACACTATTGCTGCTTTCACATTATTAGTAACATAGTAATTGAGGTTGAATAAAAACATACATCCAACCTATACACCCTCCTTCCTAACAGTTGATCCACAGGAAGGCAAAAAAAAAAGCTTTTAAAAAAAAGGGGGGGATCCCTTCCTGACTATATCCCTGGATCAACCAGAACTACAGTATATGTATTTATACCAGTAATTCTCAATTCTCTTAGAACCTTATCTAGCCCGCTTTTAAAGCTATTTAATGAACTTGCCATTACCACATCTGCTGGAAGACAGTTCCACAGTTTCACCATTCTCATTGTAAAGAAACCTCTCCTAACTTGAAGATGAAACTTCTTTTCTTCCAACCTTAAAGGATGTCCACGAGTCCTCTGATATGACCTATTAGTGAACAATGCACCAGAGAGTTCACTGTATGGGACATAAATATATTTGTATAAGGTTATCATGTCCCCACGCAACCGCCGCTTCTCCAATGTAAACAGCTCTAACTTGTCTAATCTGCCTGCATAGTCAATCCCCTCCATTCCCTTTACTATTTTAGTTGCCCTTCTCTGAACTGCTTCTATTTCCAAGATGTCCCTTTTCTATATGGGATTCCAAAACTGCACTGCATATTCCAAATGAGGAGTGTTATTGTTGAAAGCAAAGACATTTTATTAAAAATAACTAAAAGCTTATGAAGACTGTGGCTAGACATAATGGGCCTCATTTTTAATATAGGTAAGCGCAACTTTAACAACATGCACAGCCGCCGCAACCCTATTCAATATTACAATAGCGCAGAGTTTTATCGATAATCTAAGACCAACCTAAAGGCTGGTCTTAGATTTTTGCTGGAATAATGTGATTTACAGAGAGGTGCTATTGCTATGTTGAATGCTTGATAAAGGAGCACATGGCTCCGAAACATGTTGCTTGATACACAATAAAGTTTGATGCAGTTTATGTAACCTGCTTGTGGCTCGTCTACTAATGATAGAGTGGAGTAGACTAGGAGCCTAAAAAGACTGGAAATATTGTGAGTATCTACATTTGTCTATTGTTTGCTATATGTTGAATACGTGCAGTAATTCAACATATAGCCCTGCTTGTATAATAATAGTGGCTCTCGGTAAATGAGGCTCAACATATCTTATGCACAGGAGCATACTGAACCAGTTTAGTTACTGGAGCAAAATACTCAGAAGATAAATGACTTTGAAGGGGCAACATGAAGGTCAAAATATAAGAAAGTAAATGCACAGTCTATGCAAGTGATTTTATTAAAGGGCATGGCCACAATACACCCCCCCATTACATTTTATAGTTACCTTCCCCACACCCGATAACCCAGACCTCACAAACCTTACTCTGGTCCTTAGGACCCACTGTGGCTGCTCCCGTGATAGTATGTATGGTATGGTTGCCACTAAACCATAATTTGGTAAACAGAATTAAGCAGACATTTTGGAAAGCACTTTATGACCACCAATTAGACCAATGGCTCAATTTTTATACTTTAGCTCACATGTTCCTAATGTTTTATTCTTTCTTGTTTACAGACTCGAAAGATGGTGCGCAGAAATCACATTCCTCCAGTAAAGTAAGTAAAATGAAAGCTACAGTATGTTAATTGGGTCAATTATAAATCAGCGGTAGGTTACTACATGTAGATCTCAGATTTTAGCACAATGAAGTGCACACTACAAGAAAAATATAAATATATACAGAATACATACTATACAAAGTAGTTAGTTACTAGAGATTGCCAAACTCACTGAAATCTGTTCCGCTTGCAGATTTAAAAAATCTGTAAGCGGAACCATTGAAGTCAAACAATCTGAAAATTCTGCCTAACATTTAGTTATAACAAGCAATGGTAACTTACTGTTTATGGCTAAGGGACCCGGAAAATGGTCTTGGGAATACATATCAATGCCCCAAATCTGGAAAAATGCATATCTTGTTTTGCTATTCCGCGTTGTATTGATTTTGTAAGTTTGAAATGTAAAAATCTTCCGCTGTTCAGAAAAATCTGAAAAAAAATCTGAAATCCGGACATTAATGCAACAATGTTGTGTTTAGTGGTGGGCAAACAATAATATGTTGGATTTTATTTTGTATGCAGAAAATATGTTTGTGCACACTTCCAATTAAAAAATTAGAGGGAACATTGATGTAAAATCAAAGTTCATTAGTGCCTTAAGGGGTACCTCCACCCCAAATCTAAATTTTGCTGTAGTGTTGGGGACCCCCTCCAAACCTAAACAGGCAGTGGTTCTCAAACTTGGCAACGCAAATTTTATTTGTGCCAAAATATTTCCACTACCAATATTCTGAAGCACACCTCTGGATCTTTGAAGTCACATTAGTGTACACACCCTTTGAGAAACCCTGCGTTATGATTTTAACTTAAAAAAGTTCCAAGAAATAGACTTTCCCACCTTCATTCCCTTGGCCTCTGCCTCTACTGCTACTTCCAGGAATGAAGTAGTTATAGGGGCCAGGCTGGCAGCCGTGTCTGTGATTGGCTCAGGGTCAGTTTGGACACTTTTAAATTTAAAACCATGATGTTTAGGGTTGGGGGTCCCCTACATTACAGAAAAGTTTATTTTTTTTATAGATTAAGGCAGTGCAGAGTAGAGATGTTTGAAAGTGTTGAGTTTCATTTTGTTTTCGAATTTTCAAATTTTTCGGAAAGTTCGAGTTCCGATTTTGGAAAATTGGCTATTTTCAATTTTCAGTTTAAGAAAATTGGCTACTTTCGATTTTCAAAAATCGTCTATTTTCGAAAATCATCTACTTTCGATTTTCGAAAATCGTCTACTTTCAATTTTCAATAATCATCTACTTTCGATTTTCAGTTTTTCGAAAATCATCTATTTTTGATTTTCAATAATTATCAATAAACATCTAAAAATTCGGGTCCTGTGAAATTCAGGAGTTTTGAAAGATTCGTTGGGACTTCGAAACCCTCAGATTTGATTCGAAACTGGGTTCTAATCGAACCCACATTACATCTCTAGCGCAGAGGGAGCTCCCCTGCGCATGCCTGGAGTCCTCAAGGAGGACAGGGAAGGGGCAGATACCGGATTACAGTCAGAGAGGTTCTTACTCTTCTGTTTCCTGGACTTTCAGTAGGCCCTGCAGGACAACCATATGGAGCAGAGGAAAAAGGTAAGGATTTTTTTTACACTACTCAGCGGGGCCAGCAGTGGGTCAAATTTTAGTTTTGGGGGTAGGCATCAGAGATGTGTTGCATTTTTTAATAAAAAAATACACATTCCAGGTGTAAAATGGTATTTTTTTAAAATCTGAAATGTTATTTGTTTTATATTAATACATGTTGTTTGCTTGATGGGATATGTGGATTTTTTGTAAACACCCCAGTGAATAATAAATTAATTCACTGCTGCCCACACAGACTCATCGTCATTTTATGGGATGATGTTGCCAGTTTCCTATAAATTACTAATGCAAGATTGCTGATACAATTAATTTTAGATTAGCTATACTATACAGAACTAAGGCATATGGTATATCTGTTGTATTCAATTAGATCAACTGGACTTGAAGTTTAGTTCTTGAAGACGTTTTGCTAGTCATCCGACTGTGCCAGTCGAAACATCTTCAAGAACTAAACTTCAAGTCCAGTTGATCTAATTGAATACAACAGATATACCATGACCTGGATGAATGAAACCCCTAACAAGCATAAGGCATATAGTATTAAAAGAAACCTTTTAATGCTTATTTACACATTATTTATATCTGCTGAAAGAGTTCATCTAGATACTAGAACATTTACCGTATATTACCTTTAGTTCTGTTTTTTATAATGTTGTCTATTCATTTCTTCTAGCAGGGCAATGAAGATAAATGTTGATTTTCACCAATAATTAAGAATATCTGAATAATAATAAGAACTGATCATTGTTTTACAAACCCCAGCAATGAATATGTCAAAGGACAGAAGTAAAATATCCAGGAAAATGTAATCAACAGTAGAGATGGGTTCTGGTGTTCAAAATGAACCTGGTTTGCTCCTAAACAGCTGGTTTAGAAAATCCGTGGATCTGGTGGAATTTAGAGAAATTGTCAGAAATCGAAAAATCTAAATATTCGAAAATAAGTGTTGAAAATTGATATTGAAAATCACGGCAAAAGTGGAAAACGTGGTTAAAAACGTGAAACTCGAGATAGAAAAGGAAGAAATCTGGTAGAAAAATTCCATTTTAATTGGGTTTGAATCGAATTCTGAAGGGTCACCAAGTGATGCTGTGGGGTACTTTTGATTGTCGAACATCCGATGTCAGACAGTTTAGCTGACCATTATCTAACACGTGCACAGAGTTTAGTATAATCAATTGTCTATGTATATAAAAACTTCTTTAGGCATTTGTAAAGTATCATGTAGGATTTATTGGGCTTTCCATATAAAATCAATGACTGGACAGAGGTTTATTAGGCTTTAAGCTCCTTGGAGCTTTGTATTGCAATGGCAATGGAGAACTAAATCTAAAATATAAATCAGCATGATTTAATTCCAAAATTCCTGACTAAATGTTAGCTGTAACTGTCATGTCTGAAATCAGCAGCATTATCAAGAAACATAAAGGGTTATTCAATAAAAATTCTATCGTTAAAAACGGTGCTAATTTTGTTCCAACCAATCAGATGTTACCTTTCAAATGTTAAATAATATCTGATTGGTTGGGGCAAAATTAGCACCACGTTTAACGATAAGAACTTTTATTGAATCTCCCTGATATTTACATACATGATGCCCACAAAACATGAACTGAAGTTTTTAATTACAAAGCCTTTCAAAATGATTTGCCATCTCAGTTAACGGTTTAAAGCGGAAAAATGGCACCATAAGAAGGAACCATGTTAAGTTTGGTGCATGACTTTTTTATCCTTACCATTCAACAATTCCCCAGCATGCCTAGAAAGAATTGCAATATACAAGAATGTCCACTTTCCTTTAAGCTATTTCAGTATCTCTCTGCGTTATATCTCGTCGCTGGTTTGCATTGCTGTATATATTCTCATCCATATTTATATAGAATTTTACATTTTATACAGAAGATTTCATTAAGAAGATAATTTATGTAAAGACATGAGGACTAAGGACAGTTTGCAAGTTTTTATTCCTTTTACATTTTTTATTTTTCAGTAATGTATCAGAGGTTTACGTTTATATACTATAATGACTAAAATGAATATGGAAAGCAGTATGTTAACAACACAAACCCAACACAATTCAATCTGTTTTGGGAGCCACAATTGCAGACTCTCAACAAATGCATGGAGTATTACTTAAAAGGAAACTTTAGTTGGTTTAAAAAAAAGCCGGACATGTATGTAACAAGCTTACTCCCATGTGTTTCTATTAAAATTGGTATAGAAATGTTTTTGTTGGTTTTTGTTTCTGTAATACTTCGGAAAGGTTCCATTAAGAATACATAAAGTCATAATTGGAGAATAGGCGGGGAAGATAGGTACAGTATGTATAATTTTCCTTCAAAAAAAATTTGAGATTTGATTTACACTACAGCAATATAGGGCCATATTTGTAAATGCACACAAGTTAGCGTTACTGCACGTTATCATGTATGACAGTGGCAATAAATGTACGTCCCGGATCGTACATTTACAGCGAGCGATCGTTGATCAACGAATGTTCGGTCATTGAATTCCATGTGGTAGGAAAATACTGTAAAGCAGCAGAATAATAGACTTAAACCACCGCTGGATAAAAAGTAGATTTTATTGCGACTTGTAAAAACCTGGAATGGGAAACATCCTGCAACCCTGACGATACATTTGAGGGTTACCGAAAATCGAACGATACATTCAATGGGTTACCATTTTCAAACAATACATGCATACATCGTATGTTCAACGTTTATCGTCAAAACGGGACATTCAAAGGATATCGCCAAAACACTGCTTTCAAGGGTTATGCCCAAAATTGAGAGTTAGCAAATATATGTAAATTCGATAATTGTCGAAAAAACATCCACGAGTTCAGGAAAACAAACTAGTTTGGATTTCGGAAAGTTCTAAAAGTTTGAGTTCGACTGAACTATGAAAGTTCGGATTGAACTTGGGTTCGTATACTAAAATCCATCTCTATATAGATATAGTGGAAAAAGTAGAGGAGATCAAAAACAGCCTAAATAAACTAGCGTACAAGGCCCCCTGAAATTTAGATAATATAGTGATACTGGCACATAGAATTCTAGGCTAGTTGGATACACATGAAGATGAAGCTCCTGTAGAGTGATGAGATGAGATTTTTACAATAGCCGAGATAATGCAAGAATATCAGGGAAGAGGTCAAAGTGCACAGGACTAATAAAGGATAAAGTTAAAGCTGAATATATTAATATAGGACTGGTTCGGGTCTGTAGAAATTGTTGCCACAGGATTTCATAAACATTTATTAAATTCTAAATCAATACAAATCGCAAACACCAGGGGGTGTGCACCAATGTTTCCATCTGATAGTAGTATTTTTATGAAACAAATGCAAACTGCAACAAGGTTTCAACATTGCAAGTGTAAAGGGTAAACAAAGGGTAAATTGGAAACAAAAAATGATGTGAATGTATTAACAATATGCAGTGCTAAATAAGAAATAAAATACACAAGCACATAAAAATGTAAATACATGGAGGTACCAATCAGCATTCATTCTGCAGAAGAAACTAGATATAGGAGTTTGCAAGACAACCATAAGAAGATGGCTTGAAAAACACTTATTGTGTGCTTACAATGCACAGTTATACAGTAACTGCTCACAATGTTTTATCTTTGGATTTTTAGATTTACATTAAAATATGAAATAAACATGGTTGACAGAGGGGGAGATGCAATATACAGTATGTTTGCAACTGACCTGCACTTCCCGTGATGTAGTAACATCTTTGCAACTGTTATTGCATCGTGTGAATGGCTTTAAAGCCACAATTAAGAAGGCTTTAATTTCGGTGCAAAAAAGTGAGTGCAATAATCATTGTTAAATGTATTGCATGGCTTGAACTGTGCTATTTCCAAACGTCTTTGGAAATGGCACTGGCAATGCAAAATGAGCACAAAACCCGATATTATACTGGTTAGCATGTGTTTTGCACCCCCCCCCTTAGCACGTAATATTGCATCTCCCTGAGAATTCACAAAATCGCAACATTCTGACGACAAGACAGGATCATCTCTTAGGTAGTTCCAGCTAGAAGGAATGTCATTAGCTACTAGAGAACCCATTTTCTTAGTAAGGAGCATTTAAACATGTTTGCAGGCACCACATTAGTGTTTAGAATCCAACAGTAATTTCCAAACCTAATTAGATGAATAATCCAGTTTACTCTCTTGGTTATAGATGCACAATATTCCTCTAAACACTCTCAGCAGGCAACAATATTGATGCATGTAACTGAATGTAAACAAATGAAAAGACTTCTGTTACTATCATCTTCAAATGCGAAATAGGAATTTCTATTTAATTCAAGGAATGTAAAGATACATGCTTGCAACCTGATCACCTGAGATCCCATACTAAATGCATTTGTCAATTCACCTAAATCCAACGCTTTTCCTGGTGTTTTCCAGGTCCACAAAACAGAATGCCAATGGAAAAACAGTAATAAGGCCTCCCATATAGTACCTAGAGTACTAGAGTTGCTGCAATAAAGTACACCTGCTGAACGTTTCCATGTTTTTGGTAGTGTAAAAATATGCCCAGGCACACTTTTAAGTCAAAGAAGTTAAAGCTCTCTCAACTGGAAGCATCTAATTTACTTAAAAATCTAAATATTGAGCAGAGTTGTATTGTTCTAACTAGCTATATTTTCCATTCCTGAAGGTGGAGGCACAGAAGCAGTTTTCTAGCATGGTGCAGCATCTACACTTGCTTGTTGCAAGTAGAGTTTTTATAAACATTTCTATACCATGGGTCATGTTGGTTAAGTTCTGCCTCATAACGGGTTCTTGTTTAGTTGTCCAAGCAGGAAAATTTGAAGCATAAGAAATTGGAAAACAATGAATTAATTTTCGATTCTGAATATTTTTAAAAAGAATTTTAATCACTTTCAAACATTTTCATCTATCGGAAGAAGGCTATCATAATTAAAAGGTTTTTTAAAATGTTTCTAGAAAACCAATGGGCTGATGTATTTAGTATTTTATGTATTTTTATGTATTTAGTGTTTTTTTTATATTTGCACATTTTTAATGAGACACAGGAGAGCAAAAAATAGTAACAGAGAACCAAGTTAATTATTCTGTTGAGCCGATAATGGAGAGTAAAGGGCATGTTCACTCTTAAAACAATATAATCAGTTGCCCCAATCCCAACTGATATATTTTGCACTTTATTACCTGCATTACTAATCAGATATTTAAGGATAATTATTGTCCCAATTCTAGCAGAATAAGCTGCCCCTCCCTCCATTGAGTCAATCAAGGCTGTGACAACTGACATCACAACCAATGATTGATTGCTGTTTCACCTGCTATCTCCTTTTCTCATGCTCAGGTTACAAAAAGCTCTTTGAGCAGAGGGAAGAAGGCAGATACTTTTGCTAGGACAGGAGAGAACTTATACCCAAGACGTCAGGTCATGGAACACTGTGGGCTGGAGCCGCTGTTCACCCACATTACGTTAACATTGAGTTTTTAGGAGCTACCAATGTGGTGGGGGGTATATGATATTACATATAGGAAAGTTGCATATGTATATGTGTACTATCTCACTATTACCATTTAAATAACCATCAGTAAATGTTTATAAAGTATAGCACTGACTTATATTAGGTACAACACAAAATATACAAAATACAGAAACTTACTTACAGAGCTGAGATCCCTATTTTAACATGGAATGGTCAAATGGGAGGTTAAACCACACCCCTGTGTCTGCTCCATGTGAAAGGAAGTGCAATCCAAAAAAAGTTTCTGTCTGCTACACAGGATGTGATGTGTATTGTAATGGACATATACACCAAGGCTCCTTATATACCACCTCCAGCCTGCAGGTGGTGTCAGTGAGTGATAAAAGACAAGACATCCCTGCTCTCTATGGCTAGGAGGAGAGAAAGTAAAAGTAGATTGTGGTGTGTGCTTTGGAGATATATTCAATGCAACACAAGATCCTGTGTATATGATCCTGCGTATAAGATCTTGTGTATAAGACCCTGTGTATAACATCCTGTGTGTAAGACCCTGTGTGTAAGATCCTGTGTGTAAGACCCTGTGCGAAAGACCCTGTGTGTAAGACCCTGTGTGTACGATCCTGTGTGTAGGACCCTGTGTATAAGACCCTGTGTATAAAATCCAGTGTGTAAGATCCTGTGTATAAGACCCTGTGTATAAGATCCTGTGTGTAAGACCCTGTGTATAAGATTCTGTGTGTACGACTCTGTGTGTAAGATCCTGTGTGTAAGATCCTGTGTGAAAGACCCTGTGTGTAAGACCCTGTGTATAAGACCCTGTGTATAAGATCCTGTGTATAAGACCCTGTGTATAAGATCCTGTGTATAAGACCCTGTGTGTAAGACCCTGTGTGTAAGATCTTGTGTGTAAGACCCTGTGTGTAAGACCCTGTGTGTAAGATCCTGTGTATAAGACCCTGTGTATAAGACCCTGTGTATAACATCCTGTGTATAAGACCCTGTGTATAACATCCTGTATGTAAGACCCTGTGTGTAAGACCCTGTGTGTAAGATCCTGTGTGTATGATCTTGTGTGTAGGACCCTGTGTATAAGATCCTGTGTGTAAGACCCTGTGTATAAGACCCTGTGTATAAGATCCTGTGTGTAGACCCTGTGTGTAAGACCCAGTGTGTAAGATCCTGTGTGTAAGACCCTGTGTGTAAGATTTTGTAAAGACCTGTGTTATAAGACCCCTAGTGTATAAGACCCTGTGTATAAGATCCTGTGTGTAAGACCCTGTGTGTAAGACCCAGTGTGTAAGATCCTGTGTGTAAGACCCTGTGTGTAAGGCCCTGTGTGTAAGACCCTGTGTATAAGACCCTGTGTATAAGACCCTGTGTATAAGATCCTGTGTATAAGATCCTGTTACCACCTGTTGGGAGGACAGATTATTGGACAATTTACCTTGTTGGATACAAACTCTGAGACAACAGATACGTGTGCACCAACTTACAAGGACACACAATATACAGGCCTGGTCAATATTCAAAGTGGTGCACCATAGACAGTGGCACCCCTGATTACTGCGCATGTTATGCGAGGAACCTGTTTATGTGCACTGTCTGCTTTGTGCCAGACCACCAGAGTAACCCACTGTGTGCCATGCTACCCATAATCCTTCCATAAAGCAGTGATCTGGTACAAATTGGTGGCAGCGGTGCTGGTAATACCATTTATTCTCCCTGTTTTCTATGTGTATTTGTTCTGTATTATTCTATGGAGGCTGCTACTGATAGTATTGATTTAAATCCTCCTGTCCTTGTACCTGCAGATAAAATTCTCCAATTAGACTCAGTAGCTCTAAAAGGGCCAATTGCCAAACCTATTTTTAAAGTCATTTGATGGGGTAACTAGGGAGTGGGCTGATTTGCATTGTGCAACAATGGGCACACTTTTGCTAGTTTACATATATATATATTGCTAGCCAATTCTCTAGCCAACATTGCTTCTCTCATATATATTGCTTCTTTCTTATATATAGAGAGAAGCAATGTTGGCTAGAGAATTGGCTAGCAAGCTGATTGTTGGACTGACTGACAAACTGGCTAATGGAATGTACAAATAATTATATATATATATCCCTAAATACATTGTCGCCTATAGGCCTTAATGAACAACTGTCACTTTCATGTTTTCTCTAATCGTTTGAGATCACTACTTCCTAGGACTAGTGTATGCTGTAAAAATAACCCTATATTATATTCTGAATCTGTGATATCTTAATGTTCCCTGTGTCTGAATGTTAAAAGAAGTTCTATTTCCTTAGTTCTTAGAATGTGCCAAGCAGGCTCCTAAGGCCGCAAAGGCATGGGGGGGGGGGGTGGCTAGCCCATTTCTGCCCAGAGACTCAGTGGGAAGTTTAACTTTCCCACTGTGTCACTTTAGGGGACCTGATTGGTCTCTAGGGG
Source organism: Hymenochirus boettgeri (assembly GCA_019447015.1). NCBI lineage: Eukaryota > Metazoa > Chordata > Amphibia > Anura > Pipidae > Hymenochirus > Hymenochirus boettgeri. The sequence continues at coordinate 268,984,276 of CM033469.1, forward strand.
GACGGGGTAACGCATCACTATCTTGGTGATAGCGTAGCCTACCAGGGGATTGGTTGCTATCAATTCCCAGCATCCACCTGGACGCAACTGGTCAGCTATATAATAGAGGTCTGGACCCTCTCCCCTCAGCTTCAAATAAAAAAGAAAATTAGAACGCACCTAGATGATGGCAGGAATCTCTGGTACAGTCGCGGAATGGATCGGGCGAGCGGAGGACCCAGAGGAAGCTGAGCGCCCCCTGTATGAATTCCTGGCCTCTCGCGCCATAGGCGGAAGCCGTTCTGAGCCTACAGACCCAGAGGACGCAACATCCGAGGAAGCGGCCAATCCACAGGACGAGGAGGCGGAACCATCTTTCACACCACTCACAGCCCCAGCCAGGCCCAAGTCTCGCGAGGCAAAAAGGCGGAGGCGGGACAAAGCAGAGCAGGCCAATAGGAGCGGAGGTGTGTCGGACGAGCCCCCCGGCTCCGGCTAAAACAGCTGCAGGCACCCAAAACAGGAGAGGCAGGCATTCAATGCTGTCTCCTCCCAGGGGAAGCCAGACAGCGTGGGGAAATACTAAGAATACTCACAGGCCAGGCACTCTCACTTGGCCTGCCCTGTCTCCACCAAGAGCTGCAACTGCTGCTGCCAAGTCAGGCAGCAAGAGAGCAGTAACCACTACACCCCTTGCCACCCAGACCATTGTTCCAAATGGGCCTGGTGGTGGGTGTTCTTTTTCTCCCTCACAGGTACTCCTGGAGCCTCCAGCAACAACCCCCTTTCGGCAGGAGACAACAAAACCCCAGGAGAGCATCAGCGGCCCCCAAAGGCAAGTCTCGCCAGCTACCACAACCATAGCCACAGTGGACAATCAACCCACAACATCCTTCACAGCACCCAGCCAGCCATCCATGGCAGGGACAGACTTGGCTGCAGCTACAGGTAATTACAGCGACCAACTACTGTCTTTTAGAGAGGCAATTAATACGCTCTCTACCGCTTTACTTAAATTCCATGAACCATCTAACACTAACCCCCCCCCTTGCTAATGGTAGCCAAAACGTCACAGGCCCTAGTCAGACAGTAGCCAACACTTCAAAGGGTAATGGGACCGCAGCTTCACCCGTTCCTGAGATTTGCTTGAGAGATGTTTTGGCGTGCGATACCACACCATTGGGCCTCCATTTATCCCTATCTCAAAAGGAAAAAATAGTAAAGGTTGAATATGTGGATTTGTTGGCTTTACTGCCCCCAATAAGACAGGTCAAAAAAGTAGAGAAAATATCTGAGGACTCTAAGGAGGATAGAAAGCACTTGGCCCCTCGCACCTTTTCCAATTGGCTTCAAGCCTTTTGCATTTATTCAAACATTCTTTGCTCTTCAAAACGGAGTTAGGCCAATCACTTTTCAAACATATAGATATAGTTCTAGAGGCATACAGGGGCTACGGCGGCATAGCGTGGTTCCTCTATGACGAAAAATTTCGGCAAAAACTGGCCGTCCACCCAGGCCTAACATGGGGTAAAAAAGACATAGACTTATGATTGAGCATGTTAGCACCCAAACCACTCGCGTTCAACACAATTAACAAGCCAAGCCAATCAACAAACAGAGTTAACACTTGCTGGGCATATAATGAATCGAGTTGTAAATGGCAGGCAAATTGTCGATACAGACATGAATGTTCCGTATGTAGCGGAGGCCACCCGGCCTTTCGTTGCATCAGGAAATTCAGCCCCTCCCTCAAAACGCCAAAAGACACTCCAGTCAGAATTGAATACGCCAGTGAAGTGGTCAAAAATGCTGCCCTGGCTAGAGGCTTACCCAAAACAACAGACGGCAACATTAATTAAAGAGGGTTTTAAATCTGGTTTTTGGATCCCATTAGAAAACATTCATCCCACCAAGGTGGTACCCAACAACCTAAAATCAGTTCGTTCAAACCCACAAATAGTTCACACAAAACTTCAAAAGGGAGAATAGCAGGCCCCTTTAATGAATTTCCATTTCCAAAATTTAAGGTATCGCCCCTAGGATTAGTTCCCAAAAAGGAAGCAAATTCCTTTTGGCTGATACACCACCTATCTTTTCCAGCCGGGGATTTGGTAAATGACGGAATCAATCCAGAATTATGCTCGGTCTCCTACACTTCCTTTGATGCAGCACTAGACATCGTGAGGCAATGCGGCCCAATGGCGATGCTAGCTAAGTCCGACATAGAGTCTGCCTTCCGTCTTTTGCCTATTCACCCCGACTGTTACTGGACACTGGGATTCCACTTCAATGGTCAATACTTTTATGATAAAAACTTACCCATGGGATGTTCCCTGTCATGCCACTACTTCGAAATGTTCGCCAATTTTCTCGAATGGTCAGTTAAGTATGAATCAGGATCATCCTTTGTCATTCACTACCTAGACGATTTTTTGTTTATTGGCCCCCAAAAGGCCAACACATGCCAGCACCTATTAAATACTTTCATGTGGATTTGTAAACAGTTTGGTATCCCTCTATCCAGTTCAAAAACGGTCCCTCCTCGTAATATCCTCCAGTTTCTAGGGATAGAAATTGATACCACTAACATGCAATTCAGACTTCCAAAGGAAAAATTAGACAAGCTAAAAACCCTAATAGCCAGGGCATTAGGAGCTAAAAAGTTACAGCTAAGAGAACTCCAATCCCTTTTAGGCCACCTTAACTTTGCCACAAGGGTATTACCAGCAGGCAGGGTCTTTAACAGGCGACTTATAGACCTAACCATAGGCACAACAAACCCATATCACCACATTCGGGTATCATCGGAAAGCAAGGAAGACCTAAAAGTCTGGGATGAATTTCTAACACATTTTAATGGAAAAACTTGTTGGCAACTAGACTTCACAGACAACAACTCGCTGCAGTTGTTCACGGATGGTCAGTAGGTAAATGGCCAACGAAATGGATCGACGAAGGACTCACCAAAAATTTAGTCCTTCTCGAGCTTTTTCCAGTAATTGTGGCCATTGAAATATGGGGTAACACACTAGCAAACAGAAGAATAGTATTCAGATGTGACAACTTAGGGGTAGTCCAAGTCATTAACCACTTGTCGTCCAAATCTCCTCCCGTTCTTAAGCTATTGAGACATTTAGTCTTAAGGTGTCTACAAAACAACATTTGGTTTACAGCAAAGCACATAAAAGGTGTAGACAACGTATCTGCAGACTCTTTGTCTCGATTTCAGTTCGGAGTATTTTGGGATCGGGAGGAGAGCGCAGAGGCCCAAGGAGTGAGCTGCCCAGAATACTTATGGGAGCTGATTTGGAACCATTGAAGGAGCTACTCAAGCAGTCTCTATCAAAACAGACTTGGGTTTCATATGTGGCAGCGTGGAAAGCTTGGGCTGAATTTAAGGCCCAGAGTTCACTGTCTCTACATTTACCAGACAAAGACCTATTCCTATACTTTATCCTCAATCACATCAATGTAAAACATTAATTTGCTTACTTGAAGAAAAGGGTAGCAGGTATTTCCTTTTTCCTTAAGTTGCTCGGGGAAGTAGATTTTACCAACTCCCCTTTCACGAAACAACTCATTAAGGGTTTTGGAAAGAATAAAATATCACCTGACAATAGAAAACCCATTACTCTCCCACTGCTCGACAGAATAATAGGAGTACTTCCCTTGGTTTGTTTAAATGCCTACGAGGCAGTCCTGTTTAAATGTTTATATGTTATAACCTTCTTTGCTGCCCTACGAATAAGTGAAGCAGTCTCCCCGAGTAAACTAATTCCAGGCGGTCTGAGCATAGAAGACGTCAAAATTATTGAAAATAAACTTTGCAAAACTATTCGCCAATCAAAAACGGACAAAACTGGCAAAGGCTTGGTATCATGGTTGGGCCCATTCGCTAGCAACAACCTATGCCCTATGCAATGCTACTTAAACTACATCGCACTTAGACCATCAGCACCAGGCCCCTTCTTCATACACCAAGACAGGTCCTTTGTGTCCAAATTTCAGTTTTCAAAGGTACTAAAACTTACTTTGGATTCCCTTAAAGTTCCCAGTCAGAACATCACGTCACACTCTTTTAGAATAGGCGCAGCCACCCAAGCCGCCATGCTAGGCTTGGACTCAGAAAAAATCATGACAATAGGTCTTTGAGAGTCCAAAAGGTACAAATTGTATGTGCGTCCCCACCTCCTTAACCAACATTAATTGGCTCATCTTTTGTAGGTACAATGAACAACATTTGGATAATTGGACACTTGCTTGTTTTTTGGGCTAAGCAGAGAGCCGAAAAAAGAGTATACGGAGATAACCTCGGCCTCGACCCACGTAAATATAAAATCCGATGGATGGGCATTAGAGGGTTAAATTGGGAAAATCTTTTTACCGCGCTATCGCGCTTACAGGCCCCATGGGGACTCCCAGATATAATTCTAATCCATCTGGGTGGAAATGAAATTGGGGGGAAGTCCACGATCTTCACCATAAAAACAATGAAACGAGACCTTGCAAAACTCCGACTAATGATGCCAGATGTGGTCATTATATGGTCCGAGATTATTCCCCGTTTAATTTGGTTCTCCCCTACTCTAAAAGCGCTGGAAAGAAACAGGCGCAAGATTAATTTATCCATTAGTAAATTTGCAAAAACGTTACATTTTTGTTCCTTCAGACACAGAGACCTAGAGGGCGGTGAATGTAGCCTATATAGGAAAGACGGCATACACTTGTCCGACATCGGACTAGATATTTTTAACGTTGGCTTACAGACAGCCATAGAAAAAGTTTTGTGTTGGGTCAGGCCAGGCCCAATTTAATGTTTTAAATGAGCCTGGCATGGCCAAAGGTAACAGACAATTAAAAAACTGCAGGCTCCTGGCTAAATATGGTTGCATTAAGGCGGAGCCAAAAAAGTGAGTATGGAATATTGATAATAGGGCAACCTGCTGGGGGTTTTAATCAGGGGTTGGCTGGGTAACAAAAAAGTTGGTTATTTAAAATGGAAAAAGTTAAAAGTGTTGTTGAATTGAATTGGAACTTAATAAAAGGTGTTGCGGCCATTTTTCACCACATCTCTGTGTCTGTGTATTATTCAAGGTTATATATGATGTTACATACGGTCCAATGGGTGGAGTACATCATCCCTACCCCATGTGCCAAGCAGGCTCCTAAGGCCGCAAAGGCATGGGGGGGGGGGGGATGGCTAGTCCATTTCTGCCCAGAGACTCAGTGGGAAGTTTAACTTTCCCACTGTGTCACTTTAGGGGACCTGATTGGTCTCTAGGGGGACAGGGTAACGCATCACTGCCTTGGTGATAGCGTAGCCTACCAGGGGATTGGTTGCTATCAATTCCCAGCATCCACCTGGACGCAACTGGTCAGCTATATAATAGAGGTCCGGACCCTCTCCCCTCAGCTTCAAATAAAAAAGAAAATTCCCATCCCTCCCTCCCTGTTCTTTAAAAAATTGAATATATTCACTAAGACAATATTGTCGCAACACCGGCCAAAGGTAACAGACAATTAAAAAACTGCAGGCTCCTGGCTAAATATGGTTGCATTAAGGCGGAGCCAAAAAAGTGAGTATGGAATATTGATAATAGGGCAACCTGCTGGGGGTTTTAATCAGGGGTTGGCTGGGTAACAAAAAAGTTGGTTATTTAAAATGGAAAAAGTTAAAAGTGTTGTTGAATTGAATTGGAACTTAATAAAAGGTGCTGCGGCCATTTTTCACCACAACTCTGTGTATTATTCAAGGTTATATATGATGTTACATACGGTCCAATGGGTGGAGTACATCATCCCTACCCCATGAGTAAGAGCTTGAATCAGATACATATGTGACCTTTTAAATTACTTGGTTACTTAATAATGTAGCTAAGGATCAGTGCCCCTAACCCTAAGAGGACATTTAGTTTCTCCTAGTTCACTTATGTGTTAAAGTATAATTTAATTGTATCAGCTTTTATGCTGCTAACTGGTTTTGCCACTTAACCAATGGCTACACTTTGAATGTCTATATAGTTGGACCACATGTATTTGTACTTGTTTTTAGCTATATTCTGTCATTCTCTATGTATTTAGTTATTCACTATATCGCAATAGTAGTATGTTAATTTAACACTGTGCACTTTTATCCTTGGGCACGCATGGTTCCTTTACCGGTACTTAGAAATTGTATATGGATGTTTTAACCATTTAAGGTTTTACCACTGTTACACTTAATACTGCCTCTTGTAGCTGCTCCCTGTCCCTAGGCACTTAGGCACTTTACTCTTTCAGCACTTAGGTATACGCCATTGATGCACCAATGCACTTTTTCTGATGCTCAGGCTGGTGGTGATATACAGGGATATCCTTTGCCAAACTTTCTACTCCTGTAGCTGGACACTCCCCGATTGTTAGATTTTAAATAGATTTTAAATATGTTTTAAATACGTTTTAAATATGAGTTATCTCTTCTGTGGTTTTGGATATATATATATATATATGTATGTTTGAAATATTGGTGCTTGGAAATGGGACTAGTAGGGGTTAATTGATGTGGGCGGGGGAGGTGGGCGGGAAGGGGGTTGGTTTTGATCACTGTGTTGTATTTTAACTCACCTGAATAGCGTGTCTGTAATCCTGATTACGGCCTGATCTAAGATCGCGTTGATTTCCGTAACGCTCCGTGTTGAATAAATGATTGCCACTTTCGAAAAAATCCCACGTGTGCACCAACATTCAATTTTGCTTATCATAACCCTTCGATGGCACCGGGGTAGCTGAAACTTAGGGGGCATTCAGGAGGACTCCTTCGAAAGCTATATATATATATTAGTATCAACAGGACGGCACTCCATTACCTTCTTATTTGTTGCCCGGGTGCACCTTCTAAAGTCAACAGATAGAGAAGAGAATAGCAGCACTCACGGTCTCTCTCTCTCTCTCTCTCTTTTATATATATATATATATATATATATATATAGACTGGCCCAGTAGGCTGAGGGGCAAATGCCCCCCGGGCTGATCTACAATAAAAAAAATTGGGCTGCTACAGAAGCTATTAGTAAGTTAAGTGCTTGAAATGCACAGCACAGGCCTCTAGCTCTAACATTTGCAAGGAACAGGAAATTCCTTCTCCTTCAGATCGTTTACCAGTCAGCCTTCCAGTTCATTAGCATTACTAGGCAGCCCTCCAGTTCAATAGTCAGTGTCATAAGCCCTCCAGTTCATTAGCCATTGTTGGTAGCCCTCCAGTTGATAAGTCAGTGTTGTCAGCCTTCGAGATTATTAGCCAGTGTTGTCAGACCTACAAATCGTTAGCCAGTGTTAGTCAGCCCTCCAGTTCATTGGAAACAAAGGAATTAAGCAAATTTTGGTATAACGTGACTTAGAACGCGTACCCAGCGATGAAGACTTAATGATTCAGGATATCACCCTGGGTACTCCTCCTTCAGATCGTTAACCAGTCAGCCCTCCAGTTCATTAGCATTTCTAGTCAGCCCTCCAATTCAATAGTCAGTGTCATAAGCCTTCCAGTTCATTAGCCATTGTTGGCAGCCCTCCAGTTTATTAGCCAGTATTGTCAGCCCTCCAGTTCATTAGTGGTGTTGTCAGCCCTCCAGTTCATTAGCCAGTGTTAGTCAGCCCTCCAGTTCATTGGAAACAAAGGATTATTAAGGAATTAAGGACATTTTGGTATAACTTGAATTAGAACACGTACCCAGCGATGAGGACTTGATGAGGTACTTGTAAGTGGGAAGGGTAAGATTTTAGGACTATAATTGTCCTTAAACTACATCATACACTTGAAAATGTTGCAGGCAACAATGTATAATGAAGTGGTCTTAAAAATGGGCATAACTTAAACAAAGTGTGTGTCCTTAGCAAAGTCGGCATGATCAAAAATCTTGTGATCTACTGTGAAAGGGTCACTTGGTTGTATTTGCCCCCCAGGCCAAAAGGTCCCAGTCCTGCCCTGTATATATGCCTTCAGACCTACTTTATTCAATAAAATATATTTGTTCCAGACCTAGGAGTGCTCTGTACCACACAGAATATATATATATATATATAGTATAAAGGCCTTTAGGGATTTCACAACACCAGGAAGAGCATCTCACAACCTTACATTCAATTGCACAATCTGTAATGTAGTGTTGAACTGTTTGCGCTTAGTGAAATCTTACTTTTACCTCTTCACTTTCTCTCTATTCAGATAAGAGCCAAAGTAGCATTCACTGGGATGTACACGGGAATTCACTGTCACATGCAGCAGTAAATTCAGGGGTTAAACTCTGCTAACCTATTCAATACCAGTTACCATGAGTTTAACCTCTTACTTGCTGTGGCTGTGCTGGTATTGCAAAAGAGACTAGCTAATCTGTTTTTTTATGTGACTTTTTAACATCTGCTAATAGTTTGTGATAAAGGGTTAAATAAACCACAACTCTGGTATTGAATACCGGAAGTAAGATCTACTCAGAGATCAGAGCTCTTTGGAATCATTTATTAACTAGAAAGGGAAAGTTTAAGTATAAACTTTGAATTTGGCTTGAAAGGACGCATTTTGGAAGGAAATTAGTGTGTTTGTGCTGCAGATTTTAAAACTCAATAATGCCAATGATGAGGACATTGTTGTTTTTTTACTTACACTTTATATATGTCACATGCATTAAAGGTAGGTCAGTTGGTGTGTGTGTATTCATATCAGGTTGGGGGATAAAATACTAACTTTTTTGATGATTGGTCAAAATGTGTTTTTTTGACTATAGTTACCCTTTAAATATGGCTGCCATGGAAATGGAAGGGTGGGTCAGTAGGTGTGTGTATCTGGATCAGGTTGGATCCAGTTTTTTTACTTTAGTTACCCTTTACGTGTGGCTGCCATAGTAATAGATAAGTAAATCAGTAGGTGTGTGTACCTGGGTCTGGTTGAGGGGGCATGTCTTTTTTGTGTTTACAAGCATAAAACTATCTTTTATTGAGGATAAATCTAAATTGTTTTTTTTTAATTTAGTTACCCTTTAAATATGGCTTCCATGGGAATGGAAAGGTAGGTCAGTAGGTGGGTGTACCTGTGTCTGTGTGGGGGTTGTGGGTATCAGCGTTTGTATTTATGACCATGAAACAAACTGTTTTGAAATATCCACATTTGAGGATTGTTACCAATATAGTCTATGGGAAAAAGTTTCGGAAAAAATCCGGAAGTTTGCCAATAATGCAGAAACGCTTCTGTGGATTCCTTAGGTAGAAGATAGCACACTTCTACTATATGCCCTGCACTCCTGTACCGAATTTCATGTCTCTAACTCAAAAACTGTGGGAGGAGATACAGTCCAAAAAAGTGGAAGAATAAAACGGAAGAAGAACTAGAAAGGGAAAGTTTAAGTATAAACTTTGAATTTGGCTTGAAGGGCTACATTTTGGAAGGGAATATGTGTGTTTGCGGCAGATTTTATAACTCAATAATGGGAATGATGAGTTTGTAGTGAACGCTTGTTTGGGACGAAAAAAAAACTTTTGTGTGTACTCAGCCCAAAGTGGTGTTAATTTTGATCCAATCAATCAGAAAGCTAACATCTGATTGGTTATGGCAAAATTAGCACCATTTTCAATGATAAGAACTTTTATTGAATCTCTCTGTATCTTTTTGATGATTGGTCAAAATTAGTTTTTTTGACTTTAGTTTCCCTTTAAGTATGACTGCCACTGTAATGGATAAGTAGATCAGTAGGTGTGTGTACCTGTGTCGGGTTGGGGGTTAAAAAAACAAACTTTTTTGATGATTGGTCAAAAATTTTTTTAACTTTAGTTACCCTTTAGGCATGGCTGCCACAGTAATGGATAAGTAGATCAGTAGGTGTGTGTACCTGTGTCCAGTTGGGGGTTAAAAAAACAAACTTTATTGATGATTGGTCAAAATTAGTTTTTTTGACTTTAGTTACCCTTTAAATATGGCTGCCACCGTAATGGATAAGTAGATCAGTAGTTGTGTGTACCTTGGTCTGGTTGAGGGGTTATGTCTTTTTTGTGTTTATAACCATAAAACTATCTTTTATTAAAATCTAAATTAGTTTTTTTGACTTTAGTTACCCTTTAAATATGGCTTCCATGGGAATGGAAAGGTAGGTCAGTAGGTGGGTGTACCTGGGTCTGTGTGGGGGGTTGGGGGTATCACCATTTGTATTTATGACCATGAAAAAAACTGTTTTGAAATATCCACATTTGAGGATTGTTACCATTATAGTCTATGGGAAAAAATGTCCGGAAATTCGCAGATAACGCCGTAACGCTTCCGCGGATTCCCCGCACGTCTGTACCGAATTTCATGTCTCTAGCTCAAAAACTGTGGGAGGAGATACGGTCCAAAAAAGTGGAAAACGGAAAAAGAAAAAGAAGAAGAAGAAGAAATAGAAAGAACAGTAATTTGGCTTTTTCAAGCCAAATTAACTATTAAGAACAGTAATTTGGCTTTTTCAAGCCAAATTAATAATTCAAAATTGCATCTGTCAATTTCATAGCCTGAATGGGTAGTGCACTACTAACCTGTTCAACCAATTGTTCTACTACACTTCAGATTCCATTTAAAGTAGTCAGTGTAACTAGTTTCCATTTCCATTCTGTTTGGAATTGTTATCCAAATGCCTGCCTACCAGCTGTTCTTTGTCTTACTGAATAAAATGACAATTTCAGCTGGAATTACTTTTTTAGCAACAACATATAAAAATGAACAACCCATGTAATATTCATTTTGGTACAATGTACTTGCTGTGGGTGAAATGCCACCTTTTCTCTTTTTTTAACTCCTTTCATAGCATTATATATGTTTGGTATACTGGAGGCAAATTTTCTTTTCATTGCTGTTCCAATAACAAAAAATGAAATAATATATGTTTGTAGTCAGTCCTGCTGTATGAACGGAAAGACCCATTGAAGCCAATGAGAGTTAAAAAAATCTGATAGTTCCGCCCCAAATTTAGGTATAAATAGCAATGGTAACTGACTGTAAATGGCTCAGGGACCTGGGAAATAGGCTGGGGAACATGAATCAATGTCTAAAATCTTTTTTTTAAAGAAACACCATCCAGTACCAGGAACTTCATATGCTTCCTGTTTTGGCATTCCGCATAGCATTTTTGAGATTTCTAGAAATCACAAAAAAATTTAAATTTTTGTAAATTAAAATGTTCTAAAATTGTTGGAAAATTTTGATTTTTAAAATTTTTGAACATTTGAGAATTTTCAGAAAGAGTTCTGTGGTTCGGAAAATGTAAAAAATGTATAAATCCCTAAGTACGAGTTTGTGAAATCGGCTATTCCGCTTCAGAACATAAAAAAAAGGCGACAACACAGACTGGTAAATAGAAGATGCCCACACAGACTTGTAAATATAAGATGCCCTCCTGCCCAGCCCACATAGGCTTGTAAATAAGTGATACCCTCATGTTCAGCCCACACAGACTTGTAAATATAAGATGCCCTTATGCCCAACCCAGACTCTTAAATATAAGATGCCCTCATGCCCAGCCCACATAGACTGGTAAATATAAAATGCCGTCATTCAGCAAAACATCTGTTTTCCCACAGTAACTGATACATAAAATTTTCCCAAAATGACTGGTAGCACGGAGCTGTCCAGTTTATAAACATACTAAAAAATGAAGAGCCTTAAAGTGTTTGCCTCATAGATATTATTCCAGCCTATTAATGAGCATTAGGAAATGACTCATTCACTCTATTAGGCTCTCCCTTTTCCCACGTAATGCTATGTACCAGTTGCTCTGTTAACAAATACAGCAGTTAAAGGGGAAATTCTGTGCAAATACATATACTTTTAAAGGATAAGTACACTGTAAAAACAAGTTAAGTGTAATTGGAAGCAGCAGCTTTATCTGCTCTTTTTTCATCTCCTTTTTTTCCCCTAGGTTCCTTCTGAGCCTACCTGTGCTGATGTAAAGGGGGAGATGATTAGTTAAAGCTGCTGGATCCAATTACACTTAACTTGCTTTTACAGTGTACTTATCCTTTAAGAAAAAAGAGCAGTATTTTTTCATCCTATTGACCTTAACTTGCCCATTCAGCATTTTCTCCGGGTATAAATAAATGCTTCCGAAATACCGACTTCCGGTTTGCAGGACCCCTAATAGAGACCATTATGGTCTTGCCCTTGACCCAGCGCTTGGGTTGACTCAGTTGCTCAGTAGAGATCTGAGCATGTTTGACCTATCCAACAGCCAATCAGTAGAGGTGGCTGAACTTTCGAAAGTTCGGTCCGTTTTCGAACTTTCGAACTATATGGGAAGTTTGAAAACGGACCAAGTAAAGTCAATGGGAGTCAAATAGTTTGAAAAGTTCTAATGAAATACAATTAAAATATCAATGGTAACTTAATGTAAATGGCTGTGGGACCTGGGAAGTGGTCTGGGGAACATGTTATATAAAATATATCCAGGACTTTCGAAAACTCAATTTTACTCTCATGCAAGCTACTTTCGAGCTCTCGTGTTCGCACATTTGATAATTATCCCATGAACGACTCGCGAATTGGATGCTCGCGCCTAGGTATAATAGACATTTTACTCGCGGATTCGATGCTCACGTATTGGTATATAGACATTTTACTTGCGGATTTGATGCTTGCGCCTAGGTATAATAGACATTTTACTCGCAGATCCGATGCTCGCATATTGGTATATAGACATTTTACTCGCGGATTCGATATTTACTCACGAATAGGTATAATAGACATTTTACTCGTGGATTCGATGCTCGCATCTAAGTATAATGGATATTTTACTTGCGGATTCGATATTTACTCATGAATAGGTATAATAGACCATTTACTTGCGGATTCGATGCTCGCGTATAGGTATAATAGACATTTTACTCGCATATTCGATTCCTCAAACGGTCGAACATTCCATAATTATCGAAGGTCCGGAAAATATTGAAAATCCGGGTCCGGGATAATTCGAGAAGTCCGACTCCTTTCAAACTCAAATAGTTTGGCTCGAACTCGCGTTCAAGTTCTAGTCCATCTCTACCAATCAGTAGAAATTACCATTAGGAACATTCCAAGGTAGTGTGCATTTTGGGAAGAAGCATATGTATAATATAAACTAAGAATTTTAAAAATAATGATATTTTCCACTGAACTTTCTCATTAAGTTACTCAAAAAGTATCAAAAACAATTTTTAAGTCACAATATGTTTTGTGGCATTTTCATGGATTCATTTAATCTTCCTAAAGCGATCCAACTTCTTCTTTAATTCAGATTCCAGGTTAAACTGTTTGTTTTATTCTGAGAATAATTCATTCTGCCATGAAAAGAAGTAATTCTTAAAAGCTTAGTCTGACATCCTTTGCCATGGTCTATTATAAGTAAATGGGCTTTATCAGAGTCACTCAGCCATCCTAGTCTCTGTATGTGATGTAGATAAGAGGAGGAGGGCTGGAACTGGAAAGGAAAAAGCACAAGGATAACAATTTGTAATAGATATGGGAATTTGGAACTACTGAGTACATCATGAACAAACAAAGTATAAATTGAAGCAATATAAATGTTTATTTCATTAATAAGGCCCCAAGGGGGTGGATGGATTTTATTTATGGAAGAAACAAAAAAATGGGCACGTCTGTACATTCCAGACTCTGGCTGTTTGAGCAGTAGCTGGGAGTGGCCTGGATGTAGCATGTCTCAACTGGAGAGAAGGAAGGAGACTCAGAGAATGGGAGTAACACAAGGTAAGCAAACTACAGCAGGGAACGGCTGACAGGTATATAGAAGAGATTGCAAGGAACAGACGCTCGAGAACAGAAGACTTGGTAGAAATGGCATAGAGATAGGATGATGTGCACACTAAAGGGCATCCGCAAAGAAGTCTTCTTGGGGCTGTGATGGCTGAACACTCAACTTATCCTCAGTTGTCTCCTAAGAAGAACTGTTGTCTCATTTCTCCCATGTGCTTTCTACAGTGACAGCAGCCAGAAAAAAAAGGGTGAATACGGACAATTTAATAAAGTCATCCAAAGCCAACGGTACTTCATTGCAGTGGGTATGTGGATAAAACAGGACTTTCTTTTCTATTAAAGTCCAATAAGGCAGTGGATAGAATTTGATGCATGCAAATATAAAATAATGAAAATGTCTTACAGACTAGTGGGATCATTTACCTGCGAGTGCTGCGGCCAAGCAGCGCTAATTTCGGCTCTTAAAGTCGCGCTAAACGATTTCCGATCTGTTAGTGCGACTTTAAGCCTTGGTTTACACCAGCTCCGCGAGTACTGGAAGGGGCACTCAAGCAGCTGTCGCATGCCTAATTACCAGAGGCTGTGCGGCTGTTGGCACGTAAGTATTTAACGCCAGCTGGTAGCTGGTTATAAGCTGAATTAACTGGTCTCAACCACATGTGTTCAACCTCAATTTCTACTGTGCCTTCACTGCACATGGAAATCCGCTAACACAGTACTTCAATCTCCGAAAGTGATTTACAACAGTCTTCCAACTTACATGTGTTAAACTGCCAGTGTGTTGTGTGGAACAGTGAAGGCACAGTAGAAATTGAGGATAAACACTCGTGGTTGAGACTAATTCAGGTTAAACCTCTGTACTGCTTTTATTTGTTTTGTTCTGTGAATTTACCATTAGCACAATCTTATGATATTTATGTTCTTATCCTATTTAGTAGCTATTTTCTACATATTAATTGCAAGCATGCTATATGTGTATTGATATTCCAGAGGATGATCAGATCCAATTATTAGGGTTATTAACCCCCAGATCTGACTATGGTTTTATATGATAAAATAATATATATAGAAAATATAATATGGTCATTAATCCTGTTGAAACTGCTTCCTGTCTTGGAGCAATCTTTGACTCCTCTCTCTCGCTTTCCTTCTGTCAGAACTTTAACAATGTCACCAGGACTTGTCATTTTCTTCTTCGCAGTTTGCCAAGATCCCCTTTCCTTTCTCAATTCACTACTAAAATACTCTTGCATGCCCTATACTCTCCTGTCTTGACTACTGTAACATTCTTCTACTTGGTCTCCCAGCCTGTCATTTGTCATTTTATTACCATATAATAAGATACTATTGTGATTTAATTTATTAAGCTTACTTGGATGAATTGATATAGTTATTATTTTCCATCTCTACCTGTGTGTGTGTGAGTGTGTATGCATGGATATCGATTATGAATATATATATATATTTATGTATTTAGGCTAAGGAGAGGGAAGTGTTTTTAATTGTTTCTTTTGTTCTTTACACATTATTAAAAGATTTGCTTTAAAGGGCAAGTCCAGTCAAAAATAAAGTTTAGCTATAAATGTTAATCACCCCCCCAAATCTAGCTTTTGCATTACTAATATGTTCCAAAAATGCCCCTGAAGTCTCATACCTGACCCAGTCACTGGCCGCCTAGACGCCGCCCCCTGCTCCTGTTACAAGCTTGTTGCAAGCAAAAAACAGGAGCAGAGGGCTTCTGCGCTGACAGCCCCTCCACTTCCTAGTTGCGGCTGATTGGGTGTGAAGTCACGTTGCGCCGTTACTAACAGTCACAACTATGGAGTGGAGTGGCTCTCAGCTGCAGAGCAGGGACCGGCTCTGGTAAGAGACTTCAGGGGCATCTTTGCATTATATTAGTAATGCGAAAGCTAGGTTTGAGGGGGTAATTAACATTTATAGCTAAACTTAATTTTTGACTAGACATGCCCTTAAAATTTATTAGAGTGTGCACTGTTGTGAATCCACTGCTGTTTTTTCCTTTTTAAAATATATTTGTCCCTCTCCAGTCGATCCTGAACTCAGCAGTTCAGATCATTTCACTCTCCTCCAAGTATAGTTTATTCTCATTTTCACATAAAATAACATTTAGTAATTTATATTACCTTTGTTATTTATTTCATTAGGTGGCGCTATATCAAACATGAACTACTGTGTCAACAGTTTTGGCAATGACACACTTTTAAGTTCACAAGCATCCCGCCTCTCAGGTACCATATTTCTTGCCCTGGCAACCTCGTTGGGACTCCCTGGCAATGCCTTTATCATCTGGAGCATCATTTGGAAAATGAAAGGTCGGGAAAAATCTGTGACCTGCATACTTATTCTCAACCTGGCAGTGGCAGATGGGACAATCCTTCTCCTTACTCCTTTCTTTATAAGTTTCTTGGTTCTTAAAAGCTGGATTTTTGGTCGTGCAGTCTGCAAATTGGTGTATTACCTCTGCTGCCTTAATATGTTTGCCAGCATTTTTATAATTGCCCTAATGAGCTTGGATCGGTTTCTTGCTGTCTTCCGTCCATATACATCTCAGTCTCTTCGCAAAAAGCATTTAGTAACAAAAATACTTATTTTCATCTGGCTGTTAGCTGGGGCATTAGGTCTCCCAGCATTCGCCTATCGGGAGGTAATAGAGAACCATCAGTTGAATGCCACAATCTGTGAGCCTTGCCATCCAAGCCGTGGTGAAGCTGTGTTCCACTATACCTTTGAAACAATGGTTGCTTTTCTGCTCCCTTTCCCAATGGTGTTATTCAGCTATATATTGGTACTGATCAAACTGAAAGCAAGCCGCTTTGGGCAGCGATCCCGAATAGAGAAGTTAATTGCTGCTATCCTGGTGACATTTGCCATTCTTTGGCTTCCATATCATGTAGTCAATGCCATACAAGTGACTGCCAATCTGACTTCTGGGAAGATATCAAAAAATTTGGAAAAAGTAGCGAAAATGAGCAGAGCTGGCGCCACGGCATTGGCTTTCTTCAGTGCCTGTGTCAATCCTCTGCTTTATGCTTTTGCAGCCTCAGATCTCTTCAAGATGTTTGGGGTGGGTTTTGTAGCAAAGCTGCTGGAGGGGACAGTGGCAGAGATACAAAAAAGGGTTAAATCTCAACGAGATCTTGTTAAAGGTCTTGTTAGGGTTGGGAGTCGAGGAGAATCTGTGGATCTAGGAGTAAGAAATGGGTTAAATGATTTAACCCTAAATGGGAAGCCACTATCTTGACATGTATGCCCATGTGGCCTAGCTATAAAGCTATACATTGCTTGATATATAACTATACCCTACTATAAAATTATTTTTTTTAAAGTCTGTATACCATCCAAGTTTGTCAGAGAAGAATAGTGGGATGTGGACAATAAAGTAAGTTACACCCACAAAATGCCCAAGCCACGAACACCCTGGGTACAAGGATTGGCAGTCCAGAACAGCAACTGTTATAGTTAGGGGTTAATGAGTCTGTTTGGACATGCGTGACACTGTCTACAGTATTTAATGCTACTGGGGAGTCAGTAATAAATATAATGTAAACGCTGTTTTCAGTCTGGATACAAAATGCAGTTAATGAAGTGCTAAATGTAAAGTAATTGTTTATACCACCTGGCACTAACCGATCTGTGCATAGTGATGAACAAAACTGGCGAGTTCAAAAAAACCCAATTGAATCGTTTTGTTTTTTTTTTAATTTTCAATTCCAAAGTGAGAATTTACTATAGGTTTTTTCAAAGTTTCAACAGGAATTTTCGATTTTCTAGTCTAAGAAACTGTCAGTTCTGAATCAAAACCAAGATTCATCATTACCTGTGTATGGGCATTTAAAGTGTTCACCTAAAGTTTACTGTTAGCAGGTGTGAACCAGAGACTGTGACATGCTACTCGGTCCCACGTATATAAAGATCAGGGTGATGGATTGTGGCTTAAACATTTCCCAAATTCATTAATTTACTGACGTCTATGGTGCGGTATAGTTACAGCGCCTTTAATTATATTAATTGTAGGATCACCCATACAATACCATTGCTCCAACAGACATACATAAACGATAGCCCGCAGTATTGTAAATTTGCGATACCACATTTTTAAAAAATATGTCCCTATGTGCCACTGATGTTTACATTAAAAAAGCACCATATGTAGTTTGTATTACTTTTGTCCCTATTGACTGTGGCTGTGGGGAGAGCAGGGGTACTGACAACACCTAAGCAGACACATTTCTTTAATGACATTTTTTAGTGGACTTATAAACAGATATACCAGACACCAGGGCAAGCAGATGATCTGCTGTATGAGTATGAGTCTATGGGCAGTTTATTTTGCTATAGTATAATATACAACCGGATGAAGTGGAAAAGATGATTGCCATTACTGCCTAGCATTGTAAAGTTAACCATTAACATTATATGGCTGTGACAATTTAAGGTAGGAAAGAAAACGTACTGTAAACTCTGTGTTTTTTCCCACTCATTGTAGCGGGGGTCTAAAATCCTTGTTTTTTGTTATCACGGAGGAAACAAGTATTAAAAATGATCATCGCCTTTTACTTTTAAGACGCTTGTGTTTTAATTTCTTGTGAAGAACTGAATTGCTGAGCTGATTTACAAGGTTCCCTGTATTCACTTAATGACCTTGTTAGAACCTGCACTGACAAACTTTACTATATCAGAGGAAGTGACCTGTCTGTAATGATATTGCAGTGCTCCTGATTACTAATATTTTTCTTGGATGATGCATTATGTAATTACTGTTGCAATATGTATTCGCCTCTACCTGCCTAGCAAGCGTCAGTCTTGGACAATCACATGGAAAAGTACAGGGATTTCCATGCCAAGTTTGAATAGTTGGAATTACATTGTCTCAACTGACAATAAAATAATGTCACTGCAACAATGACAACAGTAAAGTGTAAAATTAATTAGCAGATTTAACATTATTATTGTCTCGATTTACCTAGTTAAACATTTTATTATGGGTTGGAATGAACGGCAGTTTCGGGCGATAATCGTCCCGTGTATCGGCCCAATACGGCCGTTCTTTCGCAGATCGTTGCCAAATCCGCTGGACGAATCTCAGAATGAGTGCCCATACATGGGCTGATTATCGGCCAAAACGGCACCTGCGATTGCACGTGTGTACGAACATTTACAGGCAACCTCCAGATATAAATATATATATATTTAAATATAAGATATTTAATAAATGTAAGTGTCCAGGTGCAGATGCCCTGTGCCCTTTGCTCAATCCAAAACTCTAAAACACATTACAGTGCAGTAAACTCATCGGGTGCAGTGACTCCTGGCCTGTTGATCCAGCTTTAAATCTCTGACTATCATAACCAAAAGGATGCTCTCTCCAGGATGAAGTACAGTGCATTTTCCTGTGGGGAGCATGGCCTTTCATTTATGATACCTAGAGATAAAGTCAAATATAGATAGCTGCAATGCTACATAATACCACAAGGTGGCACCATAACTATACAAACATAACCTCAAGCACACAACGAATAGTACAGATAATTTAGATAGCAACTTGATCAAAAGCAAGAATTAATATGATTTACAATGAATGCAAATGATATAATCTATACCAATGATACATTCTTACTGGAGTTTAAAAAATCAACTGCAATCAGTAACTCCTTCAAGTATAAAATAAGCTCTAAACCCAGGGTGTTCAATAGTCTTCTATAACCTTCAACATTCTCATAGTTCATAACAAAGCTCCCTAATTAGGTTCTATAAATTATAATGGTGACGGAACTTTCCAATCTATAAAGATAACACTAAATGAATCTAAACAATTTAGTATTAAGAAAGAATGAAAAAGAAATGTTCCTTATTATGAATTAATGGAGAACTATGGTGTGTATAAAGTTTTTTTAAAAAAAAACAGTTAAAATGAAAAGCGCTTGGGACAGGGATATGGAACTGGTTATTCCTACCTCCCAATATTGTTTCTGTGAGGAGCAGCAGCCCAAAGAAAACTGATTCTGACAGTCTTCCTCCTGGCTTCAGCACTATTTTTAATACAGGACTAGTCCAGGATTAACCTGGCAAATGAAAACTCTATGCATGGAGAGCTGGTATCGCTCTCTATTGCCTTCTCTAGGCAATACACTGAGCTGATAGCGCCTCTCAGTGTATAACAAATGGAATTTACCCATTCCAAATCTTTAACGTCAGCTATCTGCTGGTGTTAATGACTGTGTCTTAAAGAGCGGATATTCGACTCGGCACATTGCTTGCAGACACAGCAGTGCAGTGCAGTTGAGCGACACACTTTTTGCATGCTGCCACAATTGCTGTTAGTTAGGTCTGTTGTTAGTTAGGTTACCCTTGTTGTACATGGATTAACGTGACTTTAAGACTGAAAAAGATAATAACGACTCTCCGTGCATAGCCTTATCTGTGAGGTAGGAATAATCAATCCTTTCTATCGATAATGGAAAAAATATTAATATCCTTTTAACTTCCAGTGTCATAGAAAAATCAATAGCCTCATTTACAGTGGTAAAACTAGAGGTTAAACTTGTGATAACCTATTCTACAGCTGTTAGTGTGCGGCTAGCTTAAGTTTAACCCTTGAACTGGCTGAGGCTGTGTGTGTATTGCCCAAGTCCCCACAAGGTATCCAACAATGGAATTTGTGCTACTTTAACATGACTATTTAACACCAGCTAATAGCTGTGCAGTGATTCGCTGGGTTCCTCTTAGTATTTGGAGCCAAAATCATGTTTCAAAACCAGAAATTCAACATTCACCATTGTTTTTGACATAACATTCTACCTGGGATGAATAGGCTGGAGGCGATATAGGAGATTACATGAAAACACTGTACTTATGTTCTCATGTAAAGCACAAAAGCCTGAGATACACCAGGTGTACACAACCTTTTATAGCATGGGTGAAGGACCATGCATCATGATAACTGTAAAATTCATGCTGACACATTGGCTTGGTGGAAAGGCCAACATGTCTGATATTTTTTTCACTAACAGTGATGATGATGAGTACCAGGTCCAAAACCATAACAGCTTGGGTGTTTATGACTACATTATCACCTGTCCACCTGTTCCGGGTTGCTAATGGAAAGCACAACAAGGGACAGAAAACCCTGACTTATATATCTTGTCACAATAAACCCTTAAAGACAATGTGAATGCGTCCTTCATCATTTATCATTGTGGAACTATAGCTGTAAGTGGTTGACAGCAAAGAGGGTACAGCACAACCTATAACAAGTGGAGTGCGAGGAGATTCCAAATCTAAGAACAGAAAACCCTGACTTATATATTATGTAATTTTCAGCCCCAAAACCACCACCTGCTCACTAAAACAGACCCTCCCCAATCCCTACCTCTCCCTCCGAAACTGCCCTACCTGATCTGCCACTGGTTTCTTAAAGGCACCTGGCTCTGTCATGTTTACTGTAACCTGGCCAATCAGTGTAAGTCAACTGATGTATACTGTAATTGTTGTGATTCCAGAGTATGAAGGTGAATCCACAGAAAACATTTTCCTGAAAATAACAATAAATAAATAAGATCTGCAAATGAAAGATACCTTTCAAATCTCATCAGCTGACCGCTATCATTTTAGTGGGAATTTCCAGTGAGTGTAAATAACATAGTATTGGGTGTGTGTAGTAATCTGCAGGAAAAAGCTGGAGACACTATTTTAAACTGATAGCAGAGGTGAATGGACAGGGGAAACACACGTGGAATCTAAACATAAAAATGATTAACTAAAATAAAGGAAATTCAATAACCTGCACTTTTTGTCTTGATGTGTTAACCACATAGTTACATTTGATACATTGCTGGAACGAGTCTGTGAAACTTAACACAAGTTTTGTTGCTTCGGATGTGCTGTGCTATTTCTAAAAACATTTGTAATTGGTGCAGTCACCACAAAAATGTGTGAAAAGCCTTCGCTAACAGTGTTCTTAACCAGAGGTCCCTGAGAGTTTGCATGGGGGTCCTCAAGAGATTGTGACAGAGGTAAATAAAAATAAGTCATATTGTTTCTATGTAAGGGCTCGTTCACACTAGGTCCGTTTTTAAAAAGGCAAGGACACATAGAATTCAATAGATCCGTTTACACTAATGCATTCCGATTGTGTCCGTTTGCATTCCGGTCCGTTGCGTTTTGAAAACAGACTGCATGTAACATTCCTGTCCATTTTATACATGTGTTTTCTTTATAAATCTATGGGAAACACATTGTGAAAAAATGGACACAAAGCATGCAAAAATTGGATAGAAATTGACAGAAATGCCTGCTGTGCATTTCTGTCAGTTTCTAGTATGAACTAGAAGATTAATAATATATAATGTAACCCCCAATGGGTCTCTATGAGACCCAACTGTACGATAATATCATTATAATCTATGTAGTAGGGTGCCAATTATAACATTCAGGAAGTGTACTAACTGTTTCGCCACCACTCGTTCCTCTACCCTCCCGGCACTGCAGTGACTTCTTCTGAACTCTCGCGCAACCACTCTTCTTCTACTGCAGGAAGTCAACAGCTATCGTGCAACCTGCAATGTAAATGTAAGTATGTCTGTACTTAGGTTGACTTTCACAAAACACTTGGTCACTATGGTCAAAAATAACAAAAAACTTTATTGCATCTACATGAAGATACCCCCCATCAACCACCAGTACACTATTATTCTAAACCCCAAATGGGTCAGGAACAAAGTGCAAGTGCAAATAAATAACAAACAGGGCCACGTCTACCATGAGGCAGAGTGAAACATTTGTCTCAGTCAGCACCCCTGCAATGAAGAAGAAATGGGGCAGACAGGCAATGTTTTTTTTTGTATGGTTAGGTTAGCTTTAGTTAGTTTGTTAGGTTAGGCTAGGTTAGACTTGCTAGGTTAGTTAGGGCCCTGCTGAAAGAGTCTAAATTGACGTGATGGCAGGCTTACAAAGCTTTTGTCTAAAATCTTTTATACTATAGAAACTATGATATTTCTAATGTATTTTAGCAGTTGAACCAACACCGACATCGACAAAACCACACCCACAGGCAAAGCCGGTGGTAAAGGAATAAAGGTCACAGAGGCTACCTTCTGTGAGTTGTTACCAAACAGCCCAGAAGTCAGCCTGCTGTACTTCTACTAGTCCACCAGTAAGCTTTCCAGCCAGTACGGTTGCTAGTCACTTTTTCTGACTTTAATGGAATTTATGGAGAACGTTTGGTTTACCTTCTTTAATTTTAAGTAAGAAATAAGGTTAGCCCAGATCCACTCAAACTGGGTGATGGGTCACAGGCTAGACATCCCATTTATATGGTTTGTGTTCTCCACTATCCAACTATATTACCTCTGTCTCCAAAATCACAAGAACAGGATGAGGATGGCAGTATGGCAGTTTGCTCACACTAACATTGTATATTGCATTCCAAAAGGAGCAAGAAGGGGAAAAACCCAGCAGGTCTGTGCACGATTGACATTCTTGTGCCATGTCTCAATCTATGGAAAAATCTCGATTTTGAATACCTCCAGTTTGCTAGTTAGCACAGCTCTGTGGTGACCTGCTTGGGAAATTCAACAACCCATCCCCAACGTAAGAAAAAAAATTACAAATATAACAATATAAAGGGGAAGAATGACTCATTTATTCTTGTTCAGATGGAAAGTGGACTTTAACGTTAATTTTTTATGCACACAGAGTTGATTCCAATAGTCACACAATATTTGCTTTTACTAGTTTATCAATTTCCTGTATAATTCCAAATGAAAAACAGTGTAATATATATATATGATGTGTATGAAGGCTGAATATCAAGACAGATTGGATAAGTTACAACTTTGTACACTAGAGAAAAGGCGCTTGCGTGGGGATATGATCACTGTGTATAAATACATTAAACGGGCCATACAATACCAATAGAACATGTCAGAGGACACGCAGACATCCCTTAAAGGAATAGTGAACTATATAAAGATATTAAAGATAAGTGAACTATTCCTTTAATGTATTGATTGAAGACCGGGAGGTTAAGGAGCTATGCCTAAAGCTAGGTACACACCTAGCGATTTTTCCTCCTGACCGACCGTTCGATACTTTTGAACGGTCGGCCAGGAGGAAGGACTGTCGGTCGCGGCAAAAGAAGCAGCGTCCGATAGTCACCGCGACCGATCATGCGGTCCATAGAGGACCGCACAATCGGACGAGGTTTTCCACCCTGTCCGATCGTCTTTTCATCCGATTTGGATCGGACATGGGCACATTTCCATGTTCTAACACTGCACAGAGGGGCCAGAAGTGAGTTAAATTTTAGTTTTGGAAGTGGACATGACCTTTAACCTCCTGGTCTTCAATTTAGGGAATAGTTAACTTTTCAGGTTTTCATATAAAAGGATTATTTCACAGTGAGAATGGTAAAACTATGGAACTGCCTTCCATTGGACGTGGTGATGGCAGGTTCTTTGGAATTTTTTTTTTTTTTTTAAAAGCTGGATACATTATTTAAAACTAAATTATGCTGCATGTTACTATTGAATTGATACATAAATTTGGAGCTGATCCAGGGATATGGGATATATATATCTAAACAATACTTCTTCTATAGTAGCGTTACTTCAGAGACACAGGTTTGTTTTGGAATATTCTCAGAATAAGACAATTAGCCTATAAATGATTTTGTATAATTTATTAAAAGTTGACAAAAGAGTGCATAACAAAATATACAGAAAAACTAAATTAACCGAACCTAAAAATGGTATAGTATAGTATTTGAGGTTGAATAAAGACATACGTCCATCCAGTCCAACCCATCTAGCAATATCCTCATTTCCTGCCTAACTGTTGATCCAGAGGAAGGCAAAAAAAAACCACCAAATTTATGAAGGGGGAAAAAATTCCTTCCTGACTCCAAGTAACACACAAGTGAGGATAGAATTGGGTAAAAGAAAGAATACTTAGGGATAAATGGCATCTGATAGTCCGTGAGCAGTGTCTGGAATCTTATAAATCCGAATATGGAAAAAGTGACAAAGTCCAAATGATAGTTCTTGAAGAAAGCCAATGTATGGTCCGTCCGGTTGGCTAGATGTTTCTTAAGATGTTATGACGAACTCCTTTCCAATGTTGTGTATCTCCTTATCTACCCCTGACACAGGGTGGTACCTAAGCTTCTTAGCCAATCACCTACAAGTGTAGGTTGGGCTCAGGGTATGTCCAAAACTTTTTTTACCCTCCGTATGGGCTACTCAAAAAACTAACAATGCTGTCAGTACCCATACCTTGGAAAATAAACATCCTACAATTTTTATACCCTAATATTAATCAACTTCATGAATTTACCAAACTAACAAAACTAAACATGACACATCCACAATATGTAGATTGGTATAACACTTTAAAGTGGGTTTCTGGGATACCCTAAGGCCTAGAGTGATGGTGTTTTGGTCCCACGGGATTCTCTTGTCTACCAGAATGCATTTTCGATGGTACCATTATGGTAGTTGCCGCTCAAGCCAAGTTATGGCGATTATTGAAAACCTGGTGTTATAATCTCCCATTAGAGAGACTCATAGTGTCCACCTTATCAGAGCACCTGCTGGCTTTACGACATGCAAGGAGGGAAGGACATTGTCCTGTTGAGTTTATGGCACTTGAGCCATATGGCAAAGCAAATACAGGAGGAAGGGAGAAAACGGAAGGTACTAATACAATAAAACCAATGGAATCTGCTATTACAAACATGAAACAGTCATTAACTACATTAGATCTGCTTATGGGGAAGTAAGCTCAGAATTTACAACTGTTCAAGCAGGAATTTTAACCCCATGACTGCCTGCCAGTTAAACAATGTGGGAACTGCCATACTGCTTGACAGTGAGGTAATTCGAAAATTAAGAGTGCAATTCCAGATAGTGTCAATGGGGTTTTACCTTGCACTCCTGTTCGTCACAGAATGAATGGTTTCAATCAGCTGCATTGCCACCACCAGTGGAATTCCTTTCCTTACCCTATAGCACAAGATATAAGTGGGCTTTGGAGGAATATTTGGCTGAAATTTCTCCATTAAACACAATAAGATTTCATTTTATCTCATTTATCTGGTAAAAAGTGAATTAAATACTGTCAAATTCCTTTACAAAACATGTAAAACTGCAAAATACTGTAAGTAAAATAGCTGTGGACAATGGCTACTTATATATGTGCATAATGGGTGTTTATAGGGTATATGGTATGCCTCAGCCAATTACAGCATCTCAGCCAATCACTCTTTTGGTCTGGCACATTTTGCAACTTCCGTGCACATAAATGGCCTGGAAGCTGGGCAGAAGGCAGCCGAGGGAACGAGGGCTAATAAGTACATTTAGTGGAGGTTTTAGGGGGCAATTACTCTATACACAAAAGGTTTTTTGGGGGGTGGACCCTTTAATGAGCTAGAATTTACACATTTTCAAATCAAGCTAATTTTTTCTAAATATATTTTTATGAATTTAGTGTGTATAGGTTTGCACAATATTTAAAGTTAAGAGATATTTTAGGAACATCTTTGATGCGAGGTCAGCTGCACTGACCTAGAACCTGAACTATTACTAAGCTCCAAACTTGACCTATAAGGGTTTCGATTCACAAAGTAAGCCAAATAGCCTGAAGGTCACCCAACCTACAAATCAAGTACCCATAAGTATTAATCAGATGCATGACTCTTAACTGCTACTACCTGTTAGGGACAATACAATTGTCCAATACAATACTTTTTTTTTGTTCTGCTTCTATAAATTCCCTCTCCCTTTTGTTTTATTATTATTAAAGGGCATGTCCACCTGTTATAAAAATTTTTTACACAATGTAGTGGATACCCTCCCACCCCCAACCGCTATATTTACAACTTCAAAATCGCTCTCCTTCTTTACTTACACCTCCTTGATCCTCCACTGTTCTGGTCCAGCTCCGCCGGAACTGCAAGCAGGGGGCCGGACTGGCAGCCGCGGCTGTGATTGTTTAATGAAAACGGAGCTGGAATGAGGAGGTGTAAGTAAAGAAGGGAAGTGATATTGAAGTAATGAATAGAGCGGTTGGGGGTGGGAGGGTATCCCCTGCATTGTGGCACAAGCTTTTAAACATACACTACTGCCAGCCACAGAGGGATCGGGAAGGAGGGAGGGAGAGGGGGGAAAGGGCTCTACTGAGCATGCCTTATACCTTGATGAGGCTAGCCAAGCTACAGGATTAGGCACTGACAGCTCCTACCCAGCAATTTCCTGCACTTTGAAGAGGCAGAACAGGAGAACCACAAGGAGCAGGGATGTAACGTAAGGATTTATTTATTTTTTACAGTGAGGCCAGTAATTTAAGTTTGGGGGGTTGGACATGCCCTTTAAATAATTCATTTATTTAACACATTTAGATGTTGGGGATGTGTTTCAAATTATGGGCTCTGTACTGTGAAGACCACAGGCAGGCATTTAGCACTTGCGCAATAAGAAGTGTCAGTTTCATTGTGAGGACACATTGAACTTGTGTCAGGAAAGGAAGTGTTTAGAGTTTTGTTATATATTTCTGTAATATCCTGCTCAAATTCTTGTGCAAACCAGTGGAACATTTCCTTTTTTTTTGGTATTCTAATTATATAGATTATCAACCAAATATCTTGCAGTCTCAGTTGCAAACTAATTACTTGTAGACAAACATCATTATGTCTGAGTCGGTACGTTATTTTCCCTTTATTTTTTCTATATTAATGATAACTAATGTTACTAGAGCAGTGCATGAGATATTTCCCTGTTTTCTTTTTTGATATTATGGATTTATTTATTTTTGAGCAATAATACTTGATATTAACATAATCTGTACACATGCTTTATTTATTTTTTTAGTGATCTAGTGGGGAAACTATAGAATATAGTTTATGATAATGAATGGCAAGTTTATTTACATTATTATATATCTATATTATGTACACATACCTTTATAGGGGGATATAAGAGTTTACAGGGGATATAAAACGTTAAACAAAACAATTACTATGCTGCAGACGCGTCCAGCGTGGCTCCCCTCCCAGAGACCTCCCGTCCTTGATGACAATACACACAATGTACCCTGTAAAGCATACGTATTACCTATTTGTGAGATTTTATGCGATGCACCCTACGCCTTATCTGATTGTGTATTTATAGGGTGTTTTATTCCTCATTACTTCAGAGCTTTGTTTCTGTGGTCAGACTTGGCTTATGTTTGTGTTTGGTCATATACTTTTTTATACATCATGTTAGGACTAGGGGCCTCTACAAGGGAGTGTTTTTAATTGTTTCTAGATTTGTACATAGTAATTGTTTTGTTTAATCACTTATATCCCCATGTATATTAAAGGGATGTCTACATAAAATATATAATATAAAATAATGTGAATAAATTTGCCATTAGCTTTTGGATATTTGAGTGCCTTAATTCCTTTTTTCTTTGGAGTATCTATGTTGTCTTTATAGTAATAGCACCCTCTGGCCCTCCATTTTACTTATCTCTTAAAGGATGGTAGGGCCAAGTACCCTCTATACAAGTAAATACTTTTATTACCCCTCATATTTTTATACTATGATAGGCATGGAATATTTATATGCACTTTGTATTGAGTCATTTATCTGCTCAAAGCAAATATATCTTTATAAAACTCTCCAAGGATTATTGGAATATTCCCTAATGTTTCTAAAAAGGGGAAATGCCTCAAACAGAATTTAGGGTCTGCAAACGCCATTGGTAATGCAAATATATTTTCCTTTTCTTTTTTTTTTATGCAATTTTGTTTAGTTGTTATGTATATATTATTGTATTAGATATATAAACAATGATCAATGCTCTGGGCAGCCTAAATTATTCATGCAAATATTATTTTTATTACAACCTTTCGATGCTTCGCACAGAACTTTCATCAGCGCTAAAAACTTTATAAAATAAATATTTGCTTGATAAATCCAGGGAGCCCAGAGTATTTCTTATTGTTTGGAAAAGTCTACAGCGTGGATGCCTGTACTGTGAGAGGCACCTGGTCTTAAATGGTATATGTTATTGATATATATATAGGAAACATAATATAGCTTTAACAGTACAATAAATAATTGTATGTCAAAATGACAAATGGTATTTTGTTGGATGCTTTATAAGGTGGTTAAACTGATGGAATATTAAACATTATTTTGGACGACAAGTCCTCATTGATTAAATACTGAAGCAAATATTTAAAATGAAACAGTATGTCATGATTAGAATTTTGGGTCAAATATTCCCACAATGGCCCCTTGAACAGTAAATAATGTAATGTAGATGTACGATTATTTAGTACGTATCCCTAATGCTTAACTTTCTCTTCTTTCAAATAGCAGAATACAATATTTTATCCAATGTCCACTCTCAGTTCTGTAATTTCCAATGCCACAGAGCGTGCCATGCAATCTGCTGAACCTTCATCAAGAATTGGAATTGCTATCTTATCCTTGGCTTTTATTATTGGTTTCCCGGGGAATGCCTTCATCATATGGACTGTGTTGGCACGCATGAAGAAACGTAATGTTACTTGCATACTTATTTTGCACTTGGCCATGGCAGATATGATTGTAATTCTCACAGCTCCTATTTTCCTTCATTTTCTGGATAACGGCACTTGGATTTTTGGAGAAATTGTCTGCAAATTGTGCCATTACACTGGCTGCCTAAGCATGTATGCCAGCATTTTTCTAATCTCCTTCATGAGCATGGACCGTTTTCTCGCTGTTGCAAAACCTTTTACTTCTCAGAAAATAAGGACAAAAAAAACAGTAAGGGGCATAATTCTAGCTATATGGGTGTTGGCATCACTATTATCCATTCCAATGCCAATTTACCGTACTGTTCTGCCATTTAGCAACATTTTAATCTGCAGACCCTACCACAAGAGTTCTGGGCACGTAGCCTTTCAGTATCTATTTGAGACGATGTTAGGGTTTTTTATCCCGTTCAATATCATTGTCATATGCTACCTGTATATCTGCTTACGATTACGTACTGCAAAGTTTCAGAGCAAGCACAAGACAAATCGCCTAGTTTCTCTTATTGTCATTACATTTTGTGTGTTTTGGCTTCCTTACCATGTAGTAAATATCCTGCAGGTAACAGGTGCATTAATTTTAGGCAACAAAGGGCAAAAATTGATTGAAGCAGCACAGTCAGCCCGACCCAATGTAACAGCCTTGGCTTTCCTCAGCAGTAGTGTTAACCCTGTGCTTTATGCATATGCTGGAGGGTCCTTTATCAGAACTGCTGGCATGGGATTTATGGCCAAGCTCTTTGAAGGAACCTCTTCTGAGGTATCCAGTTTCCGAAAAGTGTCCCAAGCCTTGCGCCAGAAAAGTCGAAATGAGTCTATAGAACTTGGAAAACGTGGCGAAGCTCTAGAAGAGAGCAAGACATTTTCTACCACTCCAACAGACTGATATCTCTTTGCAAATGTTAAAAGTTTAAAAATACTTTTATTTAAAACTTCTGCTCACCTCATCTTAAAAGTGTTCTAAAAGGTAGCCATAACAAAATAATAAAATCTATTGGAAAAACAAGTAGTAAAGACAGATTTCAAATAAAACAGGTTGGGTCATAATTATAAACCCTTCGTAATACCACTGTTCCTTAACAATTTTCAACAAGGCCGTAAATGACTGACTAGTGGTGGTAGTATGAAACTGCTGTATACTGTTTTTCTACAACTGGAATGTGCTGTTTTGCTATAACAGTTGGTATGTGTGCATTGCTGCCTCAAAGTGATTAGTGAGCATGCTTGACTTTACAGAAATTCATGTCAGATGGAGTGGGAGGGGAATACTAAGCCTGAGCTAAACAAGTACTAGATTGAAGTAATTGAGCAACACTCACACCAGGGCTACTTACATGTATTTATTTATAGATCAAAATCAAGCATAGTCCAGTCATTATTTCAGTGAAGTGGCTGTTTAAAATCGAAAAAGGAAAGAAAACAACCCAATTTACGGATGCTTGCAATATTAGTTTAATCAATAGGTACCATAATTACAGAGATTTGTTTCAGTTCATGAAACTTTCATTTTCAATCTGTACAGACTGATATATATACTCATATTTAATGAATACAATGTATATATACAATAAAAGATTATTATCTTTGGCTCCAGTAACCTTGCACAGTAATACTATCTGTAATAGGTTAAAGAAGAAATGTTCCATTTGAAAAATTCTTGCCAGCACATGCACATTGTACGTACTAATTTCCTGCCTATTTATTTTACATTGGATCCCTATGTCTGTGAAATAAAAATGATTTTGTCTGAATTGCAAGTGATTAACATTCAAATGTGAAACACAAAGAACCTGATTACTAGGATTTCTGTGGATATTAATGTTTAATTTTTAAGCTCCGTTAAAATTGATACTTTACAAAATAGCTTTTCAGAGTTTTTTCAGAGACTTTTTTTCTGCTCTGAAATTATTTTTTCAGAGACTTTCTGCTCTGAAATTATTAAGGAGGAAAAAAAATCTATTTTATTTCTAAGGGTTTTAATATTTTTTTTCTAGAAATAAAAAATAATACTGACAAATTGACGAGTATTCTGCTATTCATGTGGATTCATCCTTTCAGGTTGCAGTTACCATAACAGTAGGTCAAACAAACAGGAACCTTTATCCACTGAAAAGTTCCCTCTAATTATCAGATAAAATGGTAGAATGCTTTCCAAACTTAACTGAACAATAAATAGCAAAACAAAGATTCAGTCAATTATAAAAAATACAATACAGAAATGCTTTCTGCAAAATTGTATTAAATATTGACTTCCATTTTCTTGCAATAATTTAATTTGGTTCAAAGCCAGATATTGGTATCCATTTTATTTTTATAAGAAAAAGTTGTATTAAAATTTTTCAAAAGTTTTTCTACTTTGATTGATGCCTTACAATTTTATGTATATTCTTAAAGTTGACAGTTTTTAAAGCATTTAAACCCCAACCACATACTCTTAACAGCAGCTTAAGGCCCCCAAATACACAAATTACACTGTACTTACGCTCTATCAGCCTGATCCCTTGCCGGCTGGTAGACACCGAATTTGCTGCTGTTTGTGTTAAATATATGCCAAACAGCAACAGAAGAAACTTCTCTTTAGAAGTTCCAGGGAATGGAAGTCAGCGATTGGCCATGATGGAAGCATGGCCCGGAATCTGCAAAGTAGGAAGCAGAGCCACAGCGAGGGATTGGGCTGTGTAACTAATGATAGAAGCATTTTTTCTAAAAGTAAATATAGCAAAATATGTGTATTTGGGGAGCCTAAAGTTGCTGTTAAAAGAGACAGAAGTGAGGCAGTTAATCATCCTGATGGCAATGTTGTAGTTTACATGCCCTCTGTAATAGGAGGCTGGCATACAAAGGGGATATCATCATGGAATTTTTTTTTTAATGGTTAATGTTTGCTATGGCAACCAGAGATCTGGAAGTGCAAGGATCTTACTTTAATGCTTATACGTAATTATTGGATTAGCAATAAAAACTGTGGCTGTCCTTTTCAACCAAAAGTCTTGCCTCATCATTGCATTAGACAGGGTTTAATCATGCCCATGAAGGTGTGGGAGATGGGTAGTATTCAGTTATTAGGTGGGGTTTCCACTTTTTCTCTGCAGTCAGTTATGATAATTACGTTTTTTGGAAACGTTTGTAGCAAGTTTAAAGTTTGTTTTCCTGAATTTTTATTTTTCGTCAATCTCAAATATATTTTCTACGAAATTACATTTTATATTATTGTCAGTGTTCTGTAGGGTTCTCGTTATTTGAATATTGATAATATCATAGTAGTTGTATTTGTACCAGTATTAGGTGTACCAGTGACCGGTCACTGGAAGTGCTTATGCAGCATATTTAAAAATGACATTTTAGTGGTAGAAAAAAAAGCTATTGGTTGAGACACTGTTGCAATTGTATCACCCAAGGGAGGGGGGACTGAAACATTGAAACGTTGTGTTCTGATGTAAATAAACAATTTTGTACTTTTATTTGGAGTTTAATGCTCAATATATATCAGTTTAACAACTCAACATCTCCTCTACATCAGGACCCAGACTCAGCAGCATCTCTAACCACTTATCCCTGCGTCAGGGCCCAGATTCAGCAACAGCAACACCCACCCCCTACCCTGTGAGCTAAAATGCCAAAAAGAGCCATTAAATGCAACTTATGCATCATCTGCTCCCCTGGTAACCATGCCCCTGCCTATAAAAAATACCATAAAAATACCAGCTAGGGTCCTGTAACTTACACTGGACCCACCCACAGCTAGCCTTTCAGGCTGGTAATTTTTGCCTTGGTGGTGGTAACACATACACACTACATGTTTGCTGTCATTAGTCTTACTGCCCTGGAAAATGTTGACTAAGCAAAACATGGTCTACATAACATACAACAGTCTGTAACCTGGTGCTCCCCGTCCAAAATATTGACTTAGGTGATATTAAACAGTTAATAAATAAACAGTGAGTAGGGTTCAGCTTCAAACACAAAATAAAAAATGCGATGGAATAAATAGGCCACTGATTCAGTAATTGTAAGCTCTAGGGGCAGGGACCTCCATTCCTCTTGTGGCAAGGCAATAGCACTTATATAGTTATTTTTATATCATTTATATATTTATGTACTGAACTATCGATTTATTTATCCCCCTTGTATGACTTTATTGTATTTTGTTACTGTACAGTGCTGCGTCCCCAAGTGGCGCTTTAAAAATAAACTATACATACATAAAATCAGGTTAGCGTGGGCTTCATACACTGGAAATTGTTGAGTTTTGCACAACTGTGTAGCGTGAAGTGAAATGATAAGTGGAGTGAGGCAGCAAGTGGGCGCACCTTACATTCTTGGTTCCTGCAATGCAGTGACCATCACAACGTGATTGCTGTAGAGGAAGCTAAGAGGAGCATTGGGCTCCATTCTGCAACTCCCCCTTAATGGTTCAAGCAGGGCCAGATTTACACCTCAAGGTGTAAAGAGCCTGGAGCCCTTAGCCCCACCCCTAAACACAGACCACACCCCTAAACCACACCCATTTTCTCTTTTGGGGGAAGAAAATAGACTATAAAGGGGTTGGATTGGTGGGAGGAAATTGACAGCCGCCCCTCCAACCTCAGGCGCCCCTATGAGCGTGCCTACTGTGCCTAATGGTAAATCCGGCCCTGGATTCAGGACCTCGTTGTGTAGAGAATCACCTGAACTTATGTTGTTCTCAAAAACTAAATTAAGCAGACTTGTTAAAACAATATTATTCTATATTTAGTAGTAAACATTACATTTAGACAAAGTCTCCTACCAGATATAGCGAGAAATGAAAACTAATGTGTGTGGCAAAGCATTTGGAAATCTGCAAATAATCCCCTTTCTTTGTGACATTCTCAGTATCCTGTTACATAATTACACACTTACACACTTACAACAAATTTCTACAGTTCATTTGCCAGAGGAAATTGCCAGAGAGGATAAAGATAGAAAGAAAACACATTTCTGTGCTTTAAATCACAATGATTTTTTCTTGAAAGATGCACTATCTTGAAAAATAAGAAAAATAAGAAAATGGGGGCCCCCCTCCCAGGCCCCCCTGTGGTTGCACCCCCCGCTTCTTCTCTGAACCGATCCACTCCTCCATCCGTCTGTCACTGACAGTCCTCAATGAGGCCATTGGGAAGACACACTTCTCGTAGAACGCGTCTTCCCAATGGCCACATCATGCACCGCAAACATAAGATGGATGAGGAGCTGGCCGGCAGGAGGAAACTTTGAGTAAGTATTATGTAAAGAACCCAGGAGTGAGGACCTAGTGCTTTAAATCCACACCCTGTGTGCTATTCAGTCATGGAAGGAAAATAGCTCAGTCTTATGGTGATGGGAGGGCTAGAATACTCATGAGCATGTTCTCTTCTGTGTGCCGCATATGCTCAGAAAACTGTGGCACGCATTCAGAGGAGGAATCCCCATATAAGCCCTTCAGTCATTGGCCGTGACATCAGGGTTAGCTGGGGATTTCTCCTCTCATTCAAAATCAAAGCAAAAGTTGATTTATATTAGATTGAAACTATTTTAGGTAATTCTTGAATATTTATTAATAAATGACCTGGAGTAATTTAATGAACAACAATGTAATAGTCATAATGAACATCAACATTCAGTGTATCTGATTAACAGCATTTTTCTAAACTGGGGATGACCATCCAGGGAATGATGGGACTCTGGGAGTTGTAATTTGCAAACATCTGGAGGGCTGCGGGATTGACATCCCTGGTTTCAATATTTCCAAGACTCTATTCTCTTCAGCCTTTATCCTTTTCATTTTCCTCTTAAAAGTTTTTTCTCTCCTCTGTTCAAGTATTATTTGGTAAAAATAGAAGTAATTATATTCATAAATCGGAACAGTTAGCATAAGAAATCATTTCTAAAAATCCAGCAAAAATGTTCCCAGCTGCTAGCTACTTTACAGTTAATGAGGATTCATGATTAGCTTAATCACAACTTTGTTCAGAGCATCTGAGCAGGAAAGGATAAAGAACAAGGATATCAACACATCTTCCATTCAAGCAAAGCCCAAAGAAATCAAGAAAAACTAAAATAAGATCCATCAGAAACACATAAACAAAAGGCAGAATACAGTATTTCATTGACTAGCTATTGGCATGGCTAGGTGAAATGTATTTTAGAATTTAGTTTTAGGTTTAATGCCACATCACATTAGCTGCATGTGATACATTAACAATGCAAAACTGACAAGTTAAATGAAGAGTTTACAAGCCCTAATATGATGTGGGGACATCATTAATCTGTCTTTTCTCTGTGATTTCATCACTACAATGAGATTCACACTAAAGGTGGCCATATACATGTGATTATGATTGCATGTATGCTGACAGATTTGTATGTGGTGGTAACCATATAAATAGTCCCACATGTTGTCAGTCATGTACCCAACATGGTCAGCCCCTACACCTTGCTAATTTTCTTGGCTATATGTATGGCCTCCTTAGTTCTGATTACCTCACAGATTGGTTATATAAGTAATACACAAGGGATTTAATAAACATTTTTCTAAAATAGACAAATAAGGGCCTCTTAAAGGGTATCTAGTATAGCATAGTATTTGAGGTTGAATAAAGACACACGTCCATCCAGTCCAACCCATCTAGCAATATCCTCATTTCCTGCCTAACCTGTTGATCCAGCTGAAGGCAAAAAACCCCACCAAATTTATGAAGGGGAAAAGGGGGATCAACTCTACTTTATATATCAATACCAGTAACTTGCAACATTCCTTGTTTGCAGAAACTCGCCCAGCTTTTTTTTTTAAACTGACCAATGAACCTGCCATAACAACGTCCACTGGAAGACAGTTCCATAGCTTTACCGTTCTCACAGTGAAAAACCCTTTCCGAACTTGAAGCCTAAACCTTTATTCTTCAAGTCTTAAGGGATGTCCTCGTGTCCTCTGACATGTTCTATTGGTGAACAATGCCCCATATAGTTTATTGTATGACCTGTTAATGTATTTATACACAGTAATCATATTCCCACACAAGCGCCTTTTCTCCTGCGTACACAATTGTAACTTTTGCAGTCTCTCTTCATATTCAAGCTCCCCCAATCCCCTTATTAATTTAGTTGCCCTTCTCTGAACCCTTTCCATTTCAAAGATGTCCCTTTTGTACATAGGATTCCAAAATTGCACTGCATATTCCAAATGAGGCCTTACCAACGCTCCCAAGAGGGAGAATTACATTTTCCTCCCTTGAATCCATACCTCTCTTTATACAAGACAATACCATACTGGCTCTGGCTGTTGCCGCCTGGCACTGCTTGCTACCTTTAAGTTTGTTATCCACCAAAACTCCCTTTCCAACAGGGATTCACTTAACACGGGAGCCATTTATAGTTTAAGTAGCACAAGGATTTTTAAGTCCAAAATGCCTCACCTTACATTTCTCAACTCAAACTCATCTGCCACTTAGCAGCCCGATGTGACAATCTATCTAGATCCCCCTGCAACCAGGGCCGTTTCTAGACATTTTAGTGCTCTAGGCGCCCTCCCACCTACGTGCACGCCCTCCCCCCCACAAAAAAAAAACAAAAAAAAACTTGGCCTGTAAAACTACAGCTGGGTTTCTTCCTTCTGCTTTTGACACCATCTACTGCTGCTGTTCTTTATAGTGGAACCGCTTTACTAGTTGGTAAGAGGCACACGCTGTACCCGGTGAGGTGGGCGTGTATACATACTTTTGTATGAATGCAGCGACACTGGCCACAAATGAAATACTGATTGGAAGGACAGAATAGGTTTTAGTGGATGCGCGGTATCTGGCACCAGTGTTCTCCACAGAAATTGTTTCCAGACAGGTAAGGCAGAACAGGGAAATTTGGTGAGATCTGAGATGTTTTACTCTTTCAGTGATTTTTCAAGAATATTGGCATTAATAATTTCAGTGCCAGCAGAACATTACCATTAACCCTTCAGTGCTAGCAGACTTCCCCATAGTATTGTTATTAACACTTTCAGTGCCAGAAGAGTATTACCATGAACCACTCAATGCCAACAGACTTTCCTAATAACACTTTCAGTGCCAGCAGTGTATTACCTTTAACCCTTTCAGCTGCCAGTATTGATATGGTATACAGTATGAACCTGCTTTCCACGTCTCCTCCATTGAATTGTTCACACCTCACCTACTCTAAGTTCTAATTGGAGAGTTGGGTGGAAGGATGAAAGAGGCAGGGATAGTGTTCTCATGGCTGCTAGTCACAGGGTCACTGTTATAAAGTCTGCAGCAGCTTTTACCTGGCATTTTAGAACTGTTCACTTCAGTACTATTAACTGAGCTCATCCTCCCCCCTCCTTCCTTCACCTTCAGTTTATTTGCAAATTGCAACATTTGTTGCTATGTAGAGTGTATGGAGTTCAGGCTCTGTACTAGATACAATGTTGCAGGTTACAGTTGAACATGGAGAGTAGGTCAAACACAGCAAGTAACAGCTGACAGGGAGATGCTAGGGAGAACACTGGGCGCCCTGGATCAACATAGGCACCCTAGTTCTTTGCCTAGGTTGCCTATGCCTAAAAATGGCCCTGCCTGCAACGATTGCACATCCTAATCAAAATTTTGATATTTAGTCTTATTGAAGAACGGCAGGTAAAGGAGCTGTGTCTTACTTCCCGTTCTTCAATAAAACCTGCAGAGAGAAGGTAAGCTTAGTCTGACTGGTCCCGACAGATTCTGTCTTCTATGTACATGTGCAAGTGCAATGCGCATAGAAGAAAGAGTCCGTCTGGACCTGTCAGAGGACACAGCGGAGGAGCGATTGATCAGATAAGTAGCTTACCTTCTCTCCTGGTTGATACAGGTTTTATTGAAGAACGGGAGGTAAGACATAGCTCCTTTACCTCATGTTCTTCAATAAAACTGAATACCAAAATTTTGATTATACCAGTGGAGACAGATACATCACTAAGGACCCTAATAGCAATTCCAAGGGCCCCGTATACAGAAAGATTGCTATATAAAAAACATAGCAAACTAAAGCCACTATAACCAAAAAAGAAAATAATTAATATTGACTCCACCTGTGTCTCCTCCACCTATCAAAGATTTTCCATCTCCCCCAATCAGACTTTTGACTGATAAACTACCCAGAATTATTCTGGAATTTATCAATCAATCAAGTTGGAAGGAATAATTTTAAACAAAAAAATATCAAAATGTGATCCTTGTATGGACTGCTGTAGAAAGGTTTCCTTTTAAAAAAATGACAATATACAAATTGGGATGATGCTAAGTATACTAACAGGGCTATGTGCCGAGAGCAGCTATTTGTGTCTTTAAGTCAGGCTAACCGGTTATCCAGTCGTGCAACTGCCGCTACCAATGTACCCAGCCAATAAAGGCTTTTTAAGACGGAACTTTTAATTTAGATTATGCGCAAAAACAATTTTAAGCTACAGTTTGTAGCCTGTAAACCAATGGAAACTGCGTTTTAGAGTGGTGTTCTCCTTTAAATATCAACTTGTATTGTACATTTTAAGTAATAATTGTATTTTCAGATTGTTAGCTGTGAACAGACACTAATGCTGCCCATGCAATAGATACCTCCGGACGTTCCCATGACATTCTGACAACAGTTTGATCATAAACTAAATGGGCAAGAGTTGGGAATGTTGTACAAAGGTTGGGAGGTAACACCGCAGGTATAATAGATACAGGGAGCCGGGCACACAGACTGCCAGATGTGTGCCACAGAATTTTGCTAGGGGAAATATTTCACTAGTATAGCTTATATTTTTAAAACGTAATCTACAAATGTTATTATTATGATGAAATGTCAGTGCAGTCAATGTAAACTGCAAGTTCCCATCCCTGGGTTTGGTTTTGCAGAATGGCTTACCTAAATTTCCTTTATAGTTTTCTGCAGATCTAAACCAAGCCCAGGAATAAAATTATGGCAGGAAGAAGAGCGGGGAGTATAGTTCTCCTTTAAGCTGTGTGTTCCTTATACCGCCAGTGTTTTCATTTTTTTCTCTGGTAGCCCAGAATATATACATGTGGATCAAAGAACAAAACAGAACAGAACAGATTTCCAGTACAGCATATTTATGTACACAGTGGTTCTAACAATTGCCAACACACAATTTAAACTAATATTTTGGATTTGTAGGTGGTGTGGAACAAAAATTCTTCATATATTTATTTATCAGGTAGCAAAGCAAGGAAAAGGGTAAATTGGAGAATGACCATTTTAAAGGACAACTATACCTAGAAAACCCACCCTCCACCCATAAAAAGTACTCAGGGTGAGGACCTAAACCACCAGGTGAGGACCTAGCACTTTAAGTCCTCAGCCTGGGTACTGTTCATTGGTGGGGCAGGTGAAGGTGGGAATTCAAGCTATGATTGTCCTTTAAACCCTGGCATGTTTAGTACCGTAAATTAACAAATGCTAAAAACTTTCGGTTCTGACATTCACTGTGGTCAGGGAAGATTGCAAAAGTGTCCTGGAAAGAAACCTGTTAACAAAGACCAGTGTTAATAACAGAGCATTAAATAGAAATTTCATATGAGGAGGAAATAAATTGTCAGTATCTGAAAACTGAGAAACATTTAACAAGATTACCAGCTATATCCAAGTTACTGAAATACTTTTGTTATATTAAATCAAGGTATAATAACATTACCTAAAAACATTATTCTCCCTCTTTACAAGGCACTGGTAAGGCCTCATTTGGAATATGCGGTGCAGTTTTGGAGTCTCATATACAAAAGGGACATCTTGGAAATGGAAGCAGTTCAGAGAAGGGCAATTAAAATAATAAAGGGACTGAAGAGGCTTGACTATGCAGGCAGATTAGACAAGTTAGGGCTGTTTACATTAGAGAAGCAACTTTTGCATGGAGATATGATCAATTTATACAATATATTAATAACCATAAAAAATACTCTCTGGTGCATTGTTCACTAATAGGTCATATCAGAGGACTCGTGGACATCCTTTAAGGTTGGAAGAAAAGAAGTTTCATCTTCAGGTTAGGAAAGGTTTATTTACAGTGAGAATGGTGTAATTGTGGAACTGTCTTCCAGCAGATGTGGTAATGGCAAGTTCATTGAATAGCTTTAAAAAAGGCCTGGATAAGTTTCTAAAACTAAAAAATATTGAGAATTACTGGTATTAATGCATATACTGCAGTTCTGGTTGATCCAGGGATACTTTCCGATTGCCATTTGGAGTCAGGAAGGAATTTCCACCCCTTTTTTAGCTGGTTTCTATTGCCTTCCTCTGGATCAACTGTTAGGTAGGGTTAAAAAGGAGGGGGGAAAGGTTGGACTTGATGGACCCATGTCTTTATTCAACCTAAATTACTGTGTAAGAGGAAATGACTAGGTTCAGGGAGTGATTCTTTTGTGAACCTAAATTTAGAATTTTCAGATGCACTCAAATAGAGTGTTGGAACATTATATGCAGAAGTGAGATACTCACCCAATTTAAAGGTCATATAAACCCAAATTGTGATATTTTGCTTCTTGTCTTGCTACTTGTGAGTTCTTTACATATAGAAAGTTCTTTTGGTCTTGGCTCTCCTGGAAAAATATACATTTCAGACAATAAGATTACAATGAAATAATAAATGTGCCACTAAATGTGTTTTTTCTAAGAACCTTTATTTGACTTTTTTTAAATATGCATTTCAAGGAGAAGGGAAATAAGGATACACATGCAGGGAGATTCAATAAAAGCTCTTATTGTTAAAAATGGTGCTAATTTTTCACCAACCAATCAGATGTTAGCTTTCAAATGTTAAATAAGATCTGATTGGTTGGGGCAAAATCGTTATTTTTAATGATACAAACTTTTGTTAAATCTATGGTGTATTGTACTGTATGAAGTAGGTGATGGTTGTTGGGAGTATGTCCCATGAGCTTATCTGAAAAGTATACAAATTATTTTAGCACAAAAACATGTGCTGGATACATGCAAGGGGTTTGGGACAAATGCACACAGACCAACTAGTTTATAGTGTGAACATTATTCTGTTATTGTTAGTAGTAATACAATTGGAAAAGGCACCATTAAGGGTAATTGAACTTAGAAAAGTAAACAATAAGTAAACTGTAGACCTATTCAGGAGAAATCCTTCTCTGAACTTAAGCCATGTCCCTTGATCACCTCTGTTGCCTTGCATGAGATAGAAACATGCAATAGAGGAGGATTTCCCCTTAACAGGGCTGCAGTTAATAAGCCATAGAGCAAACAACCTCAGCAAGAACCGTAGTTTAATAGGTGAAGTTGTTCATTTGAGTACAGGTGCCCTTTAACCCTAAACCCTATATAAACTTTTATTGGCTTTGGTATACTGTGTTCATCTAACTACAAGGATAACTAAACATTGCAGTAATAAGATTACAGAAATAGATCATAGGAATATTATAAACTGCATGAATAGCAAGGCTTACAGTATATCAAAATACACAAGCTGTGCACACAGAATCTAAAGTGTGAGCATTTGGTCTGAGTTCTCAGTGCACTGGTCTTGTACTGTGTGCAAATAAATTGTGATAACATGTATATGGCATCAAACTTGGCTTTTACTAATCACTGTATTTTAGGTAAAAATGAAAAGATAATTCACTCTGTAGTATATTCGATAAATAATATTGTAAAAACAGTAAAGCATTGGAAAAGCGACATTGTGTAAACAGTAGGTAATCATTGTGACCCTGGTAGACATTCCCTCACTTCCCTGTATGATCCCTTTTTCCGGTTATGGAAAGTCCATCTCCCCCAAATCACATGCTGGTTACAGGAGGAAATGGCACATTCCTAAAGGAAGGAAGAGAGGTTAGGGGCAGTGCATGGGGTAACTACACAGCTGTTCACCTTTCCATGCCATTTACACTAGTTCAGTTCCTCTTGTACCCTCGCTGTAGTCGCTATATTATATCTTATTAACATGCTTTTCTTTACAATATCTTTGTTAAGAGCAGGCAAACTTGAAGGAGCTAAGAAGGTAATGAAATGTATATCTGTTGTATTCAATTCGATCAACTGGACTTGAAGTTTAGTTCTTGAAGACGTTTCGCTAGTCATCCGACTGGCTTTCTCAATTCAGAATCTTTGGCAATTATGTACCCTGGAAAATCCCAATTAGCATATCACATCCAAGTGTTAAGGGCGTGATTAGATAGTGGCTAAGAGGTGTTATAGGAACGCCCAGAGTAAGGTGTCAAAACAGCATTGTACATGGCAGACAGATGGTGTCGAAC
This sequence comes from Hymenochirus boettgeri, assembly GCA_019447015.1. Classification (NCBI taxonomy): domain Eukaryota; kingdom Metazoa; phylum Chordata; class Amphibia; order Anura; family Pipidae; genus Hymenochirus; species Hymenochirus boettgeri. Next base: position 269,026,817 of record CM033469.1, read on the forward strand.
CCCCCCCACCTCTATTTAGGCTTGGTTTCTATATTTTCACACAAATGGCCTCCTTAACACCTCTCTTGAACCAGTCACATTCCTTTGCCAATATGTTAACATTACAATCTTCAAAGGTATGTCCTTTATCCTTAAGATGCAGGTACACGGCTGAGTCCTGACCCGAGGAATTGGCTCTTCTGTGCTGGGCCATACGTTGATGCAGTTGTTGTTTGGTCTCCCCCACATACAAATCAGAGCATTCTTCACTGCACTGCACTGCGTATATGATGTCGCTTTTCTTGTGTTTCAGTATTGGGTCTTTCTGATGTACCAATTGCTGCCTCAGCGTGTTGCTCGGTTTAAAGCAGACAGGGATACGGTGTTTTTTGAAAACTCTTCTTAGTTTCTCAGAGACCCCTGCTACATATGGGATGACCATGTTCTTTCTCCTGTCTTGCTTTTCACCTTTAATGTTGGTATTCGTGTTCTTTTCTTTCCTTCTGCTTCTTTTGACAAAGGCCCAGTCTGGATATCCACAAGTTTTAAGGGCTCCTCTGTCAGGGAGAATGGTAAACTGGAAGTAGAGGTTTACAGAAAACCAACACACACAGAGTATTTGATGTTTGACTCCCACCACCCTTTAGATCACAAGCTGGGGGTCATCAGAACCCTGCAACACAGAGCTGAGAACATCCCCACTAGCACAGAGGCAAAGGATAAAGAAATGAAACATCTCAGAGGAGCCCTTAAAACTTGTGGATATCAACGTATGGCCCAGCACAGAAGAGCCAATTCCTCGGGTCAGGACTCAGCCGTGTACCTGCATCTTAAGGATAAAGGACATACCTTTGAAGATTGTAATGTTAACATATTGGCAAAGGAACGTTACTGGTTCAAGAGAGGTGTTAAGGAGGCCATTTATGTGAAAATAAAGAAACCAAGCCTAAATAGAGGTGGGGGGGTTCGACACCATCTGTCTGCCACAGGGCCGACATCAGAATTTTCAGGGCCCCATACTAGGTCAATTACTGGGCCCCAGCCGGGCCCCAGCTGCACCCGCCCCCCATAGTAATTACCTCCCCACACATAATACCTGCCAGGCCGCCAACACAGGAGATCATTGGAACACCAGTCCCCACAACAAGAGACCCCCCCCCTCTCCTTTACAGCCCCTGCCCCAAGCAAAGTAGTTGGCAAAAGCAAAAATCAATATCTTTATATCTACATACAATGTGGATGCCAGGCAGGGAAGATCAGGGGCATCTCAGGGCTCTTCATGTGCCGCGCGCAGGGCGGCGGAAATTTTTTAGGCCACGCCCTTTCTCTGCCCCAATTAGGCCACACCCACTATGTACTTAATAGAGATGGCCAAAAAGACATAGACAGACAACCACAAACATAAACACACAGCCCGATAGTGATAGACAGAAAGACAGTGAAATAGACAGACAGAGATAGAGATCAGAGGGTTGGACAGAGAGACACAAATTAATGACACAAAGACACAGTAAACTGGCAATTTCATTATATACTGGTAGCAATTTGGTCATTTTAAACTTACTGTTGTGTTCAGTTGTAGTCAGAAGCTTGCCCACACCTTGGGCCAGGGAGACCTTCTTGAAGTTCTTGTACCTTCTACATGGACCTCTGCCCCTATCTATCTCTATCTGTCCCTCTTTCTTTCTCTGTATATCTATCTCTATCTATATATGCCTCTTGTTTATCTATTTAACTATGTCTATCTGCTTCTTGTCTATCTCTCTGTGTCTATCTATCTATCTATGTAAGTGCTATCTATCTATCTATCTATCTATCCAACTCTGCTATCTATCTATCTAACTCTATCTATCTATCTATCTATCTTATCTATCTTATCTATCTATCTTATCTATCTAACTATCTATCTATCTAACTCTATCTATCTATCTATCTATCTATCTATCTATCTATCTATCTATCTATCTATCTATCTATCTATCCAACTCTGCTATCTATCTATCTAACTCTATCTATCTATCTTATCTATCTATCTATCTATCTATCTTATCTATCTATCTAAGTAACTCTGCTATCTTATCTATCTCTAACTATCTATCTACTATCTATCTATCTAACTCTGCTATCTATCTATCTACTCTATCATCACTATCTTATCTATCTATCTATCTATACTATTACTATCTATTATCTATCTAAGTAACTCTGCTATCTATATAATCTAACTATATCATCTATCTTATCCTATCTATCTATCTATCTATCTAACTATCTATCTATCTACAAGTAACTACTATCTATTCTATCTATCGAGCGGAGGCGAGGCGAGGAGCGAGCGAGCGAGCGAGCGTAGCGAGCGGCGAGCGAGCGAGCGAGCGAGCGAGCGAGCGAGCGAGGAGCGAGCGACGCGCAACGAGCGAGCGAGCGAGCGAGACACAGCCAGCCAGCCAGCCAGCCAGCCAGCCAGCCAGCCAGCCAGCCAGCAGCCAGCCAGCCAGCCAGCCAGCCAGCCAGGCAGCCAGCAAGCCAGCAGCCACCAGCCAGCCCAGCCAGCCATCAGCGCACCATCAGACTACAGCGCCCAGCGAGCGAGCGAGAGCGTAGGCAGGAGCCGAGCGAGCGACGCGGATAGCTAGCGAAGCTAGGCTATGCGAGCTATCTATCTATCTATCTATCTATCTATCTATCTAAGTAACTCTGCTATCTATCTATTCTATCTATCTATAATCTAATCTATCTATCTGCACTGAGCCAGGAATAGGAATTTATCGAGTCCTCCTTCTCCTCCTAACTAGTGATGCCCGTCTCCGGTCTCCCCATAGGTCAGAGACCGCGCGTCCTAGGCAGCCAGTCCCTGTACTTGCGCGGCGCCGTGACGTCACGGCTATGCGTCGGGCGGTGCCGGCGGACATTTCAAAGGGAAAGTCGCGGGGACTCAACTAGGTTGCGCAGGCCCGGACAATGCTTGCGGAGTCGCGGCAGCTGAAAAAAAAGTTCAACATAGTGGGCCCACAGGTCCCTACATGTGGTCTCCCTCTCCGGGCCCCAGAAACCTCTCGGGCCCGGTACAGAAGTATCGCCTGTACCCCCCTGATGGCGGCCCTGGTCTGCCATGTACAATGCTGTTTTGACACCTTACTCTGGGCGTTCCTATAACACCTCTTAGCCACTATCTAATCACGCCCTTAACACTTGGCTGTGATATGCTAATTGGGATTTTCCAGGGTACATATTTGCCACAGATTCTTGTACAAGTCATTCTGAATTGAGAAAGCCAGTCGGATGACTAGCGAAACGTCTTCAAGAACTACATTTCAAGTCCAGTTGATCTAATTGAATACAACAGATATAACATGGCCTGGATGAATGAGAACCTTCACAAGCGTAATGAAATGTAGTTTAATACAAGGTCTCATGGTCTCCAAGCTGCAAATTTTCTAAGTTGAAAAATTTCACTGGGGTTCCCACTATAGCCACAGCTGAGCTTGTGTTAGATGATGATTTGAACAAGCACACAGTGGGTCAGACATGTCCCAAATTCATCAACCAAGTTAGACTGCACTTTGTCTTACCAGATCTACTCGAATCCAATGTAACGATCAAACTCCCTAACTCTGTCTAGCTAGTGACCACACGTTATTAGTTTAGTAAAAGGAACCTGATATCCACACAATAGACATTTTTCATTTGGAACAATTGATCCCTGTGGATCAGCATTGTGATCATTCATTTAGTGCCATACATGTTGCCGTTTATCCGCAGAACATGTCAGATCAGACAGGATACGCTAAAAATCGGCAATGTGTGCTGTTCTTATTGTCCAAATTCTTCATTTTTTCAAAGTATCACACCCGGCTATGCATGGTGGATCATATACTTGCTGGAATAGCTTACATATAAGAAATGTATAAAACATAGAGAGAGAGGAAAGAGCCCTATTTAAACACAGGACAACTGTCCTGTGGCACTCAAGCACCATTTAGCCCAATAGCACCAGTGGTGCACATCTTATTTTATTGCATATCAAAAGCCTGATAATACATATTTAAAACTCATAGCTAAAAGTATATATATATATATATATATATATATATATATACTTAGCAAACTCTACTTTATTGGAAAACACTTATCTACGCGTTTCAGCCATGTCAGCCGTCACCAGGATACATCAGTATAATATAAGTGATTTCCGTATATATATATATATAAAGGCTTTCGGCTGGAGGATGGAGATTGCAGGATTGGTTGGTGATGCATGAGACGCGGTCAGGACGCTTTGGACATATGGATCTAGAGGACCTGCCGGTAACCTCGGACCTCCGAGAGATACACACCGTTTGGGTGAGATTGTTCTGTGCACTGTTCCTTCAATATTGCAACAATATAATGCTGTCTCCACGTACTTTTTATCAACACTTTTTCTGCAGCTTGGGAAACCGGAACTGTACGACGATTAGGGATCAATGTTCCCTTTTGCAGTTTAGCACTTACCTGTTGGACTAATAGGAACTGTGTGTACCCAAATTATACATATCTTCTTTTTATCTTTAGGTGTCCATTTGTCTCCCAGGTGCCTTTCACTATAAATACTGTATATACTTTTAGCCATGTGTTTTAAATATGTATTATCAGGTTTTTGATATGCAATAAAATAAGATGTGCACCACTGGACCGTGGATGTTTAATCTATTGCTTGAGTGGGTTAAGGAGTTGTGTCTCCACCACATTTAATGGATTATTTATATTGGGCTAAATGATAGTTGAGTGCCACAGGACAGTTGTCCTGTGTTTAAATAGGGTTTTTTCCTCTCTCTCTATCTATGTTTTATTTAGACTCTTCTTTCCCTATTGAGCACCCACTGGCATCAGTGTATACTGCCCCCAGGCTTTCTTACTAGCGTAGTTTATCGGATCTATTTACATATAAGAAATGCCATTTGGAAAGCAAGGGTACACAACTTTATTTTGTGTACTTTTAACATGTAGTTAACCATCACCCAATAACTATTTCATGGTATTATTGGGTTACACATTGTTTAGGGTTCGTTATATGTCATGGTTTGGGTAAGAAAGGGTTAAGTATACCTTCTTACGTCCCAATATCACTAGAACATGCTCATTTTAAGGGGCCTGCCCAAATGTCAAAAGGCGATCTTTGTCCTGGAATAAACTGAATTTGGGCATTCCGAAGAAATGGCTTGGGTGAGATGAGGTGCTTAGAGCTGGGTCATCTAGGGCAGAGCTGGATGGGGTGTGAATAGGTCCTCCTTATCCCAGTATTTTGGATGATATGGGAATCTGGGATGGAAGTCTTTCTTTCAGGGCTGATTTTACCATAAGGCTCACTAGGTTTAGGGACACGCTGGTCAGTGGTCTGAGGGAAACAAAATTTCTTATGAATACTATCTCTTTTTTCACACAATTACTGACTGGCTCATAACTCAATTTATTCTGCTTTCTGTGCACTGAATCCTCTGCCACTCATTAGATTAAAGATCTGGTCAGGTAACAGAGGTTCATGGAGGGGAAAGCATTAGGTGTATAGCACCAGGGGAGTAAAGAGCGAGCACTATGTACAGAACAGAGAAGGGGAATGGGAGGCACAATGTACAACACTGGGTAAAACAGAAAGTACAGGGCTGGGTACAGCAGGAGAGTATAGTAATGTGCATAGTAACGGATAGCAACACAGTGTAATGCAGAGTACATCAGTTACAGCTCTCAGTACAGCACCAGCTACAGCTCTTAATACAATGCCTGTGATAATCTAGTTGTAAATAAATCCACTTCTATCACTTCATCACTGGAGGCAAGGTCACAAAAGGCAGTAACAGCTGTAACCTTATCTTGAATTTGTCCCCTGTCTGCTGTCCTTAGACTATGGTGTGATAACCTCCTGACCCCGTGTTGCCTCACCACTTTCTTCCTCAATGTCAAATTACAGAAAAGACAAGTGCAAGTGCCAAGGCAAAACCAATTTCTTCCTACTTCCTACTGCTGCAGAATAAGGCCATACTTATTTATAAAATATCCACACACCGCCACAACTCCTGTCCCAATATTGTACGACCACAATGGTTGCATCTATGGGCATAACTGCCCTTTTCTCTCTGAGTTTATCCCTTGATTGTGGCCAAAATAAAGTATACCGGCCAAAAGGCTTGCCCATTTCAAACACACAGCCACTACTGTCACACACACACACACTAAGTCCAACCGAAGAACTAACTTGATCTAAAAAAAAGCCCATACATTCTACTCTATACACTCCAACAAAATTGTTGGCGGGCATAGTAGGTTAGCACTGCATAAAATACCCATGATTTGCCACTTACCAATGATGATTTGCAAAAAAGTAATTAAACAAAATTTCACCCCAGCAAAAGTGGAGTATTTTGTGCTTTTTCAGGGTTTTATCCTCCTGCTTTGGGTTATGTACAACATAAAAGTTTTCCATCATTAATTGGTGTAGTTTTATCTCTTTACATCCCTATGGAGATGTTGGACTTAAATTATTATTGTGGATTAATATAGCGCCAACATCTTCCATAGCGCTTTATAATTATATGTATACATTCACATCACACCCTGCCCTGAAGAGCTTACAATCTAAGCACATTTATTTGACACATACAACCTATCAGTATCTCTTTGTGATTGTGGGGGAAATCGGAGGAAACCCATGCAACCACGGGGAAAACATACAAACTCCTTGCAGATGTGTTGAACTCTGGACTTCAGCGATGCAAGCCATTAGTGCTAACCACTGAGCCACCATGTTACCCTAAAAATTAATGCTACATGATATATAAAAGGATTTATGAGCGTTCTTTTTATTTCATTGGATATTTAAACATTTTAAATGCCTTCAGCCCAGTCTTTTTTGCCCACAGTGTTCTGAAGTAGTTAATCCTGCTTGCATACCACTGTCTGAGCCTTGTCTCTTTATTCCTTTCCAGTTTTCTGAAAGTACACTCCCTTCCATTAGAGGATCGTCACCTCATCATTCATAGAAGAATGTGTATGGGATTCCCGCATCCCTTTCCCGTGCCAGTAGGTAGCAGTGCCGGCCAGACTGTACAGCAGCCAACATTGCTACTCTCCTAGGTATAAAGTCAAATAAATAAATTGTAATCCAGTAGTAGCTTTGCCTTTTGTTGTGCAGGGTCACCAACCCCAGAGTAAATAAAGACCTAAGTTTGTCCAAAATAATGTAATGTGTATATCAGGATTAGATCACATAGAGTTGTATGTCTTGGTAAAATGTGATAAAGTCCTGAACTTGAAAATAATAATATGTAATAAACTTACATTCAGAAAATGCTATAAAAATATTTTTGAACAGAGACATTAGATTTGACTTCTCATTCTAATCTAATGGAATTTGTATATATATATGCATAATTTTATTAAGTGCAAGCAATCAAAGAAAAATGTACATAAAAACATTTAATACATACTGTATATATAAAAGTGTGGTGCACTTTGACACATTGGAAATGCAATCTCTGCCCCAAAGAGCTTTTGGGGTAGTGAGGAACAACTTACAGATACAAGTGGGGGGAGAAATACTCAGTACTCTGACAGCTAACAATCATTAATAGTCCTGGTGTTCAGAAAGGTAGGATAACAGTTTACATTTAAAATAACTAATAGGTGAATTTAAACCTGTTATCAATTGTTATCACAATTGCAAAGGAAGAGAAACTCATCTTTGTATAAACATGATGTCATGACAGCTTCATTCATCATAGCCACGGCTGCCATCAATGCAAAACGGCGCTGGAACGATGAGCTGTAAGTAGAGATTGGAATTGATTTTTAAAGTCAGAATATAGCAGTTGGGGGTGGGAAGACATGGCCTGCAATGTACCAAATGGAATTCACGCTACAGGAGTAGAGATGGGATCAGGGTTCGACACGAACCCAGATCCAACACGGAACCCCCTCGGTTCCAAAATCCGAAAGATCCGTCCGAATCTGGATGGATCCTACAGATTTCGGGACTTCAGAAGACAACATTTTCGATAATTTTTTAAAGTACAGGGCTATTTTCGATAATTTTGAAAGATAGCTTCGAACATTCAAAAAATTACCGAAAATACAATCTGAGACAGTTTTTGAGTTTCCAATCGTACTTTTGAAAATCGAACGTTCAAGGCTATTTTCGATCATTTTCGAAAATAGCCTTGAACATTCGAAAATCTTCAAAAATACGATCAGAAACTCGAAAAGGGTACCCTATTTTTCCGGATCTTCAGCCCTTTCAGAGATCTGGGAACCCGAAAACGGTACAAAACCAGTGCGTTTCGGCCATCTCTATACAGGAGTAGCAGCCAGGGAGAGATCGAGAGGGAAAGGGCTCCACTGCACATGCCAGCAGCAACTGAGAGGACACAACAGATGCAGAGACCTTTTGGACAGGAAGAAAGCTCCTACCCTTCAGTTTCCTGGACTTTGAAGAGGCACTACAGGAGAACCATAAGGAGCAAGCATGTAAGGTAAGGATTTTTTTTAATTGTACAGTGGGTCCAGTAGCTGGTGAATTGCAACCGATTGCGTTTGCAATTCCCGTGCGATTTCGCTGCAATTGCGCATAAAATGGTGATCACATGCGATGCATATGGCAAACAGATGCGCAATTGCAACGCAACCGAAATCGTACGATTTTGGCATGTTGCCAAAAAAAATCACGCACGTGAGCGCAAACGCACGAAAATTACGCTAGTGTAACCTATCCCTGAGAGTCTGATTAAAGTAGCCAAATCCTTAAGTGTAATTGCAAAGTCCTAATTGGTTTATTGTGTGACCTTTTGAGTTTCCTTTGCTGACAGTTAGTAAGAAAAGCTAAATAAAATTAACTGTATTGTGTACATTTATGATTGATTCCGTACCGGGTTATTTTAACTATTAAAACATTTGTCTCATTTTAGAGGCATTTTTATAAAGGTTTGTTTACTTTTCGCCCGTTTCGGCCAAATTTGGACCATTTATAAAGCGGCAATATCCGGCACCGAAAAGTCATTACCACCACAATCGACATTTCACTTATCGCTGCATATTGCTGCGGTAACCGCTCAATTGGATTTATTAAAGGAATAGTTCACTCTCAAAGTGAACTATTCCTTTAATATATTGATTGAAGCCCGGGAGGTTAAGGAGCTATGCCTTACCTCCCGATCTTCAATCAATATTGCAGGGTCCGGGAACGAAGATACCAAAGACCTTACCTTTTACGTGATCCACCGCAGCCCAGGTGGAATCTCCGACTGCTTTATTCTCCTGTACAGCTATAGCGCGCATTGCATGGTTTTTCCGTTTGGTATCTTCGTTCCCGGACCCTGCAATATTGATTGAGGATCGGGAGGTAAGGTATAGCTCCTTAACCTCCCGGGCTTCAATAAATATATTAAAGGAATAGTTCACTTTGAGAGTGAACTATTCCTTTAAACAGCGATAAGTGTTTCCTTGTGTCATGCACGACTGTAATGATCTTTGCCATTGCTAAGTCCTGTGATAGCGAAAAGGCAAAAATAGCGAATGGTGAACCCTCTGATGCCAATGATGTAAAGAAAATGATCAAGCTATTTCAGCTTTTAAAAATGTCATGATTTAAAAAGGCATGCCCTTCCCTGCTTACCTCTCCGTGGTCCCTGAAGTCCATAATCCTTTTTTATGCCGTGCTTGTAAACTCAGAATCTTTTCTGAGGAGGTGCCAGGGGAGCAGCAGCACCGCTAGGGGGAGAAGTGCCAGAAGCAGATTGCCTCAAGTGGAACTCCCCTTATGACAGAAGTCAATTGCGGTGCAACGATGGCTGCTGGTGTTACATTACACCAGAAGGCTGCACAGAATGGACTAGTCCGTCAATGGTCCTAATAGCAAGTTTGCTCCTCTGCACCCTGATGCTTCCTAATGTAGTGTGCAGTGAGATTCCTTCACTTGCTCAGACTCAGATGGGGTTGGGAGATCCATATATTGAATAAAAGGGGAACTGTGGTCTTTTATATAAAAAAGGGCACACGCCTACCTTTGAACTGAATCCAGGAACATGCTTTTAGCTGCAGTCATCCAAAGTTACAGTATAAAGGGTGTATTTTCCTTCTAGCACTGTGAGCTGTGACATCACCAGCACTTGGGGGTCTTCCCAGCATGTCCGATGCTAAGACAGAGCATCATCATCTGCATCTTAAGCCCCACCCCTCAATCTCTAAATCGTTTTTAAAGCCTAATAATTTTTTTTTTCTTGTATGGAAACCACAGGTATGCCACGTGTCTAGCTAGCATTGGAAACATTGTAAGTCGTTGAGAACTCTATGGGTCCTTCCAGCAATTAAATTTAAAATAAAAAAATATATATAATTTCTTAATATATTAATAAAATTACACAACATGTTAATGATGCAGTGGCACACTTTCACATGAAAATAAGCCTGGATGTATGCACGGCCTACTATTAAATGGCTACTTGAATATGTTTGCCACAAGAACCCAGTCCTCCCCTAGGTGGTGCATCGGTATGCTAAGTCAAGCAATTACTGTGACATCACCACCAAACAAACTAATGTAACCTAGGAACATTTGTTTGAAATGCTGGATTTCTTGTTGAGGAGAAATGTAAGAATTATCTCAGGGTTTGGGGGTGGGGAATGTATTCTGGGGGTGTACGTGCCCTTTAACGATGGATTCTGAAAATTCAAAGGTAAAGACCTAAAATACTAGGTCCTTATTTTGGAAATTCAAAGATGCACCTGCTGTGCAGCTCGGCTCCTTTAATAGACAGACCAATCTATTGGAAGCATGTTCTATAACAGGTGGTTATAGAAGGGAGGGAGGAGTAACCCTTTCAGCTAAATAAATTCTTCTAAAGTGTTTTAACCACCTTGCTATAGAGAGAGGACAGAAAACCTTTTGTAGATTTCTAAACTCCCTGTATCCAACTGCCAGCTATGCAAAAATAATTAATAATATTCCTTACAATAATTAAATTCCTAGTCATTAGACTGCACTAAACTAGGGCTGGTATTACAGAACAGATGATTGTTAAAATGGACTTTGTTTTACATTTTTTCATTGCTTATAATTTAACCATCCAATTTCAAGATGTAAGCAGGCCAAGGATTCATTAGAGTAATCATATCCAGGCCTGACTGATTCCAATGAGTGGACAGACCAGCATGCAGACTGCAGGCAAGAAAATAAGAGATGGTGATAAAGTTTTACCAGAATGACGCAAAAAGGAGCATACTGAGCTATTCGCTAATTTTTACAAACAGGTTAATTTCCATAGTTTTCTTTCCCAGTAATAACTAATCTTTAGCCCTTTTTATTAGTAGTGATCTGGATGACAAAGAATGTATGTACAGACAGCAAAGGAGGTTTACATTCTAAGTGGCCTCCAGTCCCCTGGATATCTCAACAGTTCCAGCGCTATTTAACCCATTATGTAATGCACACTACTAGCATCTATTCCATATTGATTAGTTTAAAGTAGCAAAGGAAGGGGGTGCTACATAGAAGAACTGCTTATGTGTATAACAACATGTTTGCTAGAGACGGGTGTACTGTGCCAGAGTTTGCTGGTGTAGTGCAAGGCTGTTTCCATTTCTGTAGATTGAGCAGCTGGCATGTGGATTCGGTTGGTCCGCTCTGGTCTTATGGTTGCGGGGTAACTGCTTTCCGCCTCCTCCAATATCCGTTGGACTTTGCCATCAGTGCAAGAGGAGGTTGCAAGGGGTGTACTTTGTGGTTTAAACTCTATAAACATTTTATATGTCTCCAAAGCTTCTGGCTTGAGCGTGCACGCTGAAGTAACAGTTGCTTTGGCACATCACAAGTGGTGGTGGTGTTATGAATTGACTATGGACTAATCCAATGAATTACACACACAAGTTGGACATTTTCCCCAACCAATGGGGGAAGAGGCAGGTGTTGGGGTGTGTTATATGGTCATAGCATTACTTCACAAAGGTCCATTTGTGGACCAAAGCATGTTGTAATAAACTCAAGGTTAAGCAGTACTTCTGCATGGCATCACCTTCCTTTACTACTTTAAGTTACATTTGACTGCTGGAAACGGAGTAGTAGAAAGGAGCGACTCGACATACTTACCTGGCAGCAATGCCAGCACCTTCTATAAATCAACGTTTACTTCTGACTGCACGCTCAAGCCAGAAACCTCATAGACATCATGGTAATAAACCACATGATGGTACAAAGGGAGGTAGCAGTCATTTGCACTGATTTGTACAGATGAAGACACCCTGAGAGACATTAAATTAAAATTTAAAGTGCAGTTGTACCTTTATATATATATATATATAATAAATACCGTAATTTCTGCTTTAATACCTGTAACATTAAAGGACAACTTCACTGCCTCACTTTGGCAGGGGGCAGTGGCGTAGCTACCGTCCCTGCCACCCCCGCAACCGCAGGGGGCCTGGATGGTAGAAGGACTTGCTACAAGCCAACAACCTCCTGTTTAAAAACAAATGATCATGGAGGGGGGTGGGTCAGGGCCCCGGCCTCCAATCTCATGGGGGGGCCCCGGCAGTTACATCCCCTGGAAGGGAGGTAGGATTGATTATTATTGCGCATGTGCATAGAAGACAAAATCCGTCGGGACCTGACAGACTACACGGTGGAGGAGCTATCGAACGTACCTTCTCTCCCAGCTCTCCCTGCAGGTTTTATTAAAGAACGGGAGGTAAGACACAGCTCCTTTACTTCCCGTTCTTCAATAAAACTAAATGCCCAAACTTCTTTTTCAGTGGAGATACCCTTTAATTGGGGAATACCAGCATGTACAAATTTCATCTGCCAGTTTAGTGTCTGTGACTTTAATGTAAAGTGCTAAAGCACTAAGTAATCCTGGCAGAAGCTTATTTCTTTGTGCTGGCACTCCTCATAAAATGTATATTGGTGGTAGGAACACAAATCCAACCTCCCTGCTCCAGGTACTTGCATACCTACTGACCTACCCTTTCATTTCTGTGGCAGTCATACTTAAAGGGTAACAATAGTCTAAAAAACTAATTTTGACCAATCATAAAAAAAAGTTTGTTTTTTACCCCCAACCTGACACAGGAACACATACCTGCTGAACTACCTTTCATTTCTGTGGAAGCCATACTTAAAGGGTAACTATAGTCAAAAAAATTTTTGTTTTTGTTTAATAAATTGGTGTGTACGAACGAACATTTCATTGTTCATTCGGAGATCCGCACTGTCGGTTGGTCAACGATCCCTGACCAAACGTCCATTCATTTTGCAATCGCATGTCGGTAGCATGATCGCCAGCAAGGTGGGTTCACATTACATTACCTGATCCCATATCGCTCCAACCCGACAAACCTCAAAAGTGATCATCAGCGTCAGTCCAAAAATGTTTTCACTGTATGTATAAAAGCTTATCTTAATAATAAATAAATGTTTATATAATTTTACTGTACTTTTACTGACACCCTCATCATGTGAAAATTACTGTACACAGGAAGGAATGTGTGTTTCCCCCAGCCAATCAAGTATGGACCTGTCACAAGCTTTGTTTAACATAAAAACAGAAAATCCTCCTTTCCACTGGCATACTGTATTTTTACAAAGAGCAGAGGAAAGAACAAGGGGGAGAAAAATATTGGAATGATGTCAGGATGGTGTCCGGCCAATTGGAAATGTCAGGGGGAGGAGCTGAAAAAGTTCCTTTCTTCTTTTTTGGGTTATCCCTGCCCTTGAAAAAAAAAGAAGAAAAAAAAAAAGAAAAAAACATAATAAGTTTCCCATTAAAAAGGCAGAAGGGAAAGAATTCTGAGTGAAAGAATGCAAGGAACAGATCTGTGTGGGGCAGTGAGTAGCAGCAGGGGTGTGGAGATTCTGGGATATGCTGGAGGGATCTCCCCTGTCTGCGTGCCTGTATATTATTTTTACATCTTCTGCATATATAGTAACTCGCTTCCACTCTTCACTTTCTCCATCCCCTCATTTTGAGTCTCTTTTGTCTCTGCACTGTTCCACATCTGCTGAGTCCTCTGACTCTCTGTGCTCTTTCTCACACTAGTTAGTGCAGTTTTTGCAAACTTTCAGTGACTTATTTCTCTACTATTTTCCCCTTGTCTTTCTTTCATACGTTTTGTTCTTCTACCAACAGTACATTTCAGTATACAGCATATTTCTTCTCTTCACATCCACATTCACTGATTTCTTTATCCCTTACTATTTCTCTCTTCTCCTTGTTTAACTTTTACGCATCTCAACTTTCCCAAATGGGGGCTGCAATATGTCAGGATGGGGAGCTGGATTTTCGTCTGATTTTTGGAGAGGAAGATTCTGAAGCCACTTCTCCAAGGAGCACCCTTCATCCCAACGGTAAGTTAACTGGTATGGGGAAATCCATTACTTTCCATGCAAATTGTAAGCATTTTACAGAAAAGGGGTTTGGATTCCTCTTCCTACTTAGTTTGATTTTGTACTAATTATCCTATTCTTCAATACGATCCAATCTGTTACAAAGAAGCATTGGATGCAGAAGATGACTATAGATGACATATAGAGAGGTATAGGCCCCATTCTGTCACATGGAAGCAAAAAAATGATATAAATATTTTTTAATGTAAAACCTACATTGGAAGCTTAACCAAGGAGCAAAGCGACTTCTAATTGGACAATAGAAATGTGCTAAACCTGATTAAGGTCTTGTAAACGCAAAGATCATGCAGAGACGGAGTTTTATTGCCAACTGCTCGGGGAGGAGCAGCTTCTTTAAAATTCTATTTATAAAATTACAGAGGGATAGTGTGCAGTAAAAGGCCTAAGCTGCGTAAACTACAAACAGGACCATATGTCCATAGCATTCTGGATTTCACAACTATCCAGAGTTATGAAATTTAAACAAGGTATATGGGGTCGGACATTTATCTAAAGAAATTAGGATGCATTCACCACAGATAAAAATATAATCATTGACATTATGGCTACTTTTATGAAAGCTGCAGTGCTTTTGTAACAGTCTCCTGGTGGTAACCGGGTTGTCGCCATTGGTGAAACCCTACATGTGGCGTTTTTTAAACATCTGGAACCATTTGGAAACAACTGCAAAACACGCTTGTAAAAAGTAGCCTAGAAAAATGAAGGATTTGGGGGGTTATCTTAACTAGGGGGGTGGAGAAAATGCAAATATTGAGCCAATGAATACAAATGGCATAATTAGTTATTATATTTATAGTAAAAGAGACATATGAAATGTATAAATGTCAATGTTATTTATCTGTAAAGCTATACATGTAATATAGATACAATATACAATCTTCACAGACCCTATGAAATTTGTTTGTAAACACAACCTGTGGAAAATTCTAGATGAGCATTAAAATTAAAAACACTTTGCGTTGGTAATAGGGTTGCTATTTCTAACATTTATAATGGCACGCATATAATATATACCGTATATATATGTATATAATGGAACATGGTGCATGGTTCCATTAACGAAACATATAAAATCTGATTTTTTTTATGTGTTTGGTTTTAAAGTACCGGCTGCTATCAATTTGATCAACAAATACGTACTGTATATTCAGTGATTACTGTATCTATTTAGTTCATGCTGCAGGCACACAGAATACAGGCTGTAAATCCATTATGGCTGAGAGCAGTTTTGGAGGTAGCGGTATTCTGTAATTCTAATGATCTTTGGAATTGTAAAGATATAACCTACATACAGAGATGCAAAGTAGAGGCAACTTAGAGGCCCCAATAAACTAACCCATTACCACATACCTGAGGGGAGACCCACCGCAATAGCGCTGCCATCTGATTTCCTGGAATAGACATGTTTAATGTTGATTTAAATTTTATTTAAGGTCATTGTGAATCCCTATAGTGATAATCGGTATGTTTGGACTGATAATAGCAAGTCAAAGGTAACTTGTAGTCATTTTGTAGTACTAGACACCGACTGCATCAGAGCCATTGTGCATTCTTTAAGGAGAAATATAGTGAGTATAAAGTGTTTTCAAAAAAAGTTCCTGGGGAAGAGGGGTAGGATTACTAATTTCCACCTCCCAATATAATTTCTATGAGGAGCGGCAGCACCAAGAAAACTGCTTCTACCAGGCTTTCTGAGTGCTTCAGGATTACCTTTAATACAGAAAGGCCCGGGGCACTAACCTGAAAACTATCAGGGAAATTCAATAAAAGTTCTTATCGTTAAAAATGGTGCTAACATTGCCCCTACCAATTAGATGTTATTTAACATTTGAAAGCTAATATCTGATTGGTTGGGGCAAAATTAGCACAGTTTTTAACGATAAGAACTTTTATTGAATAACCCTGCATATCTGTTGTAGGTCCTCAACAAAACAAAAGTGGGAGGTAGGAATACTCAATCCTACCCCCCTGCCCTAGGTACTATTCATTTTTGAAAAGTACATTTTTAGAGTATAGTTATCCTTTAAAAGCACACAATCCAAATAGAACTGTGACCTGAGCTGGCTTTTGTGTATTCCGGTGGAGACCTGACACTAATAAGTGACATTGACTATTATTAACAGCACTTATAATAGAACTGAAGAGCACTGAACGGCTATGCAGCAGTACTGTTTATTAGTACGAGACATTATCATAATTACAAACACATCGCCAACTCCTCAAGTCATTGTTTTAACCCTTTGACACCCAGAGATGTGTAGCCTGTGGGGAGCACTGTTCACTCTCTGCACACACAAATGAAAAGGCTTGCACAAACAGTTTAAATAGTGTACAGGAAATCTGGCTAAATACAGGCACTGTGGTATGTACCCAGGTTTGCCAAATTTTCATTTGTTAAAGGTCGGGACTGGGATGGGGGTGTATTTGGCGGTGTTGTGAGCTTCACGTCTGGCTGCAGCAGAAATAAAAATTTCATCACTTGGTCTAGGGCCCTAGATTCCATTACTTGGGATTTGACTGGGGAGTTGGACTAGTCCTGCTTATTTTGAATGTTAGCAACCATGTAATATGTATTTGTTCACACAGCCAATCAGAAAATAGAAGGAATATTGCACAGTGTGAAGGATTATGGGAAGTGTAACACTGCTGGAGGGCAGCAAGACAGGCATGTCTGCTAAATGGGACATGGCTTTTTGGGGCTTCATATACTTTTATTATATTTGTATTAATTAGTTATGTAAGTTATTTTATTTCCCTATTGTAGGAGTGTACAGTGCTGCACCACAAGCGGCACAATATAATGTTTTGCATTTATACATACATATATCCCTTGAGCACAGGATAAGCACGTCAGTGTTCAGTATTACCCCAATGTTTATGTGAAGTTCTGCTCCTAGCTCTCCATGGCTCAGAATTCCTGTAACAGGACACTTCAATCTGCTGCTCTCTCTCTCACAGCAGTGAAATGGTGAATCCAGTCTAAATTATTTCTTTCCTATAAACAATCCACCCTCCCACCTCTTTTTTTCCCTGTCTCAATTTCTTTCCCCACCTCTCTTTCCTCACATCCTCCCTCTCTCCACCCTCTTTCCCCGCCACTTGTTTAGAATATCATTCTTATTTAGATCTTCCCAGAACATGTGGTACAAGTTAGTCCCTCAGAGGTTTGGCAGGCAAGTGTTGCCATGGGGACAGTGATTTTGACTGGCGTTAAAAAGGTTTGGGGTGGTGTGTAATTAGGTGCACATGTCCCTGGGCTTCTGGATATTCTGAACTATATTGAGTGGGGGGGGGGGTCCCACAAACTCCATACCGTCTCTAAGGAAATATTTTTACTTGCAATAAAGGTCAGAGAGCCACAAAACTCTCAACGTCAGCACCAAGAGCTCCTCCTAAAACAGCGAGTGAGTGTTTTAGAAGCTGTCTGTTTGGCTTCAAATGAAAAGAACATTTCTAGGGGGGATTTTAAAGGATAACTATACTCTAAAATTTAGCTTTTTAAAAATGGAAAGTACTTGGGGCAGGGAGGTCGGGTTGATTATTCCTACCTCACAATATAATTTCATTGAGGAGCTACAACACGTACAGTTTCATTTGCCAGGTTAGACTAGTCCTGTATAAAAGATAGTTCTGAAGCCAGGAGGAAGACTGGCAGAATCAGTTTTCTTTGGGTACTTCTCACAGAAACCATATTGGGAGGTAGGAATTACCAGTCCTATATCCCCCAACCCAAGTACTATTCATTTTAACAGTATTTTTTCAGAGAGTGTTAGGTATTGGTTGAGAGCGCCAATGTGGGGGCAAAGTAAATGGCCACACTGACTGCGTTGCACTCTGGTTCATTATCGCAGCAGCATTTTTCGGAAATCTTAAACAGCGTGTTTGCATAGAATTATGGATAATGATTCATTAGCTACTAACGTAGCAAAATTGGGGAATTACTGTCCATTATTCTGGGATTTGTTAGTATATACTGATTTGTATTCCATTATAAATGTAATAGCAAAGTAATTATTAATAGCAATGCAGTCTATTTCTAAAATACTCCTCTGCCTTAAGCTCCCCCCTTAAAGGGTGCCTCTTTAAGGGGGGAACCAATATTTCTTCTGATAGATCCTCCAAACTGACATTTTGGATTAACCAGCCAATAGATGTGATTTACGGCACAGCGATTGGCTTTCAACTGATTTTTCAGCAGAATTGGTAGGTTTTGAAAGTCAAACGTGATGTCTAATCGATCTGGTCCAAATATTGGCATGTACAGTATCACTTTTATTGTGACCAACGTACTGCCAATCAGCATATTGACCAGTGCATCTGTTGGTCTAAATTAATGGGCAATGATCACCTGTGTGTACCAGGCCTAATTGTTGCCATATACGCTAGGATCCTGGTAGTACGATCTGGATATTGTAAGATTATCGGTCCATGTAGACAATTTTACTATTGGAAAAGTTGAAAAAAAAATGTTAGTGCCCCATCCGATCTTGCAATCCCCAGATTGTACGACCACATTGTTGCATCTATGGCCAACTTTAGCAAAAAAGGGAATTCTAAGGGGGCAGCTTGCAGCATTGCAGGGATTGGCAAATCTGGGGGGACAGCAGGCACTGGCATAGGCCAGTAAAAAGGTGGGTGGAAGTGGGACAGGGAAGGTTGAGGGGGGAGGTCGTTTTGTTAGGGTTACCAGGGGAATTGGGGGACAGAAAGGTAGGATTGGTTTCTCCCAGCTTTCCATCCCAACAAATTTACCGCCTTAGGTGATGAAGTGGAAGAGGACAGCTCGAAATTAGCATGTATGGAGGGGGGTAGTCCCTTGAGCACCCAGGGGACTGCCATCTCTGATATAAGGGAGGAAGAATTTAGGATCAGGAATGCTAGGCAGGTGGTAGTGGTAGGGGACTCCATTATAAGGAAGGTAGATAGGAAAATCTGCCGTCAAGATCCTACATACAGTGTGTTTCCTGCCTGGTGCTAGGGTTTGGCATGTGGTGGATTGTGTAGACTTATTATTGGGTGGGGCCGGGGGTGACCAGGTGATCTTGGTTCACATTGGTGCCAATGAAAAGGTTAGAGGAGGAGGTGAGGTCCTTAAACATGTTTTCCCGAGAGTTAGGGGCCAAGTTAAAATCAAGGACTTCCAGGGTAGTGTTTTCAGAAATCTGCAGCACAACCGCAGCCACGTGCTACGCTAGGGAGGCAGCGGGAGCTTAGGAGCATTAATGCATGGCTAAGAGGACGGGGTAAGGAAGAAGGGTTTGGGTTTAGAAAGAAAAAAGGAAAGGGGGAGGAGTATGTGTTTATGTTAAAAAAGAATTGAAGCCAAATTTAAAGATCACAGAGATAACTGGCAATATGGATGTTAAAGCGGAGGCAATATGGGTGGAATTAGGCAACAGGAAAGGGGGTTTTGTCATTGGTGGTGTCTGCTATAAGCCGCCAAATGCTAGCAGGGAGGAAGTGAATCAGCTTCTTATGCAGTTGGTAAGGGATGCAAGTTTGGGGAGTGTGCTCATTATGGGAGACTTTAATTACCATGGTAAAAATAAAAATTGTTTTGCCGTATTAGTCCAATATATGTAGTAAAAAGTACAGTACTGTGATACTTTTAATGGACAGTTTATTTTAGTAGACAAGCTTTCAAGGGATCTACCCACTTCCTCAGGTCAAAGCAGTACTGATTAAAACAAAGGTTAACAGAAAGTAAGGAGCTAATTACATTTGATAACAAGATAATAAACCCAAAAGAAAAAAAAAAACAACAGAATATAACAAGGAATAAGAGGGGGTCCCTGACATTGATTGGTGGAGTGGAACTGCCAACACAGAAAAAGGCGGATAATTTTCTCTCACAGGTGGTTGAGGTTCCTACTAGAAAAGGAGCTCTGTTGGATTGGGTAATATCTAACATCGTAAAGCGCATTATAGATATAAAGGTAACTGGAGGCATAGGGAATAGTGACCATAAAATATTGTCGTTTGTACTATGATATCGAAAGGAAAAGTGCGCTAATTTCAGGAAAGCCAATTTTTCCCAGGTTAAAAGTAGCTCTCCAGCATGTCAACTAGGATAAGGCATTATCAGGTAAAGGTACTGAACAGAAGTGGACAGTCTTTAAGGGGTTTTTAAGCCATTTTACATCTAAATTTATACCTTAAAAAAATAAATCCATGCCTATGTGGCTGAATTCTGATGTAAAAAGTGAAATGGAAAGGAAGAAGTCAGAGGGAACAGAAAGGGCCTTTAGGGATTACAAAATCTGTAACAAGGAGTGTAAGAAAGCAATCAAACTAGCTAGGACTGAAAATGAGGCACCATTAATTTATGGGGATAAGTTAGTTACGGAGGATGGTGATAAAGCAAATGTCTTTATTTTTCTCTCTCCTCTGTATACACTATAGAAGGTCCAAGTACAGATATCATAGAATATAGCAGTAATAATGGTATAAAAGATGCAAGTGCACATTGGTTAACCGAGGATATGGTACAAAAACAACTAAATAAGATTAATATTAATAAATCTCCTGGATCGGATAAAATACATCCTCGGGTCCTTAGGCAACTAAATTCAGTTTTATCTAGGCCATTGTTTCTTACTTTTGCAGATTCCCTCATGTCCAGATGTGTGCTGTGTTCAGAGCCGGGTAATTACATTCCTGTAAGTTTAACATCAGTGGGGAAGATACTAGAAAGTTTAATAAAGGGAACATATTCTAGAGTATTTTTCAAGGACTGACATTATAAGTAGTAACCAGCATGGATTTAGGAGGAATAGATCTTTTCAAACTAACTTGCTTGGCTTTTATGAGGAAGTAAGTAGATATTTAGACTCTGGCATAACAGTAGATGTAGTATACTAGGATTTTGCAAAGGCTTTTAATACAGTCCCCCATAGGCGACTAATGTATTAGCTAAAGTCTCTTGGTCTGGGTAGGCACATTTGTACATGGATAGAAAATTAGTTAATGAATAGGATGCAGAGAGTAGTTGTTAATGGAGCTTCACCAATATCGACTAAATTTCTAAGTAGGATGCCACAGTGTTCTGTGTTGGGGCCGCTTCTATTTAATCTATTTATTAATAATTTGGAAGTCGGTATTGTCACAAAACATTGTCAACCATTAAAATCTTCAGAGGATGTGCAATTGTTGCAGGGGATCTAGATAGATTGTCACATTGGGCTGCTAAGTGGCAGATGAGATTCAATGTTGAGAAATGTAAGGTGATGCATTTTGGACTTAAAAATCCTTGTGCTGTTTATACTATACTGTGCTGTGTTAAGTGAATCCCTGTTCGAAAGGGATCTTGGAGTTTTGGTGGATAACAAACTTAAAGGTAGCAAGCAGTGCCAGATGGCAACAGCCAGAGCCAGCATGGTATTGTCTTGTATAAAGAGAAGTATGGATCCAAGGGAGGAAAATTTTATTCTCCCTCTTTACAAAGCATTGGTAAGGTCTCATTTGGAATATGCAGTGCAAGTTTGGAATCCTATGTACATAAAGGACATCTTTGAAATGGAAAGGGTTCAGAGAAGGGCAACTCAATTAATAATGGCATTGTTGGAGCTTGAATATGAAGAGAGGCTGATTAAGTTGCAATTATGTATGCTAGAGAAAAGGTGCTTGCGTGGGGATATGATTACTGTGTATAAATACATTAACGGGCCATACAAGAAACTATCTGGGGCATTGTTCGCCAGTAGAGCATGTCAGAGGACACGTGGACATCCCTTAAGACTTAAAGGAGAACTAAAGTCTCAAGAAAACATTGTCCCAATAGAGAGAGCACATTCACAAATGAACAACAAGCTGTGTCTCGTGTCTCATTTGCTGTGGATGCTGGGTGATTTATGAAAATAACCTGTGTGTACTAAGGGTCAGCTACCATAATTCACCTTATCTGGGAACACCCAGCTAAGTGTCCGCCGGACGCTTCACAGGAAACTGCATTCTTGGTTCCTGGAAGCTGACAGCCAATCATGTTACAGCTCAGAGATCCCTCCCTCTGACACAGAACACAGATATCAGTGCAGTTTTTGTGTAAACACATTAGAAATGCTCCTGTCCCTAACAATGATAAATTCCTATGCTTTACATACAAAAAAAAGTAATCTTTGCAGTGTATGTCTTTGCTAGCACGGATGAAAGAAACAGAACATTTAACATTTCAGCATTCAGTATGGGGAATCGAACCAGCAACCTTCTATACTGTGTCTTTCTAAAAAGAAAGCTTTCTACCACTAGGCCTCAAGGGATTACAAATAATTAACCTGTACATGAAGAGTCTTTATCTTTTGCTAGACACTTAATAGAAACAAAAAAAGGAACATAGGGAATCAAACCTGTGTCCCAATAGTCTGTGATTTTTTTCCTAACCCAGCACTTTAGCAGAACACGCCACAGGTGAACTCTCCATCGATAGAAGTAAATGCAAGTAAAATCAGTACACTATTTTGTATTGCTACTGGAAGACTGTCAGCAATTCATGTTGGTTGGTAAATAAATAACAGAGCTGCTATATATAAAGTTTGTACATATGTAGAAACTTCATATTTTTCTAGAAACATGGAAACAAACAAACAAAAAAAGCACTAAACTCAGGCAGTAGACCATGTTAAATTGTTTCAAAAGTAATCTAGAGGATTTGAACTTGTGACTTCTTGGTCTGTTTGTTCCTAAACACACAGCATTTACATGGTGCGCCACCAGCAACTCTAACTGTGATCACAGGTACATTTAGAAACTTAATCTTTCACTAGAAAGAGATGCTAGAAACTCTGCACATAGATAGTGAATCCTGGGGTCAGGGGGCGTGGCTCTTTGAAGCCAACATGGGCTATGAGTTGTACTGGCAACAAGATGGAAGCCTCCTTTGTTACAGAATCTATTACTTATATCTACTAAATGCAAATAACTAGAGAAAAATCTTTCAACGTGTAGGTGTTCTGGGGAGAAAAACTTTCACATCAGGATCTGAAAAACTGAAGTTTAGTTCTCCTTTAAAGAAAAAAGATTTAGGCTTCAAGTTCGGAAAGGGTTTTTCACTATAAGAACGGTAAAGCAATGGAACTGTCTTCCATTGGACGTTGTGATGGCAGGTTCATTGGTCAGTTTAAAAAAAAAACTCAGTGAGTTTCTGCAAGTTATTGGTATTGATACATAAAGTAGAGTTGATCATGGGAAATTTCCCTTTGCCACTTGGAGTCAGGAAGGATTTTTTCCCCCTTAAATTTGGTGGGTTTTTTTTGCCTTCTTATAGATCAATAGTTAGGCAGGAAATGAGGATATTGCTAGATGGGTTGGACTGGATGGGTAGATGTCTTTATTCAACCTCAAATACTATAATATACTAATTAGAAAAAGGAAAATAGCACACAACAGCATATAGCATAGCAAAAGCAAAGTGTTTCCTCTGTCCATGGACGATTTTAGGAGGGATTACAAGTGAGCTATAGAATCTCCATGCTTTATAATTACCTGCAGTTCTGACATCTTGAGGTCATCAGAAAGTGCAAGGGTTGTCAGTCTGAATGGGGTTTTAAACAATGGAAGTGCTTGTGAATGTTCTCGTTTATCCAGGTCATGGTATATCTGTGGTATTTAGTTCTTCTATATGTTTCGCTATCCATGTGACTGGCTTTCTCAATTCATAATGACTTGTACAGGAATCTGTTGGCAATTAATACCCTGGACTGTGTCCCAATCATCATATAACAGCCAGGTGTTAGGGACCTCCTGAATGTAAGGTGTTGATTGCATTGTAGTTAAGAGGTGTTATCAAAACTGCCCAGGGTAAGGCGTCAAAACACATCCACCCACCACCTCCTCTATTCAGGCTTGGTTTCTTTAATTTGACATAAATGTCCTCCTTGTCACTTCTTTTGAACGAATCCCATTCTTTGTCCAAGATATTGATATTGCAATCTTCAAACATATGTCCTTTTTCATTAAGAAGCATCTACTCAGCCTGACCTGAGGAATTGGCTCTTCGGTTCTGAGCCTTATATTGGTGTAGCTGCTGAAGAGTGCAGAGCACTCTTCACTGCACTGCACTGAGTATATGATGTCGATTTTCTTGCATTTCATTATTGGGTCTTTCTGATGTACCAGTTGCTGCCTCAGTGTGTTGTTTGGTTTAAGCAGATATATATATATATATATATATATATATATATATATATATATATATATATATAGTGTCTCTTTAAAATTATTGCTAATTTCTCTTATATCCCTGCTGCATATGTGTTCTTTTGTCTGCTATGTACAATGCTGTTTTTACAGAGCCTTACCCTGAACAGTTTTGACAACACCTTAGCCACAATGCAATCAACACCTTGCATTCAGGAAGTCCCTAACACCTTGCTGTCATATGCTGACTGGGACAAATTCTAGAATATCTACGGATTGTTGTCATTCTGAATAAGATGACTAGCAAAACATCTTCAAGTCCATTTGATCTAACTGAATACCACAGACAATATAAGGCAAGCTATATACAGGAAAAGTAAACAAGATTTGCTACACACATACTTTTGTTGAGCAAAGTTGCTGTCTATTCAACATTCACCATCAATTTCAGCCTGCACAATCCTATGTCTATAGGTACTTTAAGTGTTACTTGTTAAGGAAAAAGTGTGAAACTGATCACATACTGACTAATATTCTTCTGGTCATCATTATTCATTCAGCAAAAATACTTGTATAAAGGTATTTGCTGTTTGTATGAATGGCCAATTACACTTCAGTAGAAGGATTGTGGAAGCACTGTGTCCTTAGGCTAAACTACAACTACATTTAGCGGAAGTGCTACTGATCTGGTCAAACATTTATATAAACATAGAAAAGATAATCAATGCACATTCCTAGGCCCCATACAATATCATATTATCTGCACACTGGCATACATTATAATCAAATCGAACTTCAGCGCACATTATATATTCATTAATGAAAAAGGCAAGAAAATAAGAACAATATTTCAATATTACATCTATCAGTAAATCACAACTACGGTATTTATTTAACTCTTCCTTGTCCATAAAAAATAGGACTGTTGTTTTGAGAGAAAATTTCCTTTAAGGAAGTGGCAACAAGTAGATTTACCAAGCACCTCCCCTTCTTCCTGTGGTAAAAATGTCACCAATCTCTTCCCTACCTGAATCCCATTCCTAATATAACCACTTTATTGCTTTACGATCTTTCAGGACTCATTCAGCATCATTTTGTGCTGATATAAACCCGTATATTAAAGAAGAATAACCAGGCGGTATTACGATATGTTTTTTTCATTTATCATTAGCTCCTTCCATAAAGGAAAATGTTAAGGTATGACCCATATAAATAATAGAGTCCTGGTGAGTTGGGGCCCTATTTATAAAGGCGCGGTACTACCGCATGGTATTGTACGTCATAACAATAACCAGCAGTATAGCAGGTTTCTGATACGGCAGGTTAGTGAATATGCCCCTAACTAACTTTGAAAATGTTTTGAGTTGGGGTGTAATTTTGTGCACACGTTCATAGACTCCTGAACAACTTTATAGAGTTGGGAGGGGAAGAGGCCCATAAACTACACACAGATGGATCATTAAAGATGAACTCTTCTTTATTGAAGTGAATTAATACTGGCACTGCCATGCTGAAAAATGTGCACAACAGGAACATTGAAGGGAAAAAAGACAAAAGAATATGGGTCTAAGGCTGTCAGAGGGTTGGACTAATTTGATCAAATCAGCAAAAAAATAATCACCCATGTGTAGTGTCCATTCAATATACTGCCTGACAATATCATACACTAGGCAGGCATTAGATAGATTAGACGTTCATCCATAGACAAACTAATCTAATGACTGGGGGCGTAGATACCATGGGTGCAGGGGATGTGACCGCACTAGGGCCCTTGGCCAAGAAGGGGCCCCATTTTGCGCTAAGGTTCCAAAACTACCAGTCTGTGTGCCAATTGTTATACCAGTGGTCTGTGTACAAAGAAATTTTACCATTGTCTGTGTGCCAAACATGTAACCAGTGCCTGGCTGTGTGCAGTGCCAGTTTCCCAACCAGTTTATCAGTGTCTGCATGCCAAGCATTTAACCAGTCTTTGTGCCAACTATTTTGCCAGTGGTTATATACAAAGCATTTTACCACTCTCTGTGTGCCAAGCATTTTACTAGCATCATTTGGTTAGTTATTTTAGAAGGTTTGAGGACCTAAGTTTATAAATACTCTTTGAATCTGCTAGGTGTATGGGTAAAGTATGTTTGTCTGTTTTAAAATGAGTGCCTTTAAAAAAAATGTTAATGATGAATTTGGATGTTTTTTATGGACGCAGGGTAAGGTGGTGTATTCACCAGCTTGACAAAGGAACTAGAATGTTC
Organism: Hymenochirus boettgeri; assembly: GCA_019447015.1. NCBI lineage: Eukaryota > Metazoa > Chordata > Amphibia > Anura > Pipidae > Hymenochirus > Hymenochirus boettgeri. Next base: position 269,053,598 of record CM033469.1, read on the forward strand.
TGAAAGCTATGATTATCTTAGTAAGCCATTAAATGTATCGCCTTTATACCACTTTTGTTATTTTTTTATTTCAAAAGGGTTACCCTATAAAGATGTTTTTTATAGAAATGATTTTTTGGTTTGCATTGCCGATTTGTGATTGTGGCTTGGTGTTGGGGGGCCCATGCCCAAATTTTGCATCAGGGCTCATAAGTCTGTAGCTATGCCACTGTCTAATGTCTATAGGCCGTATTATACAAGCAGCAGTTCTTACCTTGCAACGTTCCCGTCTCACCCATTAATTTTGTGTATAATAGAAATGGAGAGAAGCACACTCATACATATATTTTACTTCTTTTAATACTGTGCTGAACCCACACAAGTTTCAGGGAGACTAAGCCCCCTTCCTCAGGTGTGGATCATTCATTTTGGGATTGCAATTCGATTGCACAAAAGAGCAGGCTAGGTGGTTCTATAGCCAGAGTCTAATCTAATATGATAGATATGTACAAAAAACGAAGCCCAAAGGCATGACATCCAAAGGGACAATAAGGAGGCGGGCAGATGGTCTTGAGTAAAATTCTTAAATCTTTTATTTCGGAATCTTAAAATCAAAAAGCCATCACTGTGCAGAGTAAAAAACTAACGGACAAACAGCATGTGGACACTGCAGGCTCCGCCCAATGCGTTTCGTGGCCAATAGCCACTTCCTCAGGGGCATGGGCCCATGTTTGTCCGTTAGTTTGTTACTCTGCACAGTGATGGCTTAAGATTCCGAAGTAAAAGATTTAAGAATTTTACACAAGACCGGCTGCCCACCTCCTTATTGTCCCTTTGGATGTCATGCTTTTGGGCTTCGTTTTTTGTACATGTATAGTCCGACCGGGAGGGAGACGGTGTGTCTGATGGAGGTTAAATAGGAGCGCCGGCCGAATCTGTTTTGGAGACTGTTCCCACCAGTACGGATGCTGTAAGCCTTTTTGTTTGTTTTCTAATATGATAGATCCCTTAATGCAGACTCTATCCAACCAATGGTGTTTGTTAGAAGTTTCTGAGATTAGTAAGTAAACTACAGCTGCAGGGCCACCGCTATGCTGTCAGGGCATCTGAGCAGTTTAGTCATGACTAGGTCTGCAGATATTTAAACCTTCTTCTCACAAACAAATGGCTATTGTTAGTACATATACATAAACATCCAAAATTGTTTCCAGAGATCTGCAAAATAACAGGACTACAATAAGGATTCTATTTTCAGCATTTATTTGCAGGATGTCAACAATATTGTAGTTCCTATGACTAAATTTATTTATTTATATTTAACAGAACCAATATTTAAAAGTCCCTTGTTAAAATATGTGGAAGTTAAAGGAGAACTATAGATTCAAACTGATTTCCCCTTATTTATAGCCTAAAATAGTGGACTAAAATGTATCACTATAAGGGCATGTCCACCCCAATATAGCTCCCCCCTACCCAGACCTAAACGCTGTATTTCTTTAAACATCAAATCCGAAGTATACTTACATGCCTTCACTCCAGCAAGTTCCTTGCAGCTCCCTGTTTGCAGGAAGTTGCAAACAAGGGCCTGACCGGCAGTCACGTTTGTGATTGGCTGAGAGGCAGCCAATCACAGATGGGGCTGCTGGCAATGGAGACGTCGCAGGAACAAAGACATGTAAGTATGATTCAGTATGAATTTTTTAAAAAAATAATGCAGAGTTTGGGTCTGGGCAGGGGGAGCTACATTATACTAAAAGGATTTGACGTTAAAACTATCCATCGCAGAGTATGGATACGGATGGGGAAAAGGGCTCTCCTGCGCATGCCTGAAACAACTGAGAGGACACATTAGATGCAGAAACCTTTCCTACAGGAAGACAGTTACTACTCCTCAGTTTCCTGGATTTAGACAGACACTGCAGAAGAACCATAAGGAGCTAGGATGTAAGATGAGGATAATTTTAAACTACACAGTGGGGCCAGTAGTAGGTTAAATTATAATTTTAAGGGTGGAAATGCCCTGTTATTTTATGAGTGATTCCCAGCCAAAGTTAAAACTGAATTAAACCAAAAAAATTCATTTTAGAAAGTCATCCAATTACTTTCAGTTTCTGTTTTACTCCAAGTCTCTTAAGCACAGTGGGATATAAAGTTGCTAATTACATTCTTTCTCCCTAATTGAAGGGGAGATGCCAGAGATTGTGCGAAAGTAGATACAAGACTCTGGGTGTAGGTCCGTGCAGTCTCAGTACCACCAGTGCCATATCTGGGTCTATGCTAGAAACTTTATTGAAACAAACACTCCATTAAAAGCATGGCCACAAGGCGACATCGCCTGATGCGTTTCGGAGACTACCCCTTTAGTAATAAGGGCAGTCCCGCAAACATGCCGTGTTTTCTTGTGGGCCATTCTTTTAATGGCATGTTTGTTTCAATAACGTTTCTTGCATAGACCCAGATTTGTGTCCTTTTTCTTCACTCCATGTTTTAATAAGCCTGTAAGTCAGAGAAATTGTATTTTAGGATGGAAATCCGTTTTAAATTATTGTGCAATAATTAAATTGTGCAACAGCTCTAAATGGTTTTTAGTCACAGTCATTGGCCTTTGCAGACTTTCAGTCTCTCCCTTTCTCAGGGTATGGATTTTTGATCAAGGTGGGGCCTTCAGGAACTAGAACTCATCAGAACTCACTGCATGATTTATTTACAGTAGATATCCAATCCTACATAGCAAGACAGCAAATCAACACAATAGATTGCTGCTTTATGTTTAAAAGCCCAAAGGTGATTGTAGGACACGTTTGGGTTTAAATTTCTCTTATAAAAAGAAAAGAAAAAAAACAAGAAGGCAGTGATCCAGGGTGCTTAATTCCTACTTTATTTTATGTAAATTTTTTATCTTTAGATCTTCTTTAAAACAAAAAAAAAATGGTAATTAGTTACCGGCCTAGAATTCCACCCAATATATTCATATTATTTGATGTATTACGAACCATATATTTTAGGATAATTATTTTTTTATTATTCCCATTCAGGCAAGCGAACTCCTTCCCTCTATGCAATCAAGGCTGTGGCTGCTGGCATCACAGCCAATTATTGGGCAGTGGGACGAGATGGCAACCTGTGCCCAATATGGAAACAAGGGCATTCCCTTAAAATAGCAGTTGGTGTTTATGACAATAATTTTGTTTTAAGGGTGGACATGCCCTATAACATTTTGTCTGCTAAAATAACTGTTTAAGCTAGAATGGGAAAGTTAAAGTATAAACTTTGAATTTGTCTGTGCTGCAGGTTTTAAAACTGAACAATCTTGCAATGGCATAGAAAGAGGATTTTTTTAAATATAGTTACCCTTTAAGTAAGGCTGCCACTGGAATGTCAGGTTGGGGGTGGGGGGGTAAAAAAATAACTTCTTTGATGATTGGTCAAAATTTGATTTTTTTTACTATAGTTACCCTTTAAATATGGCATCCACAGAAATTGAATGGTAGGTATGTATAACCATAAAAAAAATTTTTTGATGATTGATCAAAATATTCAAAAGAACTTACGCAGCACTGATGTCTATTACAGTTACACTTGTCTTATTATATTAATATATAATAAGAGACTGAAGTATTGGAGTTATGTACAAACAACTTCAAAACAGATTACTACAGCATAGCAACCAATTACATTGTATGTATGAATTTATATTTTATTATATTATATAGTTTCTCTTGGGTGCCTAGGGCTGTGCGTGTTTTCTTTCATTATTTCAGCGCAGTACATTAAAAATCCAATTGCTAACTGACTAAAATTCTGTAATTTTAAAGACATCAATCCAAAATGTTGTTTCAGTGTAACTAATTTAACCAATTAAACGTGCCTGCATGTTAAGTTAAAACAGTTATAAAAATAATTAAATAAATATTTATGAATTCTGAAAAATGTGGGTTATGCATAATATGACCTTAAGCTACAAATAAAAAAAAAATCTCTCCCATTCTTACAATTTTTATTTTTATACCACAACAGACCAAGACTCCAATGAGCTTTCATTATGTCATGAAATAACTTCAGACTCTACACCGACTCTTAATGCCCCCAATATTTGTGTAGTTGGGGGAAATGGAGGAGGAATGGGATGTGTGACAAGGGCTGGTATGCATTCACCACCACCAAGACGTGCTTCTGAGCAAGACCTCAATGGAACATATCTCAGCCAACCTTCCCGCTTTATTCCTCTTGGGGGGTCACGTTTTATAGAATGTCCTAGCATACGCATTACCAGCGACTCTCCTGGAAATAGTGATGGGGAAGCAGAAGAGCAAAATGGTGGAGATCTATGGGATGAAAGACCTCAGAGGGACCAGCTTTTCCTTCCTCCAGACCCATTTGGGTATCGTGAATCTTTCTTAAGTCCTAGCCCAGCTAGTAGCCATTCCTCATGGAGTTTTTTGTCTTCAGATGCCTCCTCCTGTGATTCTCTGGGACAAATGTGTGAGGAGGTTGAAAGGGAATTAAATGAAGCTGCATCTCGCTTTACCCTTGCTTCTCCTCTTGGATCTCCAAGAGGTTCTCCAAAACCATGGTGTGGGCAAAGTGATGACTTTTGGTCAACAGGCTCTGTTTCAGGACTCTCACCCTCTCCCAGAGAAGAACTACTTTTGCCATGCCCACAGGCCCAGGTATCTAGACCTACATCCCCTTGTGGAAAAAGGAGATACTCAAACTCTAATGAGGAAGCAATCCAGCAAACTGGTTCTCCTTCCCCAGCCCATTCTCGGAGAGGTAGTGTTGGTGAAGATAATTATATAATAGAAAGAGATGCTTCTCCTAAGCCTTGTGAGCCCAACCAGCAACAGTCCTCAACACCAACTACTGAGAGAGGAGATAACATTCCACAGAAGGCTCGTAGAACCTCAGCAGAACAGACTGTGGCCCCAATTAGACCAGAAGAGTCCACAAGCCCTGTAAAAACTTCATCTCCAGGAACATCTTTGTGTGAGGAGAACACTAATTCATTCCATCAAAGCAGAAAAGAGAATGCAGGAATGGATTATCTTGCCGTGCCTTCAGCTCTGGCCTGGTCGAAAGCTAGGGTTGGAGGGCAAAGTCCAATTTTCAGGTAAGATCAACAAACAATAAATATAGCATGCTTGTTTACATAAAGGGTTAAAGTAATACATTTTATTTTTATATGGTATTTTATCCAGTGATTAATCAGCATTTAATTAAGTTTACTCCCAGCTGTTTAGATTTAGTGTATGATTCAAATACAAAGATTCAAAAACCAGTGGTTCTCTCTCAGGTCCTCTTCTCTGCCCCCTTTGGACTGGCCTCTACCTATCCAATTTGAAGGGTTGGATTTGAGGGTAGAGGTGCAACCGCGGACCCATCACCGAGCTCATTATGAAACAGAGGGAAGTCGGGGAGCAGTGAAAGCTTCTCCAGGGGGCCACCCTGTAGTAAAGGTAAAAATTGTGCTTTTTATTTTTTTTAAGTTTAACCAAAATGGTTTGCTTTACATTAAAATGATCTTACTGACCAAGGAATGTCTCATATGGGATAAACAGTTGTCAGTATACAAATGGATGTTTATTACTATAGTAACATAGTAATTGAGGTTGAATAAAGACATCAAGTCCAACCTATTTACCCTCTTTTTTAAAATTTTTATTTTTATTTTTTTTTTAACCCTACCTAACAGTTGATCCAGAGGAAGGCAAAAAAAACAGCAAAAGGGGGGAAAAATTCCTTCCTGACTCCAAACGGCAATCGGAAATTATCTCTGGATCAACCAGATCTATATGCATTAATACCAGTAATTATCAATATTTTTTAGTTTTATAAACTTATCCAGGCCTTTTTTAAAGATATTAAATGAACTTGCCATTACCACTTCTGCTGGAAGACAGTTCTACAGTTTCACTGTTCTCACTGTATGAGTGTATCATATCCCCAAGCAAACGTCACTTCTCCAATGTAAACAGCCCTAACTTGTCTAATCTGGCTGCATATTCAAGCCCCTCCATTCCCTTTATTAATTTAGTTCCCTTCCATTTCCAAGATGTCCCTTTTGTATATGGGATTCCAAAACTGCACTGCATATTCCAAATGAGGCCTTACCAGTGCCTGTACAGAGGGAGAATAATATCTTTCTCTCTTGAATCTATTCCCCTCTTTATACAAGACAATATCTTGCTAGCTCTAGCTGTTGCTACCTGGCATTGTTTGCTATAGCTAAGTCTGTTATCTACCAGAACCCCCAAATCTTTTTCCATTACAGATGCACTTAACACAGAGTTATTTATGGTGTAGGTGGCACAGGGATTATTAAATCCCAAATGCATCACCTTACATTTATCAACATTGAATCTCATCTGCCATTCTGCTAATACCCATTCTGCTTCATTCCCATTTTGCTAATCTTTCTAGGTCTGCTTGCAACGCTTGCACATCATTTAAGGTTTCCAAAGCTCTGCATAGTTTAGTGTCATCAGCAAACACAGAGACCTTGCTCTCAATGCCCCCTTCTAAGTCATTTATAAACAGATTAAACAGAAGCAGCCCCAGTACAGAACCCTGAGGTACGCCTCTTATAACTTTAGCCCACATAGATGTAGCTCCATTTACCACCACTCTCTGCTTGCGATCCAATAACCAATTCTCTATCCATGCACAAGGGTTTTCTTCAAGGCCAACACTCCTCAGTTTATACATTAGAAGACTATGTGGCAAAGTATCAAAAGCTTTCGCAAAATCCAAGTATATCACATCCACTGCTGTGCCTGAATCCAAATTCTTACTCACTTCTTTATAAAAAACAATTAAATTTGTCTGGCATGATCTATTTCTCATAAATCCATGCTGACTACTACTAATAAGATGAGCTCTGGAGACAAAGTCAAGCATATGATCCCGTAACAAAGTTTCTATTACCTTCCCTACCACTGATGTTAGGCTTACAGGTCTATAGTTACCAGGCTGTGAACGACTACCTTTTTTGAATATTGGTATTACATTGGCTTTTTTTCCAATCCAGCGGCACATCCCCAGACCAAAGCGAATCTGAAAAGATGAGAAACAGTGGTCTAGATAGAACTGAACTAAGCTCTTTTAAAATCTGAGGGTCTATTCCATCCGGTCCTGGGGCTTTATTGATATTAACTTTGTCTAATTGTTTCTGTACCATATCCTCCTTCAGCCAATGTGAATACTCCTCATTTCTCCCCTGCGTATTGTTACAATCCCTGCTGTAAGGACTATGATTCTCAACAGTGAAAACCGATGTAAAAAAAATGGTTTAGCAGATTAGCCTTTTTGGCATCCTCTACAACCATCTCAGCCCCATTATTTAATGGTCCCACATTCTCAGTCCTCATTTTTTTACCATTTATATACTTAAAAAACATTTTTGGTTGGGTTGGACTTGCTTTGTTCGACAATCCGTATTTCATTTTCTATTTTAGCTAGTTTAATTGCTTTCTTGCACTCTTTATTACAGCTTTTGTACTCCCTGTAAGCCTGTTCTGTTCCCTCTGATTTCAAAATTTTAAAAGCCTTTTTCTTTTTTTCCATTTCCCTTTTTACCTGAGCATTAAGCCATGCAGGAGAGGACCTACTTTTTTATACTTGTTCCCTAAAGCTACAAATTTAATAGTTTAATATCCCTTTAAAAGTGGTCCACATCTGCTCTGTATCTTTACCTAGAAACAATTCCCCCCAGTCTATGAGCAGTAGTGATTCCTTTAACAGCACAAAATTAGCTTTCCTAAAGTTTTTGTTAACCCAGTGCACTTTAGTTTTTTGCAACCTATATTAAATTACACTATATCATGGTCACTATTCCCTAAGCTTCCCATTACCTTCATCTCCAAAATGAGCTCAGGGTTATTAGATATCCCTAGATCCAACAACGCATTCTGCCTCATATAGGAAATTTAATGCGGATCAAAACGGATCAAAATGTTCCATAAAAAAATGACAGAGTCAGTCTGGGTTCCTGGGGCCTAGAATTTACCACTGTCAGTTATAACGATTAACAATACATATAATTAAGGGTTATTTAAATTATACAGTAGGACAAAAACTTACACCTAAAAGTGTAAACTACATGTGACACAGTAAGTTATGAGTTTGAATAAGTGGCTAAATTGAAAATCTTTTATAAATATTTCTCGATAAAATAATTGTTGAAAGCATAAAAAAAACAGTTTATAATGAGAGTCTGTTCATTATAAACTGATGTGAAATAAAACTATACCTCTCCCATGCCTTAATTAGATTACTTAGATTAGTCCTATCATCCCGGACCTTCAGGCCTTATCCCACAGTCAGCTACATTGGATCTTCCAGGGCATGGCTTTACTGGAGTTGGGTGGGGTGCAAGCAGGCATCATTTACATCATTCTGGATGCTTGGGAGGAATGGTTCTGTGCAGATTTAAAGGGTATCTCCATCCCTAAAATCATTTTTTAATGAGGTTTAAAAGCTTAAAAAAAAGCCCCAGAAATTTACTTACCATCCTTCGTTCCCTCAGCTCTCTGCCTCTGTTGCTACTCCGTCCCCGGACTGGCAACCGAAACTGTGATGGGCTGAGAGTTAGGCAATTACTGAGTTGGCTGTCAGCTATGGAGAGAACCGAGGTAAGTAAATTTCTGCACTTTTTTAAAATATATAAACATGGCGGTTAGGGTTAGGGGCGGTGCCCTAAACTACAGGAAGTATATTTTATAGGTACAACAAGATGGCAGCTTGACGGGATCCGAAAGTGAGGGAGGGGGGAAGGATCCCCTGTGCATGCCAGAGTCCTCGAGGAGGACAAGGTAGTAGCAGGCACCAGATGAAACACATACTCTTCACTTTTATGGATTTGAACAGACACTGCAGGAGAACCATAAGGAGCTGAGGAGTAAGGTAATGATTTTTAAACACTACACAGTGGGGCAAGCACTGGGGCAAATTTTAGTTTTGGGGGTGAACATGCCCAATAACAATTTTGGTTTGTGGCACCAGCCCATAAACAACAGAATGTTTTTATTTATATGGAGATGGGCCCAAAATCTGACAGGCTGCTATTTAAACTGTGAATCAGAAATGCTTCTATCCTACTATATGTCCCTTAGTACAATAAAGATGCTTTTATGTTAGATGGAATTTTTTGGTTTGAGCCTATAAATGCTACTGTACAGTATATCACCAAGTAAGAAGAGTAAGGTGAGCCTTCTACATTAGCACACCATAGACAGAGGTTCCAATCCAAAACAGTGTGCTTCACACCCTTTCCCTGCTAAGACCCAGCAAGGAGCTGTGTCTTAGAGTCCCAACCCCGCACCTTCTAAGTAGCTTAGAATTCAGCCCACCACTTAGCCTGTCTGTTTGATTTTGGCCACTTATGTGATTGAGTTTGACACCAGTGATCAACTGTATTGGTCTGTGTCTATTTGAGTTGTTTTTTTCCAAAGTAAAAACCCTGTATTCAAGTTAATGATCATGTTGGCATGCAATGACTTTTAATTACATTGTAATAAAAGTGCTGATTTCCCAATGTGTGGTTCTCAGGCATCATTAATAAGGAGGCTATACGCAGGTTGATTCTTTTGACCGTTTAAACTCATTGTTGTATTTGTAGCAAGGTCATTATACTTAGTAGAACAGTGACCATATACAGTAATTTCTAGAACAACACAGAACATGAATGAGGAGAATGTGAAATGGTCCTTAGAACTACAGCAGGGAAAATTAGAGTACAGGAACACTACATATAATAACCTGCCATATGATTTTAGCAGTATATTATCAACTATTCCAGAGGTGATTTTGAGAAGACAGGGATAAATGAGAATGACTGTTATCACTGCCAGAAAATGGTTAGATAATTATGCTGTGGTTAAGAACTGATGTTGACATTTTTGGCAAGTTGCTTACTGTGGTAGAGTAACAGATTAGAACAAAGGTATGACAGGATTAATGTTAATGACAGCTTAATGTAATGCTTGTAACATAGGAAGGTTGCAGTGTCATCCAAATATTAATGCTTATTAATTTTACCATGATACCTAATGCTCTGTCATTTTTAAGGCAACTTGTCTATCACCTCAAGGTGACATCCCTTTCTCCAACCAAACAAATATGTTTATATAACATTGTACCAATATAAATATTCAAATATATATGTCAGAAGGGGAAAAGCAAACAAAGTTTAAAGGGGAACTGTGGTTTCCATACAAGTGGGCTTTATTAAAGGAATAGTTCACTCCAAAATGAACTATTCCTTTAATGTATTGATTGAAGCCCGGGGGGTTAAGGAGCTATGCCTTACCACCCGTTCTTCAATCAATAACTAAATACTGTATTTACCTTCCACCGGTGCTGAACTCCAAATTTCCTACCTCTTCCTGTTCTAATTCTCTATAGCGCACATTATTGTCCATGCGTGCTGAAGAGAGTTCTGCAGCGGTGGGTCACATAAATATGCTTACCTTTGGCCCTGGCTCCTGAGTTATTGATTGAAGAACGGGAGGTAAGGCATAGCTCCTTAACCTCCTGGGCTTCCATCAATGCATTTAAGAAATAGTTCACTTTTGTAGCACTGGGAGCTGTGACATCAGCAGCATCAGTTGGCTGCCCCCAGGTTTAAGGTTCGAGCATGCCCACTTCTAGGACAGAGCATCATCAGCTGCATCATAAGCCCTGCCCACAAACTTCATAATCATTTTTAAAGCTTGCCATAAGCCTGGAAAGGTTTTTTTTCTCTCTCCCTAAGGTGCTCACAGGTAGGGGAAAGGACAGAGAATAATTGCAGGTCTTTAACCAGCTTCAGAAAAGATAATTTTTTGAGGGTGGGGCTCATGACACAGCTTAAAGGGTATGTCCATCAAAAAATTAACTTTCTTTCTAACTGCTTTACTGAAGAACAGAAGGTAAATGCACTATTTCTTACCTCCCATTCTTCAGTGAATACTGCAGGAGAGCAGCAGAACTTACCAGGATCGTTCCAGCGCTGACAGAGCCGCGGCCGAAATCCCAGACGGAGGCGTCTGGGATTTTGGCTGCGGCTCTGTCAGCGCTGGAATGATCCCGGTAAGGTCTCCTGCTCTCCTGCAGTATTCACTGAAGAATGGGAGGTAAGAAATAGTGCATTTACCTTCTGCATTTACCTCCCGTTCTTCAATCAATAACTCAGGAGCCAGGGCCAAAGGTAAGCATATTTATGTGACCCACCGCTGCAGAACTCTCTTCAGCACGCATGGACAATAATGTGCATTTACCTCCTGTTCTTCAGTAAAACAGTTAGTAAGAAAGTTACAGGGTTATTTAATAAAAGTTCTTATCGTTAAAAATTGTGCTAATTTTGCCCCAACCAATCAGATGTTAGCTTTCAAATGTTAAATAAGATCCGATTGGTTGGGGCTAAATTAGCACCATTTTAAACGATAAGACCTTTTATTGAATCTCCCTGTTCATTTTTTGATGGACATACCATTTAAAACATATTCCTGTCAAAGACACACAGAGACAGGGCAGTCTAGTTATTGTAACTTTACAAGACTATAACTTAAGATCCAGAGAAGCTAGAGGCATCGTCCTAGGCTTGTTTGAAAGGTATGGGAGGTATGGCAGGTATGGCGCTTTAATACCAAATATGCGTGATAATTGCTTTATAATGCAAGGTAATTCTCTGTTATTGTTTGGCATTCTGGGGTGTTTAAAGACTAGTTCCGGAGTGTTTAGCAACTAGGCTAAGAAAAGCCATGCATGTAAATGCTTGTGATTCCTGCTAAAGTATCTTTTTGTAAAAGAAGAAGTATAGTTTCAAAGGAGGCTATCATAATTCTGCCCCTGCTGAGAAAAATAGGTTTCATTGTGACGTAATAGAAATATTCATGATGTCTAATTAGAAATACACCTAATGTCCATTCTCTTGGAATGGCTTCATCCCATACACATACAGATTACCAAAAAAAAAGCTTGCTTAGTAAAGAAATATTTCTGTGCATATGCCTTGCTTATGAAGACACATCTGACAAGGGTGACTACCTCTTGACAACCATGGCCCATGGTAAGGGCTAGAGACTTACGCTTTCTACATCAGCAACAAGATAGCTGTTGCAGTAATGCTTTCATTCCCTGGTGACTAGACAATTCCCATCTGTTTCTTTATTCTTTAGTTCCCACGCTGTAGCTCATATTACTCCTTAATGGTGCACTGACAGTTCTAGTTAGTAGTGCCCATACTGTATTCCATTTCTTATTGGTTCTTTTTTAATATTTAAAATTTTCCAGTTAAATTATTTATATAAAGATATATTTGATTGATTAGTGGTAGGAAGATGTGGTGAAAATAAAGAGCAAATGAAAACTTACAAGGAGGATGTTACAGAGGAATGAGAATCATAGTAAGTAGCAGGAAGCTCAGGGGGGAAGAACTCCAGTCCCCCTCCCACCATATAAACACACATTCTTGGCTTTCAATAGAGGCTTGGGGCTATGCTTGGTAATTCATATCCAGCTTGAGCGTGCACTGCACTCAGTGTTGCTGAACAGTGGTCATGTTAATATATATGTGGGTGTACGTGTGGATGGCAGGAAATAAATACAGATACAGATAACCAAGCCTTGTGGCAATAAAGGAAATATGGGATCCATTTAAAATATTGGAAATATTCAGTCTGTAACTTTCCTGCAGGATCTGAACTTTAACTCTCTGTGTAAATATAGTTGCTGTAACTCTTCTAAAGGTGAACTTAAGGTAAAAATATGCAGCTTATCACCACGAATCACTGCCATATGTTTCTCCTTTTTATTCTTGAACCATGACAAATGCAGGCCAGCTCCAATGCATGGTCCTATTCTGTCACTAGATAATGCTCACAGAGTTTCTTCAGACAAACAAAAATCAAACAGTCTCCCTTATACTGACAGTGGTAAATTATATACAATCTCCCTGCAATTTGTCTTTTAATTAAAGGGAGGGAACACCATACTCCCCAAAACCCCAAAATTAACTGTATTGGCTTCACCAAGCCTATATAAGCTGGTGGACCGTGGGGTTTCTTTATGCAGCACTCCTGATGCCTGATCCCCCTATAGTTGGGTGCCACTATCAGCCTGGCTTTTTTGGGGGGGGAGGGGGCTCAGGGGTGAAGAAGGGGGAGTTATAGAGAGTTTTGCACTAGTGGTGAACTAGTGTGTGTCTTATCTGACCAGAATAATTCAGAAGATTTCTTGGCATAAAAAAGATTAAAAATAGACGCTGTTCAAAGGACAGCTGAAAGCTATTTTTACAGCAAGGACATGCTTTTCGTTTAATATTTTTCAATAGAATTAAACCTTAACATTTCCTGTGTCTTAGCTTGCACTGCTTATTGTGAATTAATTTAAAAACCTGCAACAAACCTCTAAAAATGTATTGCTGTAGGTTTGAAGCAATGTATGATTAATGCTTTATGTGCTGCCTGAATGCAGATTTTGAAAGTGAAGATCTTTACTTCTGAAGTAGTTATTTTAACATCAGCAAGAGATTCACAGAGACTGAATAATACTGCTCCCTAGCACAGCATTACGCAGTCTCATCAAAGCCGTGATGTGCATCACACAAGAGAAATAATGAATTCCCTACTTCCAGTATATATCTACTGTATTTGAGGCCACATTGGTAGCCTGTGTTCAGCATGTCTGTACCTGGTGTTCTCAAAGGACCATTGATTTGAAACTACTGTCTCTTAGTAATATGGCAAGTAATGGCAAGTTAGTATAGTAAAGTCCAACCTACTCAGCTATACCCACATTTCCTGCCTAACTGTTGATCCAGAGGAAGGCAAAAGAAACCCATCAAAATCATGAAGGGTAAAGGGTAAAAGAATTCCTTCCTGACAAGTAGCAATCGGAAATATCCCTGGATCAACTATATGTATCAATAGCAGTAAATTGCAACATTCCTTGTTTTCAGAAACTCGTCCAGCTTTTTTTAAAACTATCCAATAAACCTGCCATCTAAAGACTAAACTTCTTTTCTTCAAGTCTTAAGGGATGTCCGCATGTGCTCTGACATGTTTTATTGGTGAACAATGCCCCAGATAGTTTATTGTATGTATTGTATGTATTTATACACAGTAATCATATCCCCACACAAGCACCTTTTCTCTAGTAAACGTAATTGCAACTTTTCCAGTCTCTCTTCATATTCAAGCTCCCCCAATCCCCTTATTAATTTAGTTGCCCTTCTCTGAACCCTTTCCATTTCAAAGATTTCCATTTTTGCACACAGGATTCCAAATTGCACTGTATATTGCAAATGAGGCCTTACCAATGCTTTGAAAAGAGGGAGAATAACATTTTCCTCCCTTGAATCCATACCTCTCTGTATACAAGACAATACCATGCTGGCTCTGGCTGTTGCTGCCTGGCACTGCTTGCTTCCTTTAAGTTTGTTATCCACCAAAACTCCAAGATCCTTTTCCAATAGAGATTAACACAGAGCCATTTATAGTATAAGTAGCACAAGGATTTTTAAGTCCAAAATACATCACCTTACATTTCTCAACATTGAATCTCATCTTCCATCTTCCATCAGATTTTTTTCCAATCCAGAGGCGCACCTCCAGACGTGAGGGAATCTGCAAAAAAAAAAAGAAACAATGGCCTAGATAAAACCGAACTTAGCTCCCTAAAGACCCTAGGATGTATTTTATTTAGTCCAGGAGATGTAATAATATTAACCTTATTTAGGTGTTCCTGCATCGTATTCTCAGTTAACCAAAGTGCACTTGCATCTTTTATACCATTATTGCTACTATACTCTATGATATCTGTACTTGGATCTTCTATAGTGCATGCAGGAAAAAAAAATTTTTTTAGATGTTAGATCCAGCAGAGCTCCTTTTCTAGTAGGAACTTAACCACCTGTGAGAGAAAATTATCCTGCAGCAAATTCAGGAACACATCACCCTTTTCTGTGCTGGCAGTTCCACCACACCAATCAATGTCAGGTTAATTAAAGTCTCCCATAATTAGCACACTCCCCAAACTTGCAGCCCTTGCCAACTGCATATGACGGTGACTCACTTCCTCCCTGCTAGCATTTGGCGGCTTATAGCAGACACCAACAATGACATTACCCCCTTTCCTGTTGCCCAATTCAACCTATATTGCCTCCACTTTAACATCCATATCGCCAGTTATCTCTTCTTTTAAATTTGGCTTCAACTCTTTTTTAACATAAACATTTAACATACTCCTCCCCCTTTCCTATTTTCTCTATAATGTCTAAACAAGGAGTATTCTTTTAAAGGGGAACTGTGGTCTCCAAACAAGTTGAGTTTAATAAAAGGCCAGTTTCCTACATTTAAAACGAACCATCAACCACCTTTCTACATGCTCCACAGCCCAAGATAAAAGGAAACGACTGACCAGAAAGTTAATGGGTGGGAGGCTGACATGTGACATTCCTAAGGCTTCCCCTGCACAGTGCCGCTGGCGAGCCCAGCCTCAGGCTCCCTCTTCCCCTCTGCTGTGTGAAGTCCTGACAGAGAAGGTAAGGGAATCTACAGCTCTTCTTTCCCACTATGTGAAAACAGCCTTTTCAGGCAGAGTTCTCACTCTACCTGAAAAGGTTGTTTCCACAGATTTTTCTGTAGGGGATGTGTGTCTGTGTGGCCACGGCACACACAAGTGGGCAGGGCTTATGCACCCACGAGTGGGCTGGGATTATGCACCCACGAGTGGACGAGGTTTATGCCCCCGTGAGTGGGTGGGGCCACATGGGTCTGTAAGAGAATGAGCCAAGGGGGGCCTGCAACTGGAAGGACCATGGGGTCCATGAGTGGGAGGGACCAGGGGGGCTGCAAAGGGGAGAAGGAGAAACAGGGCAGATTGACTGACATGGTTTCAGAGCAGGAAGCAGGAAGTGTAGGGGACCTGGTGATGCTGCTGCCATATCAAACACAAAAATGTAAATATCTTCAAAACTATGCAAAATAAACAATGAAAATAAATTGCAAAAATTCTCATGAGAGCAATTCCTATCAAATTACCTAAAGTCATTTTTGGACCACAGTTCCCCTTTAAATGTAAAGCCCAGTCATGAAAATTGTTTAACCATGTTTCTGCTATACCAATTACATCATACTTTTCATTCAACACCATTATCTCTAATTCTCCCATTTTGTCAGCCAGGCTTCTCGCATTTGCAAACATATATTTTAGATTATGATCCTGTAATTTATTTGTACACTTTAAAACATATGCCTCCCTATTCACTATTTTGTAGTTTCTAGAACTACAAAATATTGAGAATTACTGGTATTAATACATATACAGTAGTTCTGGTTGATCCAGGGATACATTCTGATTGCCATTTGGAGTCAAGAAGGAATATTTCCCTCTCTCTTCACCTGTTTTTTTTTTGGGGGGGGGGGGGTTTCCTCTGGATCAACTGCTAGGTTTATAAGTAATATATAAAGGTTGAAGTAGATGGACGTGTGTCTTTATTTAACCTCCATTACTACAATGTGTTATTAAGTTCTTAGTGCAACCTTTAAATACCATTGGCACAAATATCACAGTTATCTTTATAGCATGTGACAGGAAAAGGATCTTGTGTTAGTACAGTATCTATGGAATCTGTAAATCAGTAAGATAATAAAATGGTTCCAAACCATAAATAAGTTACAGGCATCCCACCCCTCCCGGGAGTCGCGGGAGTCTCCCGGATTTTGGGGTGGTCTCCCACACACCCGCAAGACCACCCCAAACTACCGCGACCCGAACCTACCTGCCAGAATGCCTTCTTTCTTCTGGCCACGCCTCCTATGTGACGTAAATTACGTCACACGGGCCAGTTACGTAATTTATGTCAAGTTAGAGGCGTGGCTAGGGGCCCTCTCCACCCCCACCCCACGCCTTTAGTGACGTCGGTGACGTCACGTCACTCGGCCACACCTCCTTCTCCCCACCCTGCCCGGTGGGATGTCTGAAGTTAGGACCCAGATTTCTATTGCAAAGTGGAATTAAACTGTACCACTAAAGAAAGAACCTTTACCTGCGAAAAGGCAGTGCGTCATCTCCCTACGTTGCTGCCTTAATATTAGTAAAGTGAGTTTCAAGTTTTTTAATGTATTTACCTACTTACTTTTCCCTCCCTTCCCTGGATCCAAATTTCTGTAATCAAAAACTGTCCTGTGAGGCCATTACAGAGCAGCTCTAATAGCTACTTGTGCCAATAACATCCTAGTTTTATCTGCATAAACATGCATGGACATGGGCAGCCTCTTTTAACAGTCAATTATAGGGTTTAGTGTCCTCTGCGCCTATGGATGTATGGGGATCCTGTTGGGGTCACTGCGGAGCTCAGTATCCACTGTGAGTTGTGTAATTTAATATTCCTTTATGTTTTCTGGCTGCATGATCCTCATTCCCTGTGTATATATATAATAAAATATAAAAGCATAAAAATGTAGTATGAGTGCGGTTACTTATCAGTTATTATCTTATATACATTCCATATAAAAAAATAAACCAATGTAAAAGCACTTACATTTGATATCCAGTATTTATTTATTCAATCCACAGTTTAAAATGGTAGAAAACGTGCATACAATTGATAAAATCATAAAATCAGCAGCAAGTTCAAGTCCAATTTTCTGGGTTACATCCAAGATCTAATGAGTACCCTATTTTAGGCGCTCTAGGGGGCATATTTATAAACGAGCTTTAACTTTTAGCGGCCGAGTTTCCCGCCATTTTCGCTAAAATCACTAATCTGCGGCGCCCCTCTGATCAATGCAACCACCTGCGGCGATCCTTTCCCGGCATCCACTCCCAGCCCCCTGCGCCGTCTCGGGATTCACGGCGGTATTGTACTTAGTGCATTGCGCTAAGTGCAGTATCGCCGCAAAGACAGTTCAATTTACGCCGCACATCGTGGGCGCTCGCCATTATAAATATGGCAATAGTGGTATTTTTTCTGCGGCGATGTGCAACAGTAATTTTACGGCGCTATTATCAGCCGTTTATAAATATGGCCCTAGGTCTAGGGGCTTGCAGCTTTTAGTCTCAACGTGTTTCACTGAGTTAGTTTAGCTCTGTTGAGAAAGCTAAACTAACTTAGTAAAACCCAAACTTTTCCCCCTTTGCCTCTCTAAAGGTTTCTGCCTCCTCTCTTAGCTCTCTAAGCTTTTTATAAGCTTTCACATGCTTATAGGAGGCAGCTAGGGGAACAGCATTCAGTCATTGGTTGTGATATCATCTGTTATATCCAACAGCTGCTAACTGAAAGAACCAGGAAGTAGAGAGAGGTAATAAAACATTTGGCAGTATTTCAGGTTATACTTACATCTCTTAGATTTTAACTTTTGCAGTATTGAGTTTAGGGGTGGTTTACCTATGTACAGTTTTTGATTTAAGGGGCAAACTTGCCCTTTTATTCCTCCTTAATCCATGAAAGTTGACTACCATTTATCTTCGTTTAGATTCTATAATGCCAGAGGCTTGATAACCTTGACTATAGTAATCTTTTGGAAAACTACAGAAATGGAAGAGAGACACAAGGCAGTGTTTCTTGTATTAGATTTTACAAACACTTCCACAGAGAGAAAATTGCCTGTATGAAATAAATTAAAAACAAGATCTGAGTGTTTATATACAATGCTCTCCTTTTCAGAATATTTGGGAAGATAGCAGTTACGCTGTTCTGAAAAAACAATAGACTTGCCTTAAAACCATGCGTTCCAAAATGGAAGGAATAAAATGCATTGCAATGTGTGTCCTTGTGTATGCCCTTGGATTAATTATAAATAATGTGTCTAAGGAATAAGGATGGGAATCCTTAGTTGTTTTAGATGTCTTTGAATTTGAAACAAATTGTACAAATCATAACAAAGGATCTAAAATTGGTCAAAACACATAAGTAGTAAACTCTGGGAGCCCCGCCGTGTATAGCGGATGGGGCGTCGGACCGTGGGGGGAGGACGCACCTTTTTCCAGGAAGCCTTCCGGGTCCTCCCCCTGCTGGTCCTGGCTCCCGAGGTCTCGCGAGATGGACGCGGTGCGGTGTGATGTCATTAAGCTGCGCCGCGTCCATATAAGGCAGAGCGACGAGGTCACCGGCGCCATTTTCACTAGCGCCGGTGACCGGATAGGAGCTCATCCCTCCCTCCCCTTTTTTATTGTATGTTACTGTTTAAAGTTGTTGGAGTCACGGCTGGCGGGTACACCCTTGCTGGATATGGATGGAGCCGTTACATGCCCTCTGGCGAGACAGAGGTTGGCATTCAAAGCTGAGTTCTACGGCTATGATGGTTAACAACAAGGATGGTTTATGGTAAGCAAAGGGTGTACAGTGGTGAAAATATGCAAAAGGGGGCATATATATGCAAATGTATGCAAATTATGCAATTATGTTAATTTAATAAATTAGCCGTGGCCAATTGTTTACCCAAAAAGTCGTTGTCTGTGTCTTAATTTAAGGTAAAAGAAGTAATTGTTCATGGGATAATTGTGTATGACTGTATGGGTTCTTCATTTTCCCCCCGCGGTCCTAATGTACCATAAAAATTGTACATTTCATAGCTGAAATACAAACGGATGGTTCACTACTGAATAAACATATTCATTTCACTGTTGACTGGGTTTGTTATTTATTTTTTCTGCAAGTTGCTTTTGACTAGACAAAGAGGAAATGGGGTCGATAGTTGCAGCCTGTGATGGGACTGCTAAAGCATAAACATTTAATTCAAAGGTGCTAGCTATCTATGAAACACTGGTGTGTAGAATAGACTTCCTCTGAGCATCAAGTGTCATGTCTAACCCTAACGCAAACAGCGTGAAGGAAGAGGATGTCTAGTGAAAAGTCTGTGAATGACAGCATAGAGCAATTAAAGAATGGAAGACATGTATTGTTTATTTTTCTTTTGAATAAATCTGTGACAGTATACTGTATGGGTTTATTATGTAATGACCTTTTTTAACCTTTTCCTTTCCACTTCTTTTTATTAGCTGATGGGGTACAATGAGAAACCAGTCACCTTACAAATGTTTATAGGCACAGCAGATGAACGCAACCTTCGTCCACATGCATTTTACCAAGTTCACAGAATCACTGGTAAAATGGTAGCAACACCAAGTTATGAAGCTCTTGTTGGAAGCACCAAGGTGCTAGAGATGTCTCTTCTGCCTGAGAACAACATGTGTGCCAAGTAAGAAAATATCACTAGAATAAAATGGGATGGTCTGTCAGGTGCTGATAATGTAGGACAAAGCACAAATAGTACATTCTCACCCTTAAAACTTAATTAGTCTCTATAAGTAACCATCAGGCTTAGGCTGAGTACACACCAGCAAATTTTTCTTCCCAACTAGAAGTTCGCTACTAGCCGACAGTTCACCCTGACCGATCGTGTGGTCCCCTATGGTTTGTTGTGATTTTTCAACATACCAGGTCGTCAACTTCCCCCCAACCGTATTTGCCACCCCCCCCAATACACCATCCAGTTTTTCAGGCTGACTGACCAATACCCGATAATATCAGCCCGTCGGTCCAAAAAATTGGATGTTCTGTACCCAGCCTTAATTCAGCACTCTGTAAGAGAACAGTAGTAACACTAAAATACATACTCAAGGATGTATTATTAATGGAAACAAAATAAGTCCTTGGGACCAAAACAATTAATGTTTGTTAATCTATCCTGTTCCCCAAGTACACAACTAATTAGGGCTTCATTAAAACACTACCCCTTTTAGATCTGTTCTCCTACAGACATACTTCAAGCCTAAGGCCGGACTATTTGTCCTGACCGAGCACTCCCATAGGGAACTGCATGATCGACTGAAATTTTCCGACGTGTCCGGTCTGGACGAATGAACGATTGATGATGGTCGCTGCCGGCCTCCCCACACCAGCCGGTATTTTCGGCTGACCAACTGAAAGTGCCGTGAATCGGTCGGTTGGCCAAAAAATATTGGCTGGTGTGTACCCAGCCTAACAGTTACATATTAAGTTCCATTGCCAGTCCACTCACACAGACCAGGGTCACAATAACACTCAGCCATGATGTTTTCCTTCCTTCCTAAGTAAAGCAGGCCATACACAGAATCAATATTTCAACTGATTCAAGCAAAACTGACAAAATATTGACATCAGTTTTTTGACCAACAAGCTCTGCAATATCGATTGGTTTGCCAAAAAAACAAGATCAGTTTAGGTGGAAAATTTTGTGGCCACCCACAGATTCCAGCTTGTAATTGGCAGCGCAAGGTAAGGAATTTCGACCAGCCAAAAGATCAGAAATAGTGTGGGGGGAAAAAAAACGTCCTGTGTATGACTGGCTTTAAAAGAATAAGGCAGCTACTTCCAGATTTAAAATTGAAACAAACATTTAATTGTTGCGGCTCCGGTCTTACCTCCCCTTTCATTAATGGAGACATCCCACTAGAGTGTGCTGGTGATGTAATGCTGGGTACACATCAGCAGATATTTTCGGCCAATTCACGGCACTTTCGGTCGGTCGTCCAAAAATATCTGCTGGTTTGTGGCGGCCGGCCGCGACCGACCTCGATTGTTTGTTCGTCTGGATCGGACAAACGTTTGATCGGACGTGTCGGTAAATTCCAATCGATTGTGCGGCCGAATTTGCCACGACCGACGGACATTTGTCCCTCTGTGTGTACCCAGCCTTAGAGCATCCTCCTCCCAGTATCAGACAAACCAGCAAGGAATATCACCCCACCACATTCACATATACACCCGCAATAGACACACAATCAACGGTAATTGCATTGTCTAACGCGTTTCAGACCTAAATGGTCCTTACTCATAGACTATGATTAAGGACCATTTAGGTCTGAAACGCATTTGACAATGTAATAACCATTGATTGTGGGTCTATTTCCTTGTCACATCGGGTGTATATGTGTATAATAAAGAAGATTTTAATATAACCTAAAGTCCGCTGGATTTTCCTTACCTTCTGAATGTGGTGCGGTGATATTTCGTACCTCCAGATTTACCCAGGCTAGTGGCAACATCAGATATTAATCATGTTGCCAAATACTTCCAATCGCAGTTAACAAGTGAATCCTACCATATGTCAGCCATTATTTAGAGATAGAAACAATACCCTCAGTGTCAATAGCAAATAATGATCCAGCCACGTAAGTCAAATCGATGCAATTTCAGTATACAGCCAGCTTCAACCTTCCTATTTTTCCAATTCATTTTATTACAAATGTTATACATACATTGTAATAAAAATAGATGATCACTTGTAAAAGGGTGATAAGAAATTTTGTGGAATATATAAGAATATATCCCAATAGTTTTCATCCAAACACATGTAGAACAAGAACTGTGGTTCCTTAACCTAGAAATAAAAGGAAACTTTTAACCCATTGCAAAAAAAACTGCACAAATGTCAAGTCTGGTAATCAAATGCATTTTCCCTCAAGCATCTTTGGATGGCAGAGGACAAATCTAACAATCGTAAGCTTTAATGGATCAAAGGACTAATAATCCTACGTTATTGCTTCAGTATAGACTGCGCCGGGATATTGAAGCTACGAAATTCAGACATCGAGCTCAGAAAGGGTGAAACTGACATCGGTCGGAAAAACACACGGGTCCGTCTTGTGTTCCGGGTACACGTTCCACAGGGTTCTGGAAAAGGAGTTTCTTTGCAGGTGGCATCCATTCCTATAGAATGCTGTGAGTAAACATAATGAAAATAATATATTTACAGACCTCTTTAAGGCTTTTGTCTGTTCCACACACATTTTGGTATGTAAAATCAGAGGCCTTCCTCTGACTGTTGTTTTTCTACAGCAGTAAGGTTTAGGACAACAAGACTGTGTACACACAGGGCAACCCGATTTTCCCTTTAGACAGACTACCGATCAAGAAACTGATCAGTACAGTAGTCTTTTAATGGGAATTAATGTGGAACTGCAAATATTTTGACATGACCAGTCACATGGCCTGTGGAAGGCAATGCAATGCAACAGGCAAAAATGAACTTCCAGATTTTGCACCAAAAATTCTGATCAATATTTCTACATGCTCGACCAAAATATTGTACCGGATGGTCGATCAGTTGGAAATATTAAGCTGTGTGTACACATCCTTACACTATTTTCTGTTCCTCTGTACAAGTAGCTCTGATTATGAAATCATAAACAAAGGTTTTCCTCTTTTGGAAGTGGCATTTGATTTATAGCTTACGTTCTAGCTCTGAGAGACACTAGGGGAGATTTACCCATAGCCACAATCACTCTGAGTAAATGTGCCTTCCGGTATTCTTAACCGGGTAAATCTTTAACACCAGCTAGTAGCTTGTCTATTGCGATACCTGATAATGAATACAAAAATTTCCTCTGAGAAAAATCTCCGTAAATTCAGACCTCTGACTCATTTATTACATATAGAAAAAACATTACTGAATAGTATACCCCACTACTAGCAGAAGAATGGGGGCTTTCTTTGTGAAATAATGCTTTTTTTCTGCTTCATCGTGATCAAATATTTTCAAAAATTGCCAAAACAACCTCTTATTCTAAAGCAGCACTTCCCCAATAAATGTGGTTAGACCTATTCTTCCCATTAACTGTAATTTGAACTGTCTGTCGGAACAATACACCATTGATTAATAGTGTACATTGAGTGTGCATACACCTTTTATGTTACCATTGAAATATCAGTCCCACCTAGCGTAGGGTCTACAAAGACATTGCTTCTGTTTTACATAGAAACAATTGCTACACCATACTTAAAGGGCATATTTATAGATATAGCTGTATGTATGTATTGTAAAAAAAAAATCAATAGCACCTTAACCACACAAATGAAAATAAAGTTCATATTCAGCTGCATTAGCAAGCACCAATACTACTGGTGTTCTGTAGAAACCCTTAAGTTCTCCTTTAACAGAGAAAGCAGTCCAATATGATTGCTACCTTATCTTTTTTGAGTTAATTTTTGCCAAATCCACAGCAATAACATAGCGCTAATCCACTTCAACTACACCTAACTCTTCCTAAAAAACTTTGCTTCAGAGAGGTATGATGACATTATAAGCTAAAACTACCCATAAACACACTCATATACAGTGTGTAAGAGCATCATTTGTTTGTTTGATTAAGAACAAGGCCCCACTAGGCAGCACACACGAATCGCATGACGCAACGTAATCGCAATGCTGCAAGATCCGTGTGCGCTACCCTGCGCATGCGCTGCGATTCCTTTGATGTAACTCTATCACAGAACACGCGTTACGCACCAAAAATGGTGATCACATGCACCACAAAAAGGTTCAGCATTGCAGCGCAGGGTAGTGGGGATAGTAGAGCCATCCACTTCTATTAGTGTGCCTTGAGCACTATGCTAGCACAATGCACACCAAAACAGCCTAGTGGGGCCTAGCCCTATGGATATTTGAACATTTCCATTGGATACCACAAGCTAATAAATTGGCAGATGGAATTTTAAAATACTTTTAAAAAAGAGACACACACCCCAAGTACAAACATGACTAGTCCTGTTGGGTTGTTAGCCCTGTTCAGGAAAGTTTGTGCTTTGTCAACGATTGCCACAAGGATTGGGGATATAAGGATGAGGGGGGTACAATACAGTAGGTGTGCATGGTTTTTATAGATCACTTTTCATACAAAAAAGCTCATTACACATTTTATTTTACGTGAAAAAAAAACATTGAATGTAGATTATAGTTGAATGTAGTTTTCAGAGTCAATTTGACAATTTGAATATGACTTATTTTAGAAACTGTTTTGTTCTTGCCTTTCTCCTCTTTTCATCAGCCCAGCGCTCAGCTCAAGAGCTCCCCCAAGTGGAGAGTTATAGCCTTAGTGCATGTTCTGTAAAAGGACAAGAAGAACTGCTGCTCTGTGGCTCCAACTTTCTTCCTGACTCTAAGGTTCTCTTCCTTGAAAAAGGTCCAGGTAAAAAATTATACCAATTGTTTTTATGCTACTGTGTTGCTGTGATTTCATTCTTTCTGGCCTTAAATCCCTTAGATTCGTCCTTAGGGTGTAGAAACGAAGCTGTACATTATATGATAAATGTTTAACAATACTATTTATTATCTACTGCCAACAGATGGAAAGCTCCAGTGGGAAGAAGAAGCTAAAGTGAATAGACTGAAGAGCAATGAGGTATGGTTTTTGCAATTACAGGAAAAATGCATTCTAATCCTGCACAAACATTCAGGAAAAGAACTGAGAAATGAGGTTCGAAACTGCCGTTTTAAAAATCCACGGATCTGCTGAAACTTTTGGAAATTCTGAAAGCGGAACTTATTGGAAATACAGAAATCGCATAGAAAACTAGAAATTCCAAATTAAAAATGTGAAAATTCCATTAGAAAATCGGTCCTGATAGACTGCAACAAAAGATCCCGTGTGTTAAGCCTCATACACATGTGTGATTTCAGAGGATTAACGATCGTAACAACCGCTCAGTCAGGCTTTCATGACAGATCCGCCCAGCGATCACACATGTGTATAAACCTCAAGATCCTGTTACCACCTGCGTGGAGGATTGATTACTGGCCAAATAATACAAACTCCGAGGCAACAGATAAGTGCACACTAACTTGCAATATAAAGGCCTGATCAATATTTAGTGTTTTGCATCACAGACAGGGACTGCTCTATTACTGTGTTATGTTGGGAAACTTTGTTTTGTTATTTAAAATCACTGCAGTTCTTAGTGATAAATGCAATTAAATACTTTACCTTGTTTAAGGAATGTAAGTTCATTGTCTCTTCTTTGTGACAGACCACCAGAGGAGCGCACTGTTTGCCAATAATGCCACATTACTCTTAAACCTTTCATAGAACAGTGGTACAAATTGGTGGCAGCTGTGCTGGTAGTACCATATTTTTTTCTGTTTTCTCTGTATATTTTGTTATTGTTTGCACTTTTCTGTGTTAAACTATAGAGGCACTGCAGCTAGTGTAAGTATTGATTTATATCATCCTGTCCTCTCAACAGCTCTTCCAGGCCCAATTGTCAAACCTATTTATAAATGTGATCCATTTGATGGTGAGGCCAGGAAGCCATCACATTTACCCTTTAGCTGCCTATAAGATTAGTAGGTCCCGAGCAAACAGTATCATCAAACACGAAGCGAGACTTAACATACATTAATGCATATTACGAGATGAAAAATTTTAGGTAAAAACATAATTTATTTTATTTTAAGAAAATATTTTCATACATGGAAATAATTACCTGTCATTATAAATAAATTTAACGTTACAGGTTCTTTTTCTCACCTACATAAATTTTGTTTCTCTTTTTACAGTCCTTGCTCTCTGCACAAGTTCCTGAATACTGCAACAAAGAACTAACACGCCCCTTGCAAGTCTATTTTTACATCTCCAATGGGCGCAGAAAGAGGAGCCCAATGCAGAGTTTTCGATACTTACCCAGTGAGTACTAAGCACCTACCTTCTCCTGTGATACCATTGTGTGCCCACAGCCTACAGGCAAACGGATCACCTTTTAACAGAAATCTATTTACAGTATGTTCACTCATATTGCCATGACAGGGCAAGATATAGCATAGCAAGGAAATCACAAAATGTTTATTAATGTGTAAATTAAACACAATTTGCCATTTATATACACCAATTAATTCTCTGCTAAAGTTTGTTGAATAACAGAAATATATGAGAGGAACAGCAACTGTGCAGGTGATTGTGTTAGCTTTAAGGTTATATACACTGAAAAAATTACTTACCTCATCTTAATCTAAAAGTAGATATATACTGTAAGCAGCACTTAGGGCTAGGCCACAATGTACCGTTTTTAACACGCGATCTGATCAGCCAGATATAACCTCCTCCCAGAAAACCACTGTGGATGAGGCATGGATAGGGGCCCCATCATAGTTTTGCTAGAAGGCCCAGTGATTCCTAGTTACGCCACTGTGTGGCCTCAATTTACTACGAGGTGTGTGTTGCAGCATTTACTCAAGCTAAGAAACATAACCATCTGTTAAGCTGAGGGTGCTCAGTAATCACCATCAGCCAACACATACAGAGAAGAATTAACCACCATACATTTGACATATATCCGCTTAGGCTGGGTACACACGGAGGGACTTTTTCGCTCGTACAAATGTTGGTCACGGCAAATTTGTGAATGATCGATCGTGCGTTCCCATAGGACCCATAGGAACCGCACGATCGATCAGAATTTTCCGTCATGCCCGATCCGGACAAACGAACGACCAATGTCGGTCGCAGCCGCCCACCCCACACCAGCCTTGTACCCAGCCTTACCCTAACTGTCATCCTACCAGACTGTGGCATGAGCAAAGAACAGTTGAATGACAGTTGAAATGTAATGGTGGACATAGACACTACCATCCTGGTCGTACGATCCTGGGTTGGGTATAGACAAATAAGTCAACCATCGACTGACATTTTTTCCTATCGTGTCAGTTGGAATTTTTTTAGCCCAATGCAATTCTACAATCGGTTGATCATACAACCGTGAACGTAGTATCTATGGCCACCTTAAGTTTCAGATTAGATATCTAAAGTAATAGGGTACTGATATCCAAAACAGTTACCGTGGAGGGGAAACTATTTAGTTTCCCGTAACTGCCAAATTAAAAGAACCATTTTCCCAGAATACATACCCTTAAAACATGAAGCCAAGTATCTCATCATAGAATTTGTAAATGTATTCGCCTTATATTTTATAACGTAACAAGGTTCCATCCAGGATTCATCTGACTAAAAAAGTTTGCATAAAATTCAATTAATGTTGTGATAAACCAATAGTCCCCATTTAAAATGTAGCTCATACATTGGAATCAGAATACTGTATGAGTCAGTAGGCCTCAATTATTCACAGACAGTGGGCTAAAATTTTGTCTTAGAGTTGCGCTAACCTACTTAACACAGCAACCTGATTTAATATAGGTTTTGCACAAGCTGTATTAGCTTGTAATACACAAAATATGTGATATTATGGTCTTTATTCATTTTCTAGTGTACCAGGTATTTTATATTTTAATTCTTTCTAATTATCTTTTGTTCCCTCTTTTTTCATTTACCCAATGTTAACTCTTTTATTTCAACTTTTTAAGTTATTTTTAAGGCAGAGCCTTTACCTGATCTAACTCCTTCCAGATTCCCCTCCTCCCCACTGCCCAGTTCATGTCATCTTCCTGTAGACTCAGGACAGATGGAACTTAGTGCCTCCTTTTTGCCTGCGCTGCAATCTAACATGGGTGACACTCCTATGGATGTATCTCCTTACTACACCCCTACACATTCAGATCCAATGTACCCAGGAGATGCTGACTATGCAGCTGGCACAAGCTCTTTCATGGAATGTTATTTTAATCCCCAAATTCCTTCAGATTTTAAATGTCACCCATCTTATTCAGAGAATGGGAACAATGCGTCACTGTCACTACCCTTCCACTCTAATTCTATCCACTCTAACAATTCTACTCTTCCTCCAAGTCCTGTTCCTTGGTCTCCCCAACCCTGTTCATCCCATACTGCATGTTCCTCTACATTTGGGGCACCGTTATTACCTCATATCCATCCACCCAACAAGTTAGAGGAATCACTTACTGTATCCCAAGAAAATTATTCAGCTTCAACAAATTTGCCAGCTTTAGAATTTGATGCCCCCACTCATAACTTCTCACCTGCTTATCAGTCATTTCAATCCTGCACCCCTCCCTCTTATACCACACTAGGTGAACAGGAAAGAATAGTTCCTACACAACCTGTAGAGTCTTCTCAGGTGATGACCAGAATAGATCAATGTACTCCATCACAACAATTTATATCCAACTCACTCTCAGATCACCAAACCAATCACTTAAATAGCCAAGTACAGAAAGGTAGAGTATTAGCCCAGTCAGTGTATACTACAGCACCATTTAATATGGCTAAGCCAGAGGAGGAAAATGGACTACAAACATTTCCAACCACTTTCCATAATCTGTCTTCCTGTTGTACATCTTCACTCAGTTCCCTGTGTCCCTCCACAAGTCCTTCTTTTTCATCGCCCGCATCCCCCTCTACTGTCACTCCTATCCATAATTCAGATCTGCACTCAGCTGCTACACAGTGTGTGAATCCTAACAAGAAGGAAGAGGAACCAGGTTACAAGCCACCTATAGATGAATACTCTGAGTCTGCAAATAGTACAGGAATAGAAAAAGCAAAAGAGGATGGCCAAGAGTTTGAAAGAACATTTCATTCTATTCCTATCCAGGGGATCACACTGGAAGAAGGTGAGATCCAAGGCTCAGAGCAATACTCCACTGAATGACAGAATAATAACCTATAATTTTATTGAAAAGATAAAGGATGGTGCATGGTTCCTTCATCTACTCTCCCTTGCTCTGTCTTCCACAGTGAGTGAGTTTATAGGTGAAGATCTGCACAGTTTTTCAGAGCCCCATCGAGAAAAATAGAAATGAATGTGTTATGGCACCACTAAAAGACAAGCAGAAAAATCGATGCCCTGCTCCCTAAGTGGGTTGAGCTTCTTCAAGTCAGTCAAGAAACCGAAATCTCCAAGAAAAAAATCTATTGGAACCCAGTCAGTCCTTTTAAGTTCCTTGTGGCTAATGCATTTATTATTAAAATGCCTACATTTTCTAAATTATCTTGAGCTGGTATCTAGAGTATACAATCTTAAACCATTATTTTATTTAAATTATTATGCTTTCCAGGTTCCGTTATTCTCCAACAATATTATTTTCTTCATAGTGGAACGTGTTCCAAGGTGACACATCAATGCTCCATATAGTGATGACATGTGAAGATGAGGTTTTCTTGTGACCTAGTCATACAGTAAAAATATAATTCTAGGTTATTTTGTGTGTGTGCATAGATGCTTTGGGGATCACTTATATTTTAGGCCATAAATCAATGGGGAAAAATGCATATTTTGGTTGGTCTAATAAATTAAAAGGTTGTGAATGCTGCTATACAGTGGATAATGTACCCCCTACTGTTAATTATAAGGATAGTAAAAGTCACAGAAGAGTTCTATGACCATATAAAAGCACTAGACCAAAGGCATATTGCATTTATATATATATATATAAAGGTCAAAGAACTCCAAGGTGACTTAATATCCTATTAATTTACAGCTGTGGGGTTCATTATCCAATATAATCCACCACCACCCTCCCAACCTGTTCAAACTGATTCCTGGCAAATTTTGGTTCTCTTCCCCCCTTTACCACAATGTACTGCACCAACTCTGCAGAGTTACACTCTCCCTTCTGCACAGGTACTTAAAATCAGAGCACTGCTGCATAGTAGAGCAACAATTATAAGAATATTATTTACAGTTGCCTCAATTACAGGGGTGGATTATAATTTTCTTCATGATTCCATAACCTATTAGCTGTTCTTTTTAGATCAATTTAGATTTTGCAGCATATACTATAATTAAGGACTTTAGGATACCTTAAGATTCCTGTTAAATTAAACTGGTCTTTAATTAAGGCAAACTTGGATTAACTTCTTTGCTGGAACATTGTCAGTTTATAGACTGCTCTACCCCCTTGTTTCTACCTTAAAAAAAAAAATTATCAGGGAGACTCAATATCCCTAAAATTACCACAACACCCATGTTAACCCAATGTAAATTCTACCCTTATTGTAGGGCACTATGCTATTTCCGAATCTTTTTGAAAATAGAACAGTTCACCCCAATTTATTATTCCAGTTTATGTCCGGTATTGCATCACGGAATAACGGAAAGGTAAGGCACTACTGTTAGAGAATAAGAACATTTCCCCATATCATTCTTTGTTAGTGAATAATTAACTTTTACACAGGTACAGATGTAAGCAAAGGATCACAGTTTTAGAAGATTAATCAAACATCGACAGGTTGGCAACTAGTTTATGGCCTACATTAGGAAGGTGTGTCTCATTAGAAGGTTAAAATATTGATGTGATGAAATTATTGATGTCCTTATTCAACTTTAACAAATCCATTATGAGGTGCAAAACGTTTGCCTGGGCATTTAATCTGCAGCGACCAATCAGATGTTATCAAATGTTTTTCCAACGGTAGTAATAAAAAGGTAACGTGATGCTACAACATCTGATGCTTATTAAATAAGGTTGAGCATTTTATTAGAATGTTTCGAGTCCCCAAGGTTAGGAAGATGATATTTAGACAGTAAAGAACTTTATTCTCCCTTATATTTGAACCAGTTAAAAAGCTGTGAACAAATTTCACAGTTGTCATTCAGATGTTACAGATGTTAATTCCTTAACAGTTATAATGCCAGAATGAATACCGGAGCTTTAATTTGTTGTATCTGAAGCAATATATATTGAGAGAATTGTGGTTATTCTTTTATTTTCTTCAGAAGCCCTGGACTCATTTTTATGCTTCTTTTATCTAATGTAGCACAAATGTACAGAAGAGCAAACATCAAATCAATCTTCAAAAGGAATATGTATATTTATATATAAAAATGTGTGTATGTATTATTATTATTATTTTATATATGCCAGTGTGGCTTTTTGTATGTTTTATGTTTGCCATTTGGTTATAAAGACATTAAAAACCTCAGTTTTCTTCCTTATTGAGGCCAATTCACAATATCACTGTGCGGTAAATCATTTCAACTTTGCTGCTGCAGGAGAAATGTAAATGTGCATCCATTACTAGCTGGGAATAGTCACCTACTTGAAGCAGCATTAAATATGTATGATAATATAACTGCATGGATACCTATCACTGTATAGAATGAATAAATAGGATAAAATTGCATATCTTTACTCTGAAGGGCTCTAAACATGCGCAGATGTTTTTTGATCAGAAATCCAATTAGTGCAATTACAGCGACTTACCGCTACTGTTCTTTACTGTTCACCTTGGAATCTGCTGGAGATGAGGACTTAAAGGTGGGGTAGAAAAGAAAATGATCAAACAATTCCGATTCAATTGGGCTACAATAGGTGTTTGAAACCTACAGGGCATGTGCACCCCCTTCAACTAAAGTTTGCCCCACAGTTAAAGTGTAACTGTGGTACAAAAATTACTTCAGGTAAATTGACAGTATTTGCTTTCCTGAGGATTTTTGCAATTTACTTTCATTGTTTATTTTACATAGTTTTGAAGATATTTACATTTATATGTGTGATATGGTTGCAGCATCACCAGATCCCCTGCACTTCCTGCTTTCTGCACTGAAACCATGTCACAGTCCCTCTTCCACGTTTCCTCCTCGTGGGCCCCCATGGCCCCTCCCCCTGCAGCCCCATGGGCCTTTCCCTTGCAGCCTCCCGTGGCCCCTCCCACTCATGTGCTCTGTGGCCACTCCCACTCATGTGCTCTGTGGCCCCTCCCACTCATGGGCCCTGGGGCCCCTCCCACTTGTGGGCCCCAGTGCCCCTCCCACTTGTGGGGCCCCTCTCACTCGGGCCCCGACCGCTTGCAAGTGGGGAGGGGCCACAGGACCTGCGAGTGTGCGGAGCCACAGAGTCCGTGAGTGGGAGGGGCCACAGGGGGCTGCAAGGGTAGGGGAAACAGGGTCCACGATTGGGAAGGGCCAGCAAGTGGAAGGCATTAAAAAAAGCAGGGCTGTGCTGTTCTCCCCACCCCCCTCCTACCCTTCAGTCATGCACTGAGCATGTGCCAACCACAGATTAGAGGAGGAAATATTATTTCTAACCGCAGATTCAGAACCTCCCACCCCTTAACTTTCTGATCATTGATTTCTTCATATTTTGGTGGTTGATGGCTCATTTTAAAGGTATGAACCTGGCCTTTCATTTAAAATAAACTTGTTTGGAGACCACAGTTCCCCTTTAAAGCTCACTGTGTAGTGTTCAAAGATCCCTACCTTTCTCTTCTGCTGCATATTGTTGTCTGCAGGGCCTAAAAAAAAGTCCAGGAAACGGAAGATTAGGAAGCCTCGCAGAGTATAATCTGTTTCTGCCTCCTCCTGTGGCATGTGCAGTGGAAGTCTCCCCCATTCCTGCGGTTCCCTTTTAATGCTGCATTGTGTCTTAGCCCAAAACAAGAATTAAGAAAAAGAAACAAAGCCCCCCAACCCTAGATACTTTGTTCCCTCGGCTGCCTTCTGCAGCAGAAGGGGCCGGACCAGCAGCTGTGTCAGTGATTGGCGGAGTCTCAGACAATCCCAGATGCGGCTGCTGGTCCGTCCCTTTCTGCTGTTCTGTGTGAAAGCACAGTAGAAGGGGCCATTAACAAGGGCCGGTAATTACATTTAGGAGCTGATTTGGGGG
This sequence comes from Hymenochirus boettgeri, assembly GCA_019447015.1. Taxonomy (NCBI): domain Eukaryota; kingdom Metazoa; phylum Chordata; class Amphibia; order Anura; family Pipidae; genus Hymenochirus; species Hymenochirus boettgeri. The sequence goes on from CM033469.1 coordinate 269,086,831, forward strand.
TTTAAAGTAAACAAAGTCTAAGTTTAGGGGTATTTTCTACTTAATTGTTTATTTTTTATATACCCAGCCTTTAATTTAACATTTTTAGTACACCATATTAGTAGGAAAATGAAGGGCAACTGAAATTCCAGAAATTACCCTCTCTCCCAGACATGTAGCTACTGCCCCACTTCCTCTGTGACTCCTAATCCAAGTCGAGGCTGCAATGACTCTCAGGAGTCCTAGACTCCTCCCAGACTGTCCAATACAGACTATTTCTTTCCAACAGCAGTAAGAGGATTAAGGTAAGTTCATTACCATTTTTACTTGATGGATTAGTGAGTGGCAAGAAGGGCAAACTAGAGGTTTAGGTCCTCAACCTGGGTACTATTAGGAGTATTATTTGGTAGGGGGTATAAAAAACAATGTAGTTCTTCTTAATGGTTTTGGGTTAAGGGGTGAGAATGTCTTTCTAAAAAGTATTTCATAAAAAAAAACTTATTTGTGCAAATGACTAAGGTAGAAAACCTTAGGAATATAATATATTACACGTGCTAAACGTACTTATGTTTAAAATATTTTTGGAGATTTCTGGGTGAGATGTAGAAAAACATTACATGTTTATATTATACTAGACATTAAGCCTGCTACAATAACGGGCGCTAGCCCCCTTAGTGTCCCAAGGCCATAGTCCTCCTCCATGTCCCAAGGCCAGAGTACCCTTAGTGTCCCAAGGCCAGAGTCCCCCCTCTGTCCCAAATCTAGAGATGTACGAACTTCGAAAAATCCGGTCCGCGCGAGGATTCGCAGATTTTTGAAAAAATCCGTAAATTCGAAAATCCGCAAGCGGACCCGTTAAAACTTATTAAAATGAAAGTTCGGCAAAATCCGCATTAAAAGTGGTCTAAATAGCCTTGGTAATGTACACTTAATCACTCAGCGACCTGGGTAATGTCCTTAGAAACACGTATCAATGCCTACAATACCTAAAAATTACAGTCCGCTAGCGAGAACGGTATTTTTCGAAAATACGAGGATTTCCGTAAAAACGAGGATTTCCGTAAAAACGAGGACCTCCGTAAACCCTAGGATCTCCAAAAACGAGTATTCCCGTAAAAAGCTTGTATCAGTTCTGCCATTGGCTAATTTGGGTCATGTGGCTTGCTCCGTCTTGAAAATAATCCCTAAAAATTCGAATTTACAAGAATTTCTCGTAATTACGAGAATCCGCGTAATTACGAGGATCTTCGGATTTTCCGGGTCCCGGAAGATCGCAGATTCTCGTAATTGCGGAGATACTCGTATTTTTGAAATTTTTTGTAAAAAAAAAAAATCCGTGGTTCGGAAGGCGGAAAATCCGGAATAATCCGCCGTTCGCGGACGGGATAAATCCGCGGCGGATCCTGGTTCGGGTCCGCGAACCAGCCATCTCTACCCAAATCCAGAGGCCCCCCTCTGTCTTAAATCTAGCCCCCCCCTCCGTCCCAAATCCAGGGCTCCCCCCTCTGTTGAATCTAGTATAAAGGGTTAATCAGTATTGTAAAGAGTTAACTAAAGCTTGTTATGTATGCATGTATTGCTTACTCACAAAGTAGTAGTTATTTTGGAAAATGAAGTTCATCAGTAACATAAGTTGTGACCATTCATGGAACGAGATGTATATAACTTGTCAGGATTCACACACTGTGATGGGAGAGGGTGGTAGGAGTTGGAGGTTGACGTTCGTAGGTGGAGGAGGTAAGCAGACATACACACACACACACACACACACACACACACACACACCATAATAGACTAATTATGCTTAAAGTATATAGTTATAATTTGTAGGCTGTCTCTAATATACTTGACTGGCTTTTTACTTTGCATAATTTGTAACTACTCCATACAATAAATCCTTATTTGATATATCACCTTGGTGAGTGTTATTATTAACCATAAGATAACTTAGAGATCTGTAGAGCTTCTCTGTATATGTATATGTGAATCAGATCAGATCAGATCAGTAATGTGTAATTTTTACATTGGCGAGCCAGCCAGGAGACGAACCTAGTAATTTTTACACCCTCTGTACCAAATCCAGGCCCCCCCCTCTGTCCCAAATTCAAGGGCTCCCAGTCTGTCCCGAATCCAGGGCCCCCCCTCTGTCCCGAATCCAGGAGCAACCTTACCTGCAGTATTTTTAATTGCTGTTCTCCCTCCGTGTGTTTCCTGTGTTTCTCCCTCTAGTGGTGAGTCAATAGGAACTGCAGACACTCTCCCTCTAGTGGTGAGTCAATAGGAAATGCAAAAACTCTCCCTCTAGTGGTGAGTCAATAGGAACTGCAGAGACTCTCCCTCTAGTGGTGAGTCAATAGGAACTGCAGAGACTCTCCTTCAAGTGGTGAGTCAATAGGAACTGCAAAGACACTCCCTCTAGTGGGGAGTCCATAGGCACTGCAGTGACACACACACACGGACACAGGAACACACACTTAGGGGCATATTTATAAAGAAACGATGTTAGCGCAAAAAAATTACCGCCGCACATCGCGGCCGCGAAAATAGCGCTATCGCCGTATTTATAACGGCGAGCGATATTCCCGCGATACTTATCGCGGCCGCGATACTTATCGCGGCCGCGATGTGCTGCGGTAATTTTAAGCCCCTTCGCGGCGATACTGTATAGTATCGCCGCGAAGGGACTTAAAATCCCTTCCCGACACCGCTCCTAAGGGGCGGGGCATACGCCCCCCCCGCCCACACCCACCGCCGCGCACCCCCTCCCCGCAACCCCTCCAGCCTCCTTCCGAGATTTCCGCGAACGGGGAACGGGTTGGGAGGGCTGCTGGGAAGCGCGGCGGGGGTGTGTCGCCGCTGCCGCCACGGGGTTGGGCGGGGTGGGCGTATGCCCCGCCCCCTTAGGCGGCGCGTCGGGAAGGGATTTAAGTCCCTTTGCGGCGATACTATACAGTATCGCCACGAAGCTTAAATTACCGCAGCACATCACGGCCGCGATAAGTATCGCGGGAATAGCGCTCGCCGTTATAAATACAGCGATAGCGCTATTTTCGCGGCCGCGGCGGAAAGCTCCTCTTTTATAGGTTTGCAGAAATCCATAATCCGTTTCTGATTGGTCAATTTTTTAATACTTGCTTTACATTAACCAATCAGATTTCTGGAAAGTTCTGAAATCTGATTGGTTAATGTAAAGCAGTATAAAAATTGACCAATCAGAAACGGATTATGGATTTCTGCAAACCTATATAAAGAGAGCTTTCCGCCGAGGAACTCAGATGCCATCGCAGTAGATGGCTGAAAGAAGACGGCTGGCAACATCGGCTCCGCTGAGGCCGGCGGTGCCAGCGGGCTCACTGTCGGCCGCAGTGAGTCTGCCTGGCATCGGCGACCGGAGTGGGGTTGGTGTCGCCAGCCCGAAGAACTCGCCCAAGGCTCTTTTAAGACCGCACTGGGGGTCCCGGTTCGAGCTGCGGGACCCCCGCCAGGCACTTATTAGTGCCGCAAGGGCACTTGTAAGTGCCGCAAGGGCCCTTACAAGGACCGAGGAGGGGGTCCTGTTTCGAGCTGCGGGACCCCTAAGCCCCAAAGGGCTCTTGTTAGAGCCGCAAGGCACTTGTCATGCCGCAAGGGCCCTTATAAGGGCCGGGGAGGGGGGTCCCGGCGGGTGGTCGCCGCTGCCGCCGCAGGGGGTGTGGGCAGGGTGGGCGTGTCTCCCGGGGCGGGTGCGACCACACGCCGCGGGTTGCCTGCCCATCCCCGCCGCGGAGGTTAGTATCGGCTGACTTCGCCACCTTCAAGGGGGCGAAGTAAAACAGCCGATACTAGCCGAGCAAAACCATACCGCCGCTTTATAAATAGAAGCGGCGGTAACAGGTAAGTATCGCCGCGAAAGGTTAACGCTTCGTTAACTTTTCGCGCCGTTTTCGGACTTTTATAAATCGCGGTAAACGCGATTTATGCGTTAATGTCCGTGAAAACGGCCGCGAAAAGTTAACGAACCTTTATAAATATGCCCCTTAGTGTTTTATTATATAGGATTAATGCTATAGAAACTTTGTTTGGCCTCAAAAATTAAAACTGAATGTATAGAATGGTATACCAAACTAAAATCTAAATAAAATAAGATCACACCTTGATTAATTAAGCATAAATAAAAAAGTAAGTGTAAGGAAATTTTTTTAATTTTTTTCTAAAATTTGCCAATGGCTATAATAGACACTAATGTGGTAATTTGGTTGGGGAGTCATTAGTGGTCCAACCTGGCAGATCAGTGAACAACACCCGGCCAAGCAAAGGCAATTATCATCCAGTACGGCACTTCGGCTGCTTATGTCCAATTTGAAGGTATAACCGACATTGGTAATATTTTGACCAGATCAACCTCTTATTTGGCAATGAATGCTGGCTAATTACCTCTTCTTTACATTAACAGCCCTCATTGCACCCTGCAGTGACCATTACTTTGCAATTCACATTAAAGCTTAATCTTGATTGCAAATGATCAGCACACGCAATTGTCTGTAACATTGTGGGAATGGCACAGGTATAAAAAGTATTGTATTGTGTAAATGGGAATAATACATTTTAAAGGGGAACTGTGGTCTCCAAACAAGTTGAGTTTAAATGAAAGGCCAGTTTCCTACCTTTAAAACGAGCCACCACACACTTCTACGTGCTCCACAGCCAAGATAAAAGAAATGTCTGACCAGAAAGTTAATGGGTGGGAGGCTGACATTTGACCTCTAAGGCTTCTCTGCACAGTGTCGCCGGCGAGAACCGCTCCAGACTCCCTCAGTGTTGGGGGAGACAGGAAGTCCCCTCTCCTCTGCTGTGTGAAGGACCTGCAGCTGCAGAGAGGTAAGGAATACAGCCATTCTCTGTCACTATGTGAAAACGCCTTTTCAGGCAGGTTCTCACTCTGTTCTCACGTGTACTCTCTCTGTTCTCTCTCTGTTCTCACTCTGCCTGAAAAGGCTGTTTCCACAGAGTTTTTTTTTGGGGGGGGGTAGGGGGGGTGTCAGAGTGGCCCACAGCACCTGTGAGCGGGGGGGGCTTTAGGCACCCACGTGTGGGCGGGGCTTAGGCACCCAGAGTGGGCGGGGCCACATGGGGCGTAAGGGAATGGGCCAAGGGGGCCCTGCAACTGGAGGGACCAGGGGGGAAGGGACCAGGGGGGCTGCAAAGGGGAGGAGACACAGGGCAGATTGACTGACAGGTTTCAGAGCAGGAAGTGCAGGGGACCTGGTGATACTGCTGCCATATCACACACAAAAATGTAAATATCTTCAAAACTATGTATAATAAACAATGAAAATAAATTGCAAAAACTCTCAGGAGAGCAATTCCTATCAATTTACCTAAAGTCATTTTTGGACCACAGTTCCTCTTTAACTAAAGGCTAAATAACCTAAAACCCTATGGATCAGAAGAGATAATGGGCTATATTTATAAACCAGCGGTATCGCTTTTTAGCGTTACCGCGGGTTAGTTAATTTACAATCGCGGTCGTAAATGTACGATCGCGATCGTACATTTACGACCGAACGTTCGTTAACATCGTCTACGATCGGTTTAAAGATCTTAAATTTACCATACTGATTGTTAAAGTCGTGGTATCGTTAAAAAGCGATTCCGCGGCTTTATAAATATGGCCCTAACAGTGTAATATTAGGACCTGTATAAATAACATATAAATAATAAAATAATAATATAAAATAAACAAATAAATGTTCAGTAATAATATCAATGCTAAATGTTGAAACTGTCTAAGTAGTTTAAGAAGTATTGGATGGCTGCAGACTGGAGATTTCCAAATTTTGACTAAAACTCCCATCAACAACTGATAAGCATATGTTGTGATTTTGTTAAGATGCTTTAAAGGGCAAGTCCAGCCCTAAAATGAAAACTTACATTCAGGTAAATCACCCCCCAAAACCCTAAACGGTAATAGTTTGAAATCTGAAATATAGAAGTCTAACCTGAAATCCTACACAATTTCCTGTTTCCCCTATTTCTGCTTCCTGGTTCTTCCAGTTAGTAACTGTCAGTTATGGATTTGACAGTTGACATCACAGCCAATGACTGAATGTTAAAGGAGAAGTAAACCCAATTTTTTATACTCTAGAATCTGAAAACAACCCCCCTAAAAACACCAAATAAGCTATAAAATACCACTCCAGTAAATTGTATTAAAGTAAATATAAGCCTGTTAAGAACTGGATGAAGTATCTGTGTGTATGTGCAGTGTCAGACCACACCTCCTGACCTCAGTCACATGCTTCCTTGCTGCATCTGTCCAGTAAAAGGATTTAATGGGTGTGACCAACTGTAACAATTTCTGCCATAGCTAAGGACTGAGCATGTGCAGAACATAATGGTCGTTGACCAAACTGTGTGATACTAGAATACTGGGAGGTAAAGCACAAACCATATGTTATTAAGGTACATTTCCCAGCTCCCGTATCAAAATGAGAGGTAAGACACAGATTACTGGCTTTATATCAAGGTGTTCTGCCTTCTGGTTCAGTGTTGTTCTGTGGCTTTAGTTGTCCTTTAATCCCCTGTCTGCCTCTTCTGAGCATGCCCAGGCTCAGTGCAGGCTCAGTACAGGTTTCTAAATTGCTCAGTTTCCATGAGGCATCCAGAAGCATAGTAGGCATACAGTAATGAATTCATAGGACAAAGTATGATATATCAACATATTTTAAAGAGGCCATTCTTTCTAAAAGATGTTCTTATGAGGGTGGAGTTGTCCTTTAAGGCTAGGTTCAAAAGAACGCCTAGTAAAGGGCTGTGGGTTCAAAGCATCTGCATTCTGTGCCTGTATGTATATTTTTTGCAGTTGCAGCTATATTACTACTAGATATCTTTAATAAATTTGTTTGTCACCTTTGGGACACAATGAAAATAATACAAAAAAATTAAAACCAGAAAAGAAACAATGTGAAAAAGACGAGATTTCAAAGTCTAAAGAAGAAACTATTCAGCATAAATAAATTGCAAAACACGAGTTACAGTAGGCAAAGAAAGGAAGGGGTTAAGGGAAGTAAAAGGCAGGCTATAGAAAGTGAAAGAGCCTGAAGAAATGTTTGACTTGTCAGGGATGCAAAGTTTCTTAGTACACAGCTCCAGAAAATCTTTGCTGTTGGTAACAGTGTCCTGAGAACTGAAGGTAAGAGGGTGTTGGGTAACATAGCTTAACACACAACACAACTCTCAGACTGAAACTAAATCCTAAATAGTTTTTTGCTGCAGGTTTGGCCTTTAGTAATGTTAACAAGAGCCCTAGTCTTTCTTCTCTTTTCCTCATTTATTTAGTTGTCTTGCTCTGACTCTGACTCTGTTCACTTGCCATTTCTTAAGCCTTTTACATATGTAAGATACGTCCCAACACGCAAATGGGTTAGTAGAAATTTGTCTTTTGGTTGCGCCCAATAATGTATAGAATAAAAAGATTAAAAATTGATTCCACAAGAAGCTGCCAAGCTATACAGGCAGCGAAATGCATTGAATCGCTTTCCTCTAATACATCAAACAGCTAGGCTACTCAGCTACTGGTAGCCATGATGTATTCTAGGAGTTCCCAAAGGCACATTGCACCTTAAATCCCTTAAAGGTGATATCTGCTTTTAATTGTTTTTACTTTTGTCCCGTATGATATGATATTTGGAATAGAGGTTTTGACTCTGAGAGTGGACCTTTACTTTATACCATTTGGGTATTTTTATATATGTGTATTATCAGATTTTAATAAAGGTAAGAACTTTAAAAACTAATTGATCTTTTTATTCTATGTATCTAAGATTGGATATTTTGTAGTGGGGCTATAAACATACCACTGGTGCTAGAAACTGTATTATACTAAAAATAGAAACTGGGTCTGGGTAGGTCCTAGCTCTGCCCATGGACCATCAAGCCACGCCCCGAGAACACCCCAGCCTGTCAGACTGGACTGTTGGGGTCCACCAGAAAATCTGAGACCCGAGGGCCGATCAGAACAAGTTTAGGGGATCACCTAACATTACATATCTCTAATATCACTTATTTACATATCAATCTTACTACTGACGCCTATTGTTTATTAAAAGCCATTTCTTACTGTCCATTTGGCTCTGTATTTAAATGTTAAATGTTTTCTTAGTTGAACGGGCTCTGGGCCCACCGGGGCCAGTCTGACAATTAGCCTGTGGATCCAAGCTCATGGTTCCCAGACATCAGGACAGACCCTTTATTTCTTGTCTGTCCTGGGCAAATGGTTGGGGGGTTATGGTCTGATGGCTGTACCAGCCAACAAACGTTCAAAGATAACTTATGCGTATGGTGGCTCCCATTAGAGTTTGTGATCCTTCTTGCAGTGTCAATGGACAACTCTCCACTTGCCTCTAAATATTAACAGTATTCTCTGGTTTTGTATTGAGTGGGTGGCTGTATGTAAACCATGCAGTTATTTGATATTGCAATTGTGACTTGGTAAATAGCTTCTGCTGTGTGACTTAAAAGCAGCTATACGTCTGGCATGTCCAGCACCAGAAATAGTAAAGACCACTCCTATGTTTTGGTTAATTTAAACAGTATGCAAAACTCCCAACATTTTGCTGATGTGGGCTGGGATGTGGACAAATCCTGTTTCACCCCTGGATTGATCAACCAAACTCCAGGCTACCCATGCTCTGCCAATACTGGGACAGAGCTTGCAGTTTGGCAAAGCGGGTGAATTACACCAAAATATTGTAGGTTTCTGGGGGAAATGGGGCCCTTGGGAGGTAGGTAAATGGATGTCAGCTAGTATACTGTTCCAGTATGAGGGTATAGCTTATTTTATGTATGTATGTATAATTTTATTTATAAAGCCCCACTTGGATATGTATCGCTGTACAATATAAAATACAGAGTATACAAACAAGAGGATAAATGCAAGCAATTAAACAGAAAAATTAAAATTACATAAAAAAAGTTTCATACAAAAGTTAAGGCTGAGGCCACACTGTATTGTGCATATAGAACATCATTAGAGGTAGGTTGGAGCTGCCACACTGTTTCCCTTTGCATCGTATGAAGTTATAGCTTATAGTGCATGGAACATTCCTTCACTGCATATATTGTTTTCACTCATATGGGTGGAGGCTGCCTTCTCACTCACCACCTCTCACCTGCTCATTATCACTCTAAACCAGGAACTGGCACATATTTTATTAATTTATTATTGTAATCATACAAACCAATAACAGATTTTTTCCCTGATCTATTGAACATGAATTTTTGCAACTGAGCATGTTCGCAACTGGCAGTATCCTTCAATTTTTAGATCACCTCTACAAAGATGATTTGGTACATTTTTAATGTCTTTAATATTTTCTTTTGTTTGCTCTCAAAGTTCTCTTTGGATGGACATGTAAGCCCACACAAGCTTGCTTGTGTCAAACAAAGTTTATTCTGGCTGGAAGGTTCTACCATCTGCAGAGGAGCTACACCAATTTTATAGGTAGGTTTTAGCCTTTATTAATCTTTATTACATATAGTTTGCCAAGACTACTACCTAGTAAAAGGATAAACAATATCATGTAAGATTGTTATATATAGAGAAGAATACCACATGCTTGCTTGCTTTCTGCTATGGATGTTGCCTCTGAAGGGCAACTGAAGTTTCCCATGCCTACTAAAGATAATATTAACTTCTGACAGCTGGTACCCAGCCAACTAAAACTTCTTGCCCAAATTCAGCTTCTATCAACTTGCTGTTATGTTTATTCTGGCACAGCAGACATTCTGCATGCTGTAGATCCTAAAGTCTATAAGTCTGTATAACACTAGCTGACACATACTGCTTTCTTTACACATGAATTCAGTGGAACTTAATTGATTATAGAACTTTAAAGTTCTATATTGATTACATTTGTGGATTTTATTGGTCCTTAATATCAGTTCCAATTAATTCATCTTCCTCCTGTCCAATAAATGCACTTGAGTAGCAAATAATTGAAATGTACAGAAGATGAAGTTAAATGCATAGGACAGGGCTTAATAGAAAGGGGTTAATTAGTACAGATCAGCTACATAGTTTATGATTAAAGATTGTCATATTATGGAATAAATTAAGCATGAGGGGGATTTATGTTTTACTAAACTGGGAATGCTGGGAAGTAGGGCACTGATTTTAACAGAGTAGGAACAATAAATAAAAATGATTCTCCAATCCCCAAATATATCAAACTTTGCTAACCAATCAAAAGCTTAATGTACAGTATATACAATTTTATTTATAATTCACCACTGGGGGATCCAATATTTAAATACAAAAAAAAACTGTGACAAGGTGGAAAGCTAAGATACACATATAATAGAACCAGAATAAGATCCTTAAAGGGCATGTCCACCCCTTGTTTTACTCACCTTTTGAAATGATGCTCCCAGACAGAGAAAAGAGCCTTACAAGCCCACTATCCACCATCACAGCTCCATTCTACTTCATGACGTCTCGGCCAATGGCTGACAGCCATTACCAAACAAACAAGCACGTGCAGCAATAGAGGAGGCGTGGACCAAGCGGCGGTGGATCGTAGGCTTGTAAGGCTCTTTGTCTGGGAGCATCAATGCAAAAGGTGAGTAGAACAGAACTTGGGTTTCAGGGGGTTCTCTCTTACAGGTTACATTTTTGTACAAGGAGTGGACATGCCCTTTAATGAATGACAGCCCTCTCTATTAACATTAAAATGATTATTCAGTGATGCTTCTATGTCCTAGTTCCATGAAAATCCAGAGTAAGAAAGAAATTTCGTCCTCTTCCAACATCACTCCTTCTCGCTCCACTCCTCTCAGGGGTCAGGGCATGCTGTCCTTTCTATCCATCAAAGAATAGTGATAGCGCATGCCATAGACCTTCTGGGACCTGGGGAGGGACGGTGGCTTTAGAAAGAGCTGATTAATATTTCAGACATCGCAGCTCTGGGTCTTCAAGAAACTTGCAAATAGAAGCATTGACAAGGGATCATTGTAAGGTGATTCAAAGGGATTTCATTATTACATTTACATTACAAACCAAGTTTTATCAATATGGTAAAAAATGCCATATATAAACATGAAAAAAATTTTGCTGAAGATAATGCCGCTATATGGTACTATATACCTCTTTTGTTTCCAGTGCCCTAAAATACACAAACTTTGATAGTGTTCAATAAAATACACAAAAATTAAGCAAACGGTATTATGTTAGAATCGGCATTAGCTCTGAAGAATAACTTTCCCTTTAATTTTCCTGCTCTAAACTGGCCTACTTCTTCTGCTGGCAGGCAGGCCAACCTATGAGATGATTTTCAAGATGCACATCTTTCCATAGGTGGTACAGGGCCTGGCTCACCTGCCCAAGTAACAGGGCCAAAACAGAGCAGGACTATTTAAAGGACTGATGTGCAGGGTTCAATATCTTGTCTGAGATCAACTAGCCAGGCCATTATTTGTATATTTCACGATGTAAACTTACTGTGGAGTAATGATAAGATATACAGTAATACAGTATACATCATGTGCATGCCTGTAATTATTCCAAAATGCCTACCATTTCTCAAGTGCTGACAATTACTAAGAAGTAAAATAAAAGAAGGCAAAAGTCATTGTTGGCTGTGCAGATATGTGTACTTTCTATGCATGTAAAATGACTTACTGCGCCCATCTATGGATGCTATGAGCTTATGTATTGAGAGTCTCTGCACTGCCTCCAACCTCCAGATGCAGTCAGACATTAGTGCTTCATATTTTATTCCACTTCTAATTTTGCATGTGTTTAGCACCAGGTCATATACTGTATAAAGGCACAAAACACACTTGCGGATCCTGTTTTTAGTATTTTTTACATTTTATAGGGAGGGGTTGGCCCCACCTAGGCTGACAATTTAGCAAGTACAGGCCTCCGCCCTTTAGTGAATGCAGGGGTGCCAATTCATTGTAATAATTCCCAACATGCAAAGCATACTCCATACCTTTCAGTCTTCCAAATAAATTGATACACCTTAAAGGTTGAAGAGCATGAAGAATAACACCCAGCCTATCCGGTACATCGTTTTGAAATATACATATTTAAATTTGGAGAAATGTTGGAAGAATCTTCTTTTACCAGAACAAATTCATACTGTTATATTGTTACATTCTGTATTATCTCCCGGAAAATGAGATCATTCGTCTTTTATGTATTAAAATTACTCTTCTTATGATCATTATTTATGATTGGACCAGAACAACATTTCGAGAGGAAAGTGTATATTCATAGCCAGTTCTGTAATTAAAAAACACAGTTATTGGAAAGGCCTTAGAACACTGAAATGCTAATGCGTGCATTAACTGACATATAAGGAAGCTCTGTAACTTCCCTTTTGTGAGAGGCCAAAGGCTGGCTGAGTCACCTATAAAATATTTCAGACCGTGCTCATACAGCAATGTGGCTGTATGAGGCTGTTGAGGAAAAAAAAATCACATGGTTATCATAGCAGGATGAGCATTTGAATCACAGCCTGTTTGTGTAATTACATTAGTAATTATTGCATATGTGTTATACTACTTCTGTATAGCACTACTTATTTTCCAACCTTTGTACCACTTCCCTTTAAAACTGTACACATGCTAAAAGGCTATAGTCAATATGTAGTATAGTATAGTATTTGAGGTTGAAAAAAGACACACATCCATCCAATCCAACTTACTCAGCAATACCCACATTTCTTGCCTAACAGTTGACCCATAGGAAGGCAAAAAAAACAGTATTAGGGGAAAAAATTCCTTACATCTCTGTATGTATCAAAATAATTACCAGTAACATAAAACATTCTTTATTTTTAGAAACTTGTCAGGTTTTTTTTTTTTTAATTATGCAATAAACCTGCCATGACCACGTCCAATGGAAGTCAGTTCTATAGTTTTACCATTTTCATAGTGAAAAACCCTCTCCGAACTTAAAGACTAAACTTCTTTTCCAGTCATAAGGGATGTCCGCGTGTCCTCTGATATGTTCTACTGCCCTAGTTTATTGTATGGCGTTTTCTCTAGAGTGCATAATTGTAACTTATCCAATCAGATTAAATAGAAGCGGCCCCACCACAGAATCCTGTGGCACCCCACTTAAAACTTTAGTCCACATTGACAAAGCACCATGAATAACTACTCTCTGCATCCAATCTATCAATTTTCTATCCATGTACAAATGTGCCACCCAAGCCCAACAGACCGTAGCTTATACATAAGTCGCCCATTGAAGACTATCAAAAGCCTTAGCAAAATATACATCTACCTCTATGCCAGAGTCCACATTCCTACTCACTTCCTCATAAAAGCCATGCAAGTTTGTTTGATAAGATCTGCTCCTCATAAATCCATGCCGATTACTAGTTATAAGATCAGCCCTTGAAACATACTCCATGTTCCCGTATCAAACTTTTCAGTATTTTCCCAACCACTGAAGCTAACCTCACAGTTTTGTAATTACAAGGCTGGGAACAACTACCTTTTTTGGATATTGGGATTACATCAACTTTTCTCCAATACAAAGGCACATTTCCTGACGTGAGGAACCATGTAAGCACCATGTAAGTCTTGAAACATGTTGTGCATCTCTTTAATTCATTAGCAGTTTTGCCACTGTTGGCTGTCAGCTTTGCTATCAATTTGGTAACTTTTGGGATGTTGGTAGAATCCCAGACACAATGAGATTGAGCCTGGACGAATACTTACCTTGTCTGCTGCTCAAGGTGTGATTGAAAGTTATAATATCCTCAGTAGGGATGGGCGGTTCGCAGATCCGAACCTGGATCCGCCGCGGATTTATCCCGTTCGCAAACGGCGGGTTTTTCCGGATTTTCCGCCTTCCGAACTTCCGATTCGCGGATTTTTCGGATTTTCGTAAATTTTCGAAATTACGGGAAACACGTCATTTCGAAAATTTTCGAAAATACATATTTTCGGAAATACTAGTTTTCTTGTATTTTCGAAAATTTTCGAAGATACGCAAAAACCCGTAATTTCGAATATTTTCGAAAATACGAAAAATCTCGTAATTTCGAGGGTATTTTTCATTTTTTTCGCGGATTTCTGAATTTTCGAAGTTTTCCGAAAATTCGCGGATCCTCGAGCAGACCGGATTTTGCGAAGTTCGGACATCTCTAATCCTCAGTTAACCAAAGTGAAATTGCATCCTTTATACAGTACCATTATTGTTACTATACTCTATGCTATCTGTAATTGGATGTTCTATAATGTATACAGAGGAAAAAAGCTAGTTTGAGAGGTTTTCTTTATCACCATCCTCTAAAACTATCTTATCTCCATTATTTAATGGCCCTACATTTTCAGTCCCCATTTCAGTCCCTATTTTCTAAGACATTGTTTAGGGTAAGTGATGCTTTGTTCATTTATCCTAACGTGATTATTAATTTTAGCAAGTTTAATTGCTTTCTAACAATCATTGTTACAGTTTTTATCATTTTTAAAGGCCTGTTCATTTCCTTCTTAAAGATTTTAAATGCCATTCTCTTCCATTTCCATCAGAATTAAGCCACATGGGTGTGGACTTTTTTTTTTTTTACATTTATTTCCGATGGGGAATTTGAAATGGTTTAAACTAAAATTTAAACCACTTCGGGCCCCACTATGTAGTGTTCAAAAATCCTTACCTTACCACCTCAGCTCCTTATGGTTCTTCTGCAGAGCCTGTCCAAAGTTCTGAAACGTGAAGAGTAGGAGCTGTCTGTGTGTCATCGGGTCCCTGCTACTTCCTCGTCCTCATGGAGGACTCTGGCATCACTTCCTCCTTGCTAGCATTTGGTGGCTTGTAGCAGATACCAACATTAACTTTACCCCATTCCACCCATATTGCCTCCACTTTAACAACAATATTGACAGTTATCTCTTCTTTTAAATGGGTAAACTCTTGTTTAACATAAATACATTTTTCTATCATGTCTAAACATGATGTATCCTTCTAAAGTCACAGCCCAGTCATGAGAATTATCTAACAATGTTTCTGCTACACTCACAACATCATACATTCCAGTCAAAGCCATTATCTCCAATTCTCCCTTTTTTTAGCCAGGCTTCTTGCATTTTGTAAACATACATTTAAGATTATGATCCTGTAATTTATTTACGTACTTTCCCCTATGCCTCCCTATCCTTCCTCCACTGTCCCATCTTCACCCTGCTTACCCCTTGTGCTATCTAGTATTATTTACAGTACCCTTCTCTCTTAAACCTAGTTTAAAATCTCCTCCAACCCTCTAGCCATTTTCCCACCCAAAACAGCTGCACCACCATCAATGAGGTGCAACCTATTCCAACTAAAGAGCATGTAGCTGGCACAAAAGTCTGCCCAGTTCTCAAAAGCCAAAACCCCATCTTCTTACACCAACCTCTTAGCCACGCATTAATACTCCTAAGCTCCCACTGTCTCCCTAACATAGCTCGTGGCTGTGGTAGTATTTCTAAAAATACCTTGACTTTAACTTGGCCCCTAACACTCGGAAGCCATTTTTAAGGACCTCTCTTCTCACTTTGCCATTGGCACCAATGTAAACCAAGACTGCTGGGTCACTCCCAGACCCACTCAATAACGGTCTACACGATCCACCACATGTCAGACCCTAGCACCAGGTAGACAAAACACTGTAGAATCTTTGTGGTAGATAACCCTATCCACTTTCTAATAATGGAGTCCCCTACCACTACTACCTGCCTAGCCTTCTGAGCCCTTGGTTCCCCCCACTATCCCTGTATTATAGATGCTTAAGTGACCGGCCTGCTCCATACATGCTACTTCTGAACACATAGTAAAGGACACGTCATCACCTAAGAGAGCAAATCAGTTGGTATGGACCACCTGGAAAGAAGTGACCCTATTCTTCCAACTTCTACTTCCACTAGTAACCCTTACAAAGCTACCTCCCCACTCAACATTCCCTGCCCCTATTTTACCTAATCCTTCTATATTGGCCCCATCTAGTAACTGCTGTTCTTCCAGGTTTGCCGAGCTCTGCACATGTACATGGGAAAAATATAAGTAAGGCTGCAGGGAGCCAGATAGGATTATGGGCTAACGATTTTTAAACGTGTTAAAAATCCTATAGAAAAATATTGCTGCTGAAAGTCTCTTTCCCCAAGCCACCAGATGCACACAAAATATGCAAGATCAACAATGAAGTGTGCTTTATTATGACATCAGCAGCTTCCTTTTATTTTATAAGATCATTAGATATGTCACTGCAAGCTAATCCAGGGGGAAATCTGCCCACGCACCATGCCGACCTAGACTGCAATTATTTTTCTTTCTTTCAGATCTGAGCTATTTCCATTTACAGAGTCATAACAAACGGTCTGATGATTGTTAGTGGTGGAACTAGAAAATCTGACAGGCTGAAGTTAATCATTATACCATTTCAGTTTCAGTCTGTGATCACTGTATTCTGTACAATATTCCACAAATGATTTGTGGGGAGGGGTGGGGAAGGCCATGAAAACACACAGTGATTATAATGTCAGACTGTGCATATATCTTTTGGGCTCATATGAAAAATGTATTCTGCACTTGAAACCTGAATTGTCTTGCTTTTTCTAAAGGGAAGTTCCCCTAATACATTCGGTATCATTTGTAAATGATTTTCTTTTTCTTATCAGTTGCCATCTAACTTTTGGTTTGCTATTCTAATCTAAAAGTGGCCATACATCGTACCGATACCTGACAAATCCCGTTGACGGGATTTGTCGAGTATTGGCAAAGTGTGGGGTCCGAAAAAGATGCAGACGCATGTCCACTGTTGGCATCGATGTCGGTCGTTCCAGACGGAATTTTTTTCGACTGTTGGTATTGGCTCCTTCTACTACAGTACTATAGTAGAGGGAGGCGATATGATTGTCCAAGTGTGTGGCACATTGATTTCCATACTGTGTATGGGGATCCATCGGGCCATATGTGGTTACCACTGCGTTTGTACTGAGATATCAGTGAGATCTGTCGAAAAATTTGCGTTTGTAATCACGTGTGTATGGCCACCTTAAGCTTTAGATACCATATATACTCGAGGATAAGTGAGTATATGACCCAAGTAAATTACTTCGGTCATTTACCTCAGTCAGCAATCTGGCTGACACTCACTCCGCAGCTGCCGGCTGACATCACTATTCGGTGCCTGTCTCACTTCCCGGCACAGAGTAGTGATGTCAGGCTGCATATCATGGGAAGCGAGCGGCAGTCAGGTTGCTGGATGGCAGAGACAGGCAAGTTATCACTTACCTCCACTGAACTGGGGGGGGGGCTCTCGGGGGGGAGAGTTGTGCTTGCCACTGCAGATGTTTAGAAACTATAACTCCCAGCTACTAAAGCATGCTGGGGGTTGTTGTTTCCAAACAACTGGAGTTCCCATACAGTAGTCCCATACAGTAATAGTCATACTGGAGTTCGCTTTTACTGTATGGGACTACTGTAGGGGAATTCTGTTGTCCATTTAAAGGGCAACTAAAGCCTTAAAACAATACAGAATCAGAAGGCAGCTGGGGTCATAATTTCTACCCTCGACTTATACTCGAGTCAATCTGTTTTTTACTCATTTCAAAGGTAAAAATAGGTAACTCGAATTATATTCGGATCAACTTATATTCAAGTATATACGTAATAGTTTGTGCAAAGTGCAAGCAGGGGGCCAGACCTGCAGCCGCGTCTGTGATTGGCTGAGAGGCAGACGTGGCTTCTGGCAGTGAGAACGCTAGGGGAACAAAGCTCTGTAAGTACATTAGTGATTAATTTTTTTTGTAAATGAACACGGTGGTTGGGGGTGGGATAGGGTCCCCTACACTATAGAAAACAGATTTCATGCTAGGGCAAAAGGCAGAAAACAGGGAGTGCTGCAATGGGCAAGCCAGAAACCTCTCAGAGGAAACAGGCTCCTACGCTTCACTTTCTGGGACTTTGGACAGTCATTGCAGGAGAACCATTTGGAGCAGAGAGGTAAGGTAAGGACTTTTTAACACTACACAGTGGGGCCAGTAGTAGGAAAATTTTAGTTTTGGGGGTGGGCATGCCCTTTAAAACAGAACAAGCTGCTTGCCGGGATCCCACCCTAGAAATTATGCCAGGCAGGAGAGGGCGTGATGGGAGGCATGACCAGAACGGTGCCAGGGGTGAAAATGAGAGTGGGGTGAAAGTAGGGTTAGGGCGTTTAGAGGTGGGGTTAGGGGCATTCCAGGGTGGGGAGTGGGCAGTCTAGGGGCAGGGCTTCCAGGTTCAAGCTCTTGCAGGAGCTTGGGGTGGCCCTGCAGAAGTGCGGGATGGGAAATTGAGAGAAGCTAAATAAATATATAAAAAACAACCAGTTCTGGTTGATTAGGGGATACTTTCTGATTGCCATAGGGATTCAGGAAGGATTTCCACCACCTTCCATCTTAGCAGGGGTATTTTGCCTTTCTCTGGATCAAGTGTTGGGTAAGGTTAAAGAATAGGGTGTAAAGATTGGACTCAATCTCAATGACTAGATTTCTATGTATTAATAAAATAAAGCCTCACTGTAAGTCTGGTTCTGCCTGTAATATCTAGCAATATATTTTTTAAACAGTATTATAGAAATACTTTTTTTACTTATTATTTTACCTTGGGAAATGTAAGTCTGGGAGCTCAAACTTGGAAAACACATCTGAGATTTGACACCTGCATTCAGGGATACCCAGCCTTAAAGGAGACTAAAAGTTAAACATTTACATTTGAAGTAAGGCGAGTTGGAAATGTTTAAGGCAGCAATACTTGGTGGCGTTTTCTCTTAACCCAGAAGTTAATATCTGTTGTATTCAGTTAGATCAATTGTACTTAACTTTAAGTCCAGTTAATCTAACTTAATACAACAGATATACCATGAGCTGGATGAATGAGAACCTTCACAAGCCCAGAAGTTAATATTTCAGTTATTTCCCCTCAAGTTAAAATCTGTGCAGAGCTGTAAAGAAATCTTTACATTTCTTTCCTCAATTGTTATCTACTACACTGCATAGCATCACACATAGGGGGATGCAAAAAGAAAAGCTCTAAATGTACTTTACCCCACCTTATACTGCATTCCGAACTTCATTCTTTTCCTGACCTTTTCCTTCCAGCGAAAACTTGTCAAGTACAAGGTCTGCTATTCTCATTCTTTTTTATTACAACTATACTGAGCTAAACATTACCACAAAGGCTTAGTGTGGGTTTGCATGTCCAAAAATCCCACCTTGCTGAATCTGGCTTCTGGGCAGGGTGGGGAGAAGGGGGCGGAGCTGACTGACGTGACGTCAATGTCACAAAGTGGGTGGGGCTAGGGCAGGCAGACTGCAATGATGACACAAAGGGGCAGGGTTATGGGCAGGCCACTACATTTGACGTAATTTATGTCACAGAAGAGGCGTGGTTAGGGGGAGTGTGACGTAAATTAAGTCACAGAAGAGGCGTGCCAAAGAAAAGAAGGCATTCCAGAGGCGGAGCTGCCAGGTAAGTTCGGGTCGGGGGAGTTTACCCCAAAATCCGGTAGACTCCTGTGACTCCTGGGAGGGGTGGGATGCCTGCATGTCTAACTGCCCCTATAGTATGCATCATAGCCAAACATTTTCTAGACAGCCACGTGTGGTTCAGCAAAGTTTGGCCCAGCTTTCCAAATACCACACCCACTTTTTAAATATGTTTCCCGCAAATGCACAGTTTGTCTCTGTATACACCAATTACATTTCTCCCAGACCAGTAATATACTGCTAGCTGTAAATATTGCTCTCAGTTATGATGGCTATACATCAAACCGATATTAAGCCAATTCAACGTTCCATAATAAGTTAAGTAGGGACTGAATGGATGTCTTTATTCAACCTCAAATACCGGTACTATAAACAATAAAGGTAAAGAGCAGCAGAGAGTGTATAGTTTTCTTGTACAACCCATTGTTCCACATTAACCTTCTCTGTATGACTGCCCACATACCTGTTCTGACTCAATGCAGAGTAACTAGAAGGGGAGATAAGTTACTGCTGTTAAAATTATCTGACAACAGCAGGAATTGGCAATACATCTCCCTGAAATTTGCAGTTCATCTCCTGGGGATCACTAGACTGTCCAGCAGATTCTGAGACATTATACTGCATTTCATTTTCATTGCTAGAATATTGTTATGCCATACTGTGATTGCACTTATCTCCACTCTCTAATTCTATTCCTTTCAGATGTAGCTGCATGAAATTCCCTTAAGGGATGGATACCTTGAAGCTCATACCAGAGGGGTCGTTACAAGACTGGCAGAAAATTGGTCAGGGTGGTTTTGGGATACTTTTCAGAGCACGCCATACAAGATGGAACTTTGACGTAGCTGTAAAGAAACTGACTGGGTAAATATTGTTAGGGAATTAAGTAGAGCCATACCAGTCTTGAAAGTCGATAGAGGTTTATTGCATATAAACACATGTGCTGGTCACTCAACTGGATAGTGAGTAACAAAGATTTTTACAGACCCCTTTCTTATACACAATCTTGACCATATGTCACAAGCCCATATCCTATAGAAAAGGACTTTGCCGTCCCTTTTTACTTTAGACATGTAACCTTATATGGCCATTTGTTACCTTACACAACTTTAACAAGAAACATATGTTATTCAATTGTGACTAGAGATCCCAAAGGTCCATGTTACATATACATCCCATAATCATGCCACGCCTACACAGTCATTGCATAATGTATGTAGTATACTTACAAAGCTAAAATACACATAACCCATTGATTAATTATAATACAAATATTCAATATCAATATGAATTATGAAATAATTAAATCAAACTGTGGTTAAGTAGAGAATTTTTTTATGCAGATACAATATTAGGTCTTTTTGACAAATTCCGAATTTAAAGATAATTGGTTATTTTTGGAAACCTATCGTTATAATGAAAGGTGTATGGCAAAAATGGAGGCAGACAGATCATGTCATATAAGGTATATAATTCATGTAAGAAAGGCCTCCATGTATGCTCAGCCTACAATGAAGGGACCACTTGGGTGTTTTACACCCAGTCCAAAACGTCCTAGTCTTCCTCTGTAAAACATTGAGGCAGTGCTGCAGCTTGGAAACTACCACTGAAACCTTAAAGTGCTGACTTGTTTTTTTTTCTGTGAGAGAGATCCTGGAGAGGTAGAAAAACAACCACCATGACCCATGCTTCTCCATTTTACATAAGCTGATATGGGGATATACATGGACATGGTTTTTCCCTCTTGGCTGATAATTTATGTGTGTGTGTATTTGTACACACACAGTACAGATTCGCCTGTGTATATTGCCACAGGGGTGTAACAAGAAATCACTGGACTCCCTTCCTGCTTCATCTACAGTGGTTGCCTCACTGTGGTTGCAGGGGCTGCTTCCATCTCTGTGTTTTTGCCTCAGCCTTAATTAAAATGGTTTCAGCTTAGTCAATTCACTAAATGAAGCATTTATCTCAAACAAAGAAACCTTTATCATCTTACAATTTTTTAATTCTAAATCTTTCAAACATGCATATACATGTCAGCAGCCAAAAAATAGGCTTTTAAACATTTTATTTTTGTGTGGGTTTAGGTAGTCAGGTAGTGGAGATTATGTCTGAGTGTTTTTAAATGAAAAATATTTAAACTTACAGATATTGTTGAGCTGAAACACTTTCAGGGCACCACGCCTATTTTGGAGTTTAATTCACGCTAACTGATGTTATATCATTGCGGTGGCTGCGTGGCTAATGTGAAAGTCAACAGTGCAGGCACCACAAGCAAAGTTATATACCGAAAGTAGCATTCTATTGTGGCACTTTAAACACCAACTAATAGCTGGCGTTAAAAGTGCCGAAATAGAAAAATGGCAGATAGCGATGCTCTGAGAGCCGATATTGGTATATAACATTTCCAGGCTGTTTGTACCGGGTTGCCGGTAGTGGCTCTCTGTGTATCACCCTGTTTATATCACCTATACGACTACTGTTCAGAGTAAATAAATAAAGGTGAAGTAAATGCTCCTTGCAAAACACTTTATCTAACATATAAAATATAAGGCTATCAGAAGTTACAAAGCCCACAGGCTGAATGTTTTAATCCAGGACAAACGGAAATTTACCCAGAGTTGCATCGCTCTGGGTATTTCTCCCTTTCCACAATTCACAGAGTTTCTCCCTTCCATAATTCACAGAGATGGGTATCATTGCTATTGGTGGAAAGAATTACACCAGGTGGAACAGCCAAGGCACCACCAGGGTGTCTATGAGGGCTGCCAGAGGGTTCTGAGCCTTTGCACAGAAAATTGGAACCTTGCAGTTGCTTCGGGAGGCCATCATATCTACTTCTGGTCCCCCCTATCTCTGAGACAGCTCTTGGAAGATTTCTGGATGGAGGGCCCATTTTCCCGGGTCGAGCGTGTGTCAGCTGAGGAAGTACCCTTCCTCGTTGAGAATTCTGGGAATGTTTATCGCAGACAAGGCTGGGAGGTATTTTTCTGCCCATGTTAGAATCCAATTAGATTCTGCAATCGCCATATCGCTTTGTGTGCCCCGGAGGGGAGATTCTGCACATTTTAAATCCAAGGAACATGATGTGCGGCCCATCTGTGGCATTAGTAAGAGGCTTAGCCCGCTTCTGAATGTTATTCCCACATAGGAAGCTATGCCTTACCTTCCATTCTTAAATCAATTTTACAGGAGCCTGGAACAAAGGGGAGTATATTTACCTTGCTCGCGATCCACTGCCGGCTCCACTGGTAGGTCCTGACCTGCTTCCTGCTTCCCTTTAACTATAGTGTACATGCATGCCAGTGTGCATTATAGTTAAAGTGAAACCAGAAGTGGTCGGGACCTGTCACTGCAGCCGGCGGCGGATCGTGAGTAAGGTAAAAATACTCACCTTCGTTCCAGGCTCCTGTAAAATTGATTGAAGAACAGAAGGTAAGGCATAGCTCCTTTACCTCCCAATCTTCAATCAATGCATTAAAAGAATAGTTCACTTTTTCAGTGAACTATTACTTTAACTTGTTTGGAGACCACAGTTGCCCTTTAAATCTGTCTGCCATCTGCTATAAATATTTGATGTATGTAACCAGCGTAACTGTCTGTCATTTTTAAAAATGTTTAATTTTAGTTATGATTTGAATTGTTGATGGGTTCCTTAGACTGTTAAATATGGCTTCCCCTCTGAATTCTTTCCACAAACAGCACAGTTAAGCCTCCATTCATAAACATATTTTTGTTCTTTTTGCACAGTGATGTATCCTGTGAATTGAAGGAACTTCTGTCAGAGGCACATAAGATGGATAAGGCTTCTTCAAGTCCTTTTGTTATTACCTTGTTTGGCATCCTAAAAGAAGACAGTGGAGAAAAATTTAAAGGCATTGTGATGGAGTACATGGAGAACAGATGCCTTGCCACACTCATTTACTGTATTAGACCAATTCCCTGGGCTCTTAAATTTCGTATAATTCATCAAGTGGCACTGGGCATGAACTGGTTACATTCCCTCGTTCCACCACTTCTACACCTGGACCTTAAGCCACAGAATGTACTCCTTACTAATAACATGGAAGTTAAGGTTAGTTGCATTGCACATAAATTGTAATTTAGGTTTATTAAATGTAATCGACAAATGATTCACATTGTGTTGGGATGCTCGAGGGGTACTCAACATCACAACACAATATCTGTTGTATTCAGTTCGATCAACTGTACTTAAAGTAAAGTGACAGTAAACAACGCCTTACAGATCTGCCCTTCCCTATATCTTCTCAAACCCACCAAATTCTATGATTCTTTTACTTTACTGTACCTTCTCTGTTTGGGTTCTAGTCTCCTTGCAGCACATAACTGCAAACTGGACACCTAACAGAGAAAATCTTTTGTACTATGTACTGAAAGACACTTTTAAATGTTAGAATATAAGGAAAGCAATTATAACCTGCCTCTAAACAAGTTGATTTTAAATGAAAGGCCAGGTTCCTACATTTAAAATGAGCCATCAACCACCACTCACAGCCCAAGATATCAAGAAATCACTTATCAGAAAGTTAGGGGATGGGAGATGCTGAATCTGCAGTCACAATAATACTTCCTCCTTCTAATCAGTGGTTGGCACATGCTCAGTGCAGGAGAAAGCAGAAGAAACCAGGAAGAGATCGAGTTAGAGAGACTTAAAAAGATGTGGGAGGGGCTATGGGGGCCCACAAGGAGGTAGAGACAAAGGGAAGAGGGATTGTCACATGGTTTCAGAGCAGGGGATCTGGTGATGCTGCTTCCACATAAACATGTAAATAACATAAAAGCAATTCCTATCAATTTTACAAGTAAATGTAACCCCCTGAAGAACTGGATAAAATAAATGTATACGTGCAGTGACTGGCCACACCCCTGATCTTACCTAATCTGTCCTGTAAAAGGATTATCTAGAGGCTACTAGTGGATGTGACCAACTCTAAAAAGTTCTTGCAGTATCTTAAAGGACAACTAAAGCCACAGAACAACACTGAACCAGAAGGCAGAACACCTTGATATAAAACCAGTAATCTGTATCTTACCTCTCACTTTGATACGGGCGCTGGGAAATTTACCTAAATAACATTTTTTTAGTTTGTGCTTTACTTCACAGCATTCTAGTATCACACAGTTTGGTCAACGACCATTACTTTCTACACATGCTCAGTCCTTAGCTATGGCGGAAACTTGTTACAGTTGGTCACACACAGATACTTCATCCAGTTCTTAATAGTCTTACATTTACTTTAATACAATTTACTGAAGTGGGATTTTATAGCTTATTGGTGTTTTTAGGGGGGTTGTTTTCAGATTCTGGAGTACGAAAACAATGGGTTTAATTCTCCTTTAAGAACACAATGATCAGTGACCACACTGTGCGATACTGGGATGTTGGGAAATAAAACACAAGCTCCATGTTAGAAAGGTAAATTTCTCAACAACCATATCAAAATAAGAGGAGAGACACAGATTACTGCTGTCAAGGTGCACTTTCTTGGGAAAGAGTGTTGTCCTTTAAATTTTTCACATATTTCTGCTTTTTTATGAAGATCTAAATAGCTTTAATTGTCAAAATTTAAAGGACCGTCAAGTCCAGCCCTCAAATAAAATTATGTACAGGTAAATCACCCTCCAAATCCCAAAACTGCAGTAGTTGCCCCTCTTTCTGATTCCTGGTTCTTCCAGTTAGTGAGGGTCACTGGTCAGTCATGGATGTGACAGTTGACATCACAACCATGCCAAAATGCTATTGCCATAGCCGTCTTCTTTGAGAATGCTCTAGCTCATAACCAGCTCTCAAAGTTGATGAAGGGGGCATAAAAAAATATAGCCGTTAACACACACTACCCCATGAGGCATCTAGAAGCATAGCAAGCATACGCTAAATATTCCAGAGTACATGGTAGGATATGTCATTATGAAGGTGGAGTTGTCCTTTAAAGAAAATATCTTCCATTTTTACAATAACCTTTTCTTTTAATTTGTGATTATTCCTGGTAAATTCCATATTCTCATTGCAGATTACAGACTTCGGACTATCCCAATTTATTCACAGTGGTCTGGGTTCAGATGAGAATGGTGGAACTGTAGAATACATGCCCCCGGAGGCATTTGCTAAAGATTACAGACCAAGTAAATTCACTGATGTCTACAGGTAGAGAATTCATTCCAATATGTACAAGTCTGGATATCTAGGGCATCCCGATAAAGAGAGATAAATGGAGAACTCCCCCATGGTTTCCACTGTACCGGTTCCAATACCGCAAAGAAATTGATACTGTTGAACTATATAACGACCACAAATCAAGTGCTGTGAATAAAGTAGGTTTATTTCCAACGTGTATGCTACATGTTTGAGACTTCACTCGTCTTCAGTAAAGTCCGAAACATGTAGCATACCTGTTGGATATTAACCTGCATTATTCTCAGCACTAGATCTGTAGTTGTTTCATGCTTCACCTTTATCAATTTCTTTGAGGTCAAGATTTCAACAACTGTGTATAGGCATTTTCTTGCTATAAATGACAAATGCAAATTATCCACATACTCTCCTGTTCTTAGAATCTGTTGTGAAAAAAATATATTGTACCTATGCTCACGTATATTGAGAGACTCGGGCATGGGTTTTTATTGCAGATACAGAAGAAAGCTATAATAAAAGTTCATTATATCAGGGCTGGCCAAATCGCAGGAGCCATCCGACTAATGTCTATAGAGCTATAGAAAATTTTAGAATGGTTCCTAGAGTTTTCTGATTGGCTACTAGTGTCAAAATAAATATATACATTTTATAACAAATAAACTAAAAGAACAGAAATATTTTATACTAAAGTATTTTTCCTTTCTAAAATAGATTGCCCACGTATAGAAACTTGGGTAGTTACAGTGAGTTAAGTTGAGAATGTGATTTTAGTTCAAACACATCTATAAAGCACCCTGAGCAAAAATCAGACACACTTAGAGCCAGTATTGGATGCTGGGACAATCAAACAAACTCCAATGTCCAATGCCAGGCAATGCTAAAAATAATTATATACAATGCTTATCCCATGTTAACCCATGTCCCAAGTAATTAATTAATTATTATTATATATATATATATATATATATATATATATATATATATATATATATATATTGTCTACATTGGTCTTTTGTCATTATCATAATAGCTTATAACTATGATGCAACGTATAACACTCCATTGTTATTTTACACTACCAATTTGTCACCCCTTTTTAGCCCCCATGAAACCCTTTTCATGTAGCTCTTGATTTACATACAGTAGTATAACGTACACCTAAGCCACACCTAAAGGCAGAGTTTGAAATATTTGCTCAATTTTTAAATACCTAACCAAATGGCTAGAGGAATATCATAAATCTTGGTCTTTAGGTGACAAATCTGCAATGATCTAGACAGGTCATTCTGATTATGTTAATGTTAACGTCCCTGTAGGGTGAAATTTTTTCTAACTTATGTCTGTTAACCATTAGAATGAAATAGTAATAATAAACTTGCAGATGAAAGGGTAACTGTAGTCTCCATACAAGTGTCCTACATTTAAAAGAGCTCTCTTATACCTTTCAAACAAGCCTAAGACTTCTCTGGATCTTAAGTTATAGGTTTATAAAGTTACACTACTTTGTTTGTCTTGACTGTCTGAGTCTGTGTTTAAAATTCTCAGAATCTACTGCTCAGACTTAAAATCTGAAAAACGTTTTGGAGAAGTGGAATCTCCACTTCTCCAAAATTACCCTTTAATTGGAAACTAATTGAAGGCATTGAAATAATTGGTGAACTGATCTAGGGAGACAAGGTGTTTAGTAGTTAGGGGCCACCTTGAGCTATTCTGCTACCCATAGACACACAGATCACACATCTGCTCTGTCAACAATGGCACCTGGAATTTGGAGACAGCTGGTTTAATACTTGTCAAATGTCAAATGTATTTTCTTGTATGTGTTTCTAAATGTCACTTGGTTTGTTTATCATCCTAACTTTTTACTTTTAATATTCATTATATTCTCTCCTTTTTTTTTGTGCACTATAGTTTTGCTGTTCTAACTGCTGTGGTGCTAAAAGGTGAAGATCCGTATCCAGGTAGGTCATGTAAATATTTTAAATGACTATGTATGAAACAAGAACAATATAAATGGAAAGGGGTTTTATTTAAATAAATAAAGACAAATCCATTTGACAACTTTAGTCAGTGCTACAACATGTAATGGGCATTGAGGACAGGGTACTCTGCCTAAACCAGACAGAAGAAAGCAGAGGCATGACTACACCAACACACATACAGTACTATGTCTCTCTTGCAAACATTAAAACTCTCAACCAGCTCCTAACCAGATATCAAATACCTTTTAGTGACTTGTGTGTATTTAATAGAAATGTGTGTGTTTTGGGCATTTTACCTCCTTGATTGAAGTGGGCTTAAAGGAACTGTAAACCAAAAAAATAAGTGTTTGCCAATCGTTTCTATTATTCACAGGGAGGTGAGAACGCTTATTCTCACCTCCCTGTGAATAATAGTTTCCTCAGAGGACATAGCCGAACTTACCTTACCTGGCGCTCCACTCGCTCCTTCAGATCTGACAGCCATATTGCCCCTGTCTCCCGACCACGAGTCTATCTTTAGGCGCATGCGCGCCAATACAAAAGATAGGCGCGCGATCGGAAGAGCAGGACAGCGCGGCTGTCAGATCAGTAGGACCTGCGAGTGGGGCGCCAGGTAAGGTAAGTTCAGCTGTGTCTCCTGAGCAAACTATTATTCACAGGGAGGTGAGAATACGTGTTCTCACCTCCCTGTGATAATAGAAACGATTGGAAAACACTTGTTTTTTTAAGTTTACAGTTCCTTTCATATAATACAATGAAGTATCCATACTAGAAAGATGAGTACTGTAGGATAAGGTGATACATTTTTATTATGGACTAACAGTTAATTTTTACAGACAAACCTTTGAGAGATACACTTGTCTCTTCCTCAGGTCAAGCAGTACTAAATAACACCGGGTACAGCACATGGTTTAGGTTTATAGAGATGCAACCGTATTTTTTGGAAATCCTATTATGTACAGAATATAAAAACAAGGATTAGCATATAGGGTGAACCATAAGCAGTAAAGCAATAAAAATAGTAAATACTAGGGCACTGTAAATAGGATATAATAAATTGTAGTAAAAAATGTGTATGGTAGCTGCGCTGTCCTCCTCGCACTCCAAGACAGAGAAAAAGAAACAAAAATTGTATATTATCAACTTATCAGTGTAATAACTATATACAAACCATATATACTGAAAATAAAAGAATTACGTGTCCCAAAGATTCCGGGTGCTAACCACAGCTTTATTTCCAACAAAGAGTAAAAGATATATGCAATATGCAAATTGCCAAAAAAGGTTGTTAAGAAGAAATATTTTCAAAATATCATAAAAAAAATTATAAAAAAGAACAAAAGTGGGGGGTCCTCTCTCAATCCCTGTGTCCTAAGTGCTATATATGTATAACCTATAGGATTAGGGTTCATATTAGAGATCCTGAGGGGTTTTCCGCCTCCTTTTGTCTATACTCGTGACCAACGCGTTTCGCTAGCTTCATCTAGCTTTCAAGGGTATAATCATAATCTGAATCGATCTTGTTTAAATTTACTCACATTCGCGGGGGTTTGTCTTCCATTTCCTTCTGTTTCCCATAGCGCGTGTGAAGTCTGCGCACGCGCGATGTTGTATTCGCGCGCATGCGCGCTCACTTTATTTCGTGAGGCTTACTATCTGGTTCTCCTGACTTTTGCGCATGCGCAGGTTTTGCGCAAACGCGATACTCCGATGTTCCGTTTACGTACCTACGTTATAGCTCCCGATGGCCTCAATTTCCCACAAGCCTTTGTGGATCTTATCCCCAATAGTGTTATTGAGGGGAAAATGCCACTCTACTGTGCTTTGTGCCAATTCTAAGGTCTAAAATTATTATCAAAAGTTAAAATGGGAGATATTCCTCAAGACTATGATATTTAGAACTATGATTTTACTTTTGTTGTCATGTGAAGATATGGAACACTAAACCTTTGCATGTATCTATAGTACTGTCTGACATTTAAACATCATAAATATTATTTAGAACATTTTCATACAGACTATTTTATAAAAACTTTCCATAAAAAATATTATAAAAAACTCCAAACATCAATGTCTCTATTCAGTCCTTCTGGGGCTAATGTATTAAGTTTATATATCCAATTTGTTTCTAGTCTGGACAGACCTGCTTGTACGTTTCCCTCCTTTTCTGGTGCTTTATAAATATCTATTCCATAAAATTTCAAATCCTGAACTTTAAAGAGTTCACAGTTTTTGAAATTAACATACGGGCTTAAATCTTCTTTTGCCAATATTATAAAGGTGTTCCCTTATGCGGGTTTTTAATTGCCGTCCTGTTCTTCCCACATATTGTTTTCCAAGGGACATTCAAGGGTGTATATTACATTAGTGGAGTTACAGGTTATAAAATGTTGATCTCAAATTCTTTCTTAGTGTTGTGTTCTGAATTTTAATATTTTTTGTTTTTGATTGTTTTACAGGCTGTACAAATTCCACATCCAAAAAACCTTTTGTATCTGAAATTCTATTGGTTTCTTTTACTTCTTTCTTTAGATGGCTTGGGGCTAATATTTCCTTCATATTTTTACTTTTGCGGAAGATTATGTCTGGTGTGGTGGGTAGTATTGAATTGAGGTGTTCGTCTTTTAGTAAAAGATGCCAGTGTTTTTTTATTATGTTTCTAATTTCCTTGTGGTTCTGATTGTAGTTTGTAATAAAAAGGTATTCTCATCTTATTTACTTTATTTGTTTTCAAACGTGTATTCAACATCATAAAGGGATAGAAGCAACAATAAACAATTTACGCAAGGATAACTGCCTGAGGGATGACCAGATTGAATTCCTAAAGAAAAGTATTAGCTTCACCTTGAAACATAATTATTTTATATTTAAAGGGGAGTACTTTCTACAAATACAAGGAACAGCGATGGGGACTAAATTTGCCCCAAGCTATGCTAATTTGTTCATGGCAGAATGGGAGACAGAGTATATTGAGAATGGAGAATACGGGAATTACATATTTCTATGGAAGAGGTTTATTGATGACATATTGATAATATGGAAAGGGACAGAAGAGAAACTGGTGGAATTTCTTCAACGGATTAATATAATGATAGAAACCTGAACTTCACTCATTCATACAGCAAAAAGGAGATAATTTTTCTTGATTTAAGAGTATATATAGAGGATAACAGACTGAAAACGGAAACTTACTCTAAGGATGATAAGTGTAACACCTTTATCCTACATAATAGCTGTCACCAAAAACATTGGTTGGGAAATATCCCACGTAATCAACTTCAAAGGATGAGGCGAAACTGCACAGACTTAAGGACTTATGAAGCACACTCGGAGATATTGGTGAAGAAATTTAAAACAAAGGGATACAACTTGGAAAAATTGAAGAAAGCACAAGCAAGTATAAAAGAAATTGAGAGAGCAAATTTGTTAGAACCTAAACCTAAAACAAATAAAGTAAATAAGATGAGAATACCTTTTATTACAAACTACAATCAGAACCACAAGGAATTAGAAACATAATAAAAAAAACACGGCATCTTTTACTATACGACGACACCTCAATTCAATACTACCCACCACACCAGA
This sequence comes from Hymenochirus boettgeri, assembly GCA_019447015.1. NCBI lineage: Eukaryota > Metazoa > Chordata > Amphibia > Anura > Pipidae > Hymenochirus > Hymenochirus boettgeri. Next base: position 269,118,028 of record CM033469.1, read on the forward strand.
CATAATCTTCCGCAAAAGTAAAAATATGAAGGAAATATTAGCCCCAAGCCATCTAAAGAAAGAAGTAAAAGAAACCAATAGAATTTCAGATACAAAAGGTTTTTTTGGATGTGGAATTTGTACAGCCTGTAAAACAATCAAAAAACAAAAAATATTAAAATTCAGAAGCAACAACACTAAGAAAGAATTTGAGATCAAACATTTTATAACCTGTAACTCCACTAATGTAATATACACCCTTGAATGTCCCTGTGGAAAACAATATGTGGGAAGAACAGGACGGCAATTAAAAACCCGCATAAGGGAACACCTTTATAATATTGGCAAAAAGAAAGATTTAAGCCCGTATGTTAATTTCAAAAACTGTGAACTCTTTAAAGTTCAGGATTTGAAATTTTATGGAATAGATATTTATAAAGCACCAGAAAGAAGGGGAAACGTACAAGCAGGTCTGTCCAGACTAGAAACAAATTGGATATATAAACTTAATACATTAGCCCCAGAAGGACTGAATAGAGACATTGATGTTTGGAGTTTTTTATAATAAGTTTTTATAATAAGTTTTTATGGAAAGTTTTTATAAAATAGTCTGTATGAAAATGTTCTAAATAATATTTATGATGTTTAAATGTCAGACAGTACTATAGATACATGCAAAGGTTTAGTGTTCCACATCTTCACATGATAACAAAAGTAAAATCATAGGTCTAAATATCCTAGTTCTTGAGGAATATCTCCCATTTTAACTTTTGATAATCATTTTAGACCTTAGAATTTGGCACAAAGCACAGTAGAGGTGCATTTTCCCCTCAATAACACTTGTGGGAAATTGAGGCCATCGGGAGCTATAACGTAGGTACGTAAACGGAACATCGGAGTATCGCGTTTGCGCAAAACCTGCGCATGCGCAAAAAGTCTAGGAGAACCAGATAGTAAAGCCTCACAAAATAAAGTGAGCGCGCATGCGCGGATACATCACGTGCTATGGGGAAACAGGAAGGAAACGGAAGACAAACCCTGTGAATGTGAGTAAATTTAAACAAGATCGATTCAGATTATGATTATACCCTTGAGAAAGCTAGATGAAGCTAGCGAAACGCGTTGGTCACGAGTATAGACAAAAGGAGGCGGAAAACACCCTCAGGATCTCTAATATAGAACCCTAATCCTATAGGTTATACATATATAGCACTTTAGGACACAGGGATTGAGAGAGGACCCCCCACTTTTGTTCTTTTTTATAATTTTTTTATGATATTTTGAAAATATTTCTTCTTAACCTTTTTTGGCAATTTGCATATTGCACTTTATCTTTGAAGATTTATAGATCTTTTACTCTTTGTTGGAAATAAAGCTGTGGTTAGCACCCGGAATCTTTGGGACACGTAAGTCTTTTATTTTCAGTATATATGGTTTGTATATAGTTATTACACTGATAAGTTGATAATACACAATTTTTGTTTCTTTTTCTCTGTCTTGGAGTGAGAGGAGGACAGCGCAGCTACCATACACATTTTTTACTACAAGTTTTTCAAGATAGAGTGGAATCGAGTAGCACAGCAGCAGTCCAAGAATCACTAACACTACCCTTCTCTAAACCATAAGTGCTAAGGATATTTTGAAAATACTTTGTAGGATATAATAAATGCCCTAGTATTTACTTTGTTTTTGTCTTTACTGCTTATCGTTCACCCTATATGCTAATCTTTGTTTTACATAATAGGATTTCCAAAAAAAAGGTTGCAACTCTATAAACTTTAATGATGTGCTGTACCCTGCTTGACCTGAGGAAGAGAGAAGTGTATCTCTCGATAGCTTGTCTGTAAAAATGAACTGTTAGTCCCTAATAAAATGGTATCACCTTATCCTACAGTACTCATCATTTTAGTATATGTAACTGGACTAACACGGCTACAACCATTTTATCTGCAATGAAGTATCCACCACCAGGTTATTATATGATAGCGTGGAAGACAAGGAAAAATATTGCTCTGAATGGGATTACAACATTTATTTTAAATTTACCCAGATGTGCCCTCTGTACTTCTACGCTACCGAGTTCGCCAAGGAGACAGGCCTGATTTCAAGTCCCTGGATTCTGAGCAGTTGGTGAAAAGTCTTAAGGAGGCAATTCAATTTACTAAGTGTTGTTGGCAGCAAAACTTCACAGAGAGACCTTCCTTTGATGGTAAGGACATAACCAATAATATATAAGAGTGGCACTGGACTCAAAATTCTGGACAAGATAAGAGAAAACTAATGACAAGATTAATACACATCTGACGAACATTCTAATGTGACGTAAGAACTATACTATGACACTTGGAAATCTCTGTACAGTATATGGTTGTACAAGAAATATTTATAAAATAAATATACTTGTAGAGTGTAGAGGTTATCTTGTGTTTAAGTGTGTATTATTTCCATAACAACCACCTGCAGCAATATTATTGGACAATCTACTAAAAATGCAAACTATAGTCTACTTTTAAAATTCTCTCCAGTGTCCAATAGATCAAAAAGACTGATTTGGCTTTTTGTCACCAAACACAATACAATTATTGTATAATAATGAATATCCTATGATGATATTGTACCATGTAAACTACATTTTAATATACAAACATGTAAATATTTGCAAAATATACAGAATTTAGTAAATTAAAGGAACGCTTATTCTCACCTCCCTTTGAATAATAGTTTGCTCAGCGGACACAGCGGCACTTACCTTACCTGGCGCTCCACTCGCAGGTCCTTCTGATCTGACAGCCGCACTGTCCTGCTCTCCCGATCGCACACGCCTATCTTTTGTATTGGCGCGCATGTGCCAAAGATAGGTGCGTGGTCGGGAGACAGGGGCAATGCGGCTGTCAGATCAGAAGAAGCGAGTGGAGCGCCAGGTAAAGTAAGTGCTGCTGTGTCCCCTGAGCAAACTATTATTCACAGGGAGGTGAGAATAAGCGTTCTCACCTCCCTGTGAATAATAGAAATGATTGGCACACACTTATTTAAGTAAATGTAAAGACGTCTTTTACAAATACAGAAACTAACCCCCGATGGTACCAATTAATACTATGGGGAAGGCATGAAAAATGTTATAGTCACATTTTCAGCAATATATTTTCTTTCTAGAATGCTGTAAACAATGGGAGAAACTTTATTTGCCTCACAAGGAACAGATCGTGGATGCTGTAAGACAAGTCCAAGACAAGATGGTAGGTATGGGCTTGACAAGGGAAGTATAAAGTTTATCATCTGTATAAGTTATAGCCACCCCAGTCCAACAGCTGTACTGTACTTGGCTACTTATTATTGTAGACAAACTTTGTAAAAACAATGATTTTTTTGAAAATACAATAAACACAATTATCTAGCTAAACTTTTTGTAAAAGATAGTAAATGGCTATAAAAAGACAGAGCCAATGGTATTGACTATTGATTTTGGTAGGAAAGGAACATTATGCAGTAGGAGTCCATTGTTCTAGTAACTAGCAGATTTTTTTGTTGTTGTTTAAGGTACGAGGTTCTTCAAAAACCACAAACACGGTGACTGCTTCCAGTATAAACATGACAGAAGCAATCGAGAAATTCCAAACCCTTCATTTTACTGAGCAGATGCCAGCAATGCAAAGTAACTAAAATGACAGGACCTTGTTCATTATATTCTATTATATCATTGTTATTATATGACATATATCTTAAAGGGCATGTCCACCCCTTAAACTTAAATTTGACCTACTACTGGCACCATTGTGTAGTGTTTAAAAATCCTTACCTTACATCTCTGCTTCTTATGGTTCTCCTGCTGTGTTTTTCCAAAGTTCAGGAAACTGAAGAGTAAGAGCTGTCTTCCTGTCCAAAAGGTTTCTGCATCCTCTTTGTCCCCCCGGGGGACTGTGACATGCGCAGGGGAGCCCTTTCCTTTCCACCCTCCAGATCACTCCATGCCTGCCCCATTCCTTCCTTTAAAGTTTTTTCTGGAGTATAGGCCACCCCTGCACAACCTCAACCGCCAAGTTAGATTAGTGAAAAGAGCAGCAGAAACATACTTTTATTGTTTCGTTCCCGCAGTGCTCTGCATTGCGGGCAGCCGAGTCTGTGATCGGCTGCCTCTTAGACAATCACAGGCGCTGCTGCCAGTCCAGCTCCTGTTTGCAGATTCCGGCAAACAGAAGGCCAGGCAGAGACAGCCGTGGGAGCGAAGAACTGTTTGTGCTAGTTTTTTTTTTAAATCTAACTTGGCAGTTGGGGGTGGGCAGGGATGGCCTACAATATAATTTTTTTTTTTTTTTAAAATTAGGGTGGAGATACTCTTTAAGCTATTATACCAAAAAGTTACTTACGGTATGTACTTCTGAAATGAAATGTTACGGTTATTTTTGAAATTTTAGCTTTTTAACTTCTCTTTCAGTGGCACAACCTGTAAGTAATAGTCCCATGAAGACACAGCAACGGCAATCCCACAGTGGTCTAAAAACTGCTCACCCAGGCTCAAAGGTAAGAGATGATTGTCACAATACAAATTAATTCAAACATGTTGGAAGAGCTATGTACAGAATCTCTAGCAAATTTCAGTTTGTTTATTGGTAATTTCTATAACCAAATTCAATGGATCCTTTTTTATTTTGTGCTTTAGCAAAGTAGACATATTTGAAAGTTTACGCCACTATTTCAAAGTTTGTAGTTTATATTCCTGCCTTCCCTTACACCCTCCTTCCTGTGAAATCAAATGTTAAAGTTATGATTGCACTACCCATGTTTTTGCTGGTTGGCATATGCTATTGCACATGCGCTAACAAAGCCTGGTTTCACTCTACTGGGCACATCCAGGCTTTGTGTGCATGCATTAAAAAAGTCTGGTTGGGACACAGCCTTGATAAGATTGGTACCTGATATTACAAGTAGGAGAAGTGAATGTACATTAAATTTCCACACATTTCCGTAAGCAACTCAGATTAAAGTCCACTAAGGTCAATGTGTGTAATAACAGCAGGATGAGGGAACGGACACATGGCTATCCTTGCCTTACTCCACTTCTATGTTCCCCATGCTGTGTTTAAGAACTTCCATTTCTATTTATTTATTACTTCATATTATTTTCTAGGTGGGTGGCCGGAATGCTTATCCTCAATTTCATAAAACAGGTATGCCCTCCTATATCCGTCAGTGTCATGTTTTCTACACTCTAATCTCTTTCTTTGGTTGTACATTTAATAAAAATGTTTAGGCAATTCATACGTATTCAGTTATCCAAATTGTGATAAAAACATTAAAGGGCATGTCTCCCCTTAAAACAAAAAACTGGTTGCTTGTCCGTTATTTGCCCGCAAACCCACCTGCTGTTTTTCCCAGTTTATTACATGCATTTGTAACTATATATCCAATAAGTTCTCTTCCCTTCTGGCAAAAGTTTTTTATATGCATGAGCATGTGCAGAGGAGGCAGCAGGCGAAACAGCAGGTAATCATTCAGAGGAGGACTGGGACCTTTTGGCCTGGGAGTCAAATATCAAGCGGCCCTTTCACAGTAGATTGCTTCTGCCACAGTGTGTTTTAATAGACTTAACTACTTTTCCTAAACCTTGGCCGTAAGTATCAATTTTGGAAATTTCTCTTCTACTATGTTTCTTGCTTAAGGTACTAAATAGTAATAGGAAGTAAGGGCACTGGGTAAATAAGGGAATAGATGTCCAGTAGAGCCAGGTGCTAAACAGCTATAGATATAATAACTAACAAAGTACAGAATCCATTAAAATCCCTTTATTAGGCATATGTTCACAGATTTGCTATAATCTATCATACAGATGTACAGTAGATATGTATATAATTATTAATTTATATATTTAAGTAGCCCACATGTCACATATTGCAAAGAAAAAAAATCACACACTAGTCTCTATTAGTAACCATTAGAGATGGACCCGAACGTGGCACCGAAGCAGATTTCACGGATCCGCCGGAACTCAAACTTTGCAGATTTCTGACTTTTTCTGAACTGCTGAACCTGAGAATTTTCTAACTTAAAAATAGAAAGTTTTCGATAGGTGCGTTGCGGTCTGTTGCACTGCAATCTGCTTATTGGAGGGCATGTAATCAGTATTTTTTTTGTGCACTCACAAGCGCTCAGATTGCGCAACATTGTAAAATCGCTGTGCATCGGAAACGCACACGCACTTTATTAAGGAAAGATTACACCCATTTAAAAGATTCAACTTTACATTTTTGCCCACATAATTTTCATGTGTGAGATCTGGTTAAGATAACGGTAATAGACTAATAAACTGGAGGGCTGACTGGAGAGCTAACACACAGCGCTGGAGAGCTAACACAGATTGCTGGAAGGCTAACCAACATGTAGGGCTGACAAAATATATGATGTCCATATGCCCAGCCCACACAGAATGGTAAATATATGATGCCCATATGCCAAGCACACAAACTCAAACTGGTAAACATATAATGCCCATATGTCCAGCTCACACAGAATGGTAAATATATTATGCCCATATGCCCAGCACATATATTGACTGGTAAATATAGGATGCCCATATTCCCATCTCACACAGACTGGTAAATATATGATGCCCATATGCCCAACTCACACAGACTGGTAAATATATGATGCCTATATGCCCATCTCTCAAAGACTGGTAAATATCCGTTTGCCATGTCGTTCCCACGCGTTTGTTTGCATCGGCGGCCTGAATTTTAATTGCGGACTAGCCCTGGGGGCATTCATTGGATGTGATGTCAGCATTCAGTCTTAATTGACTGCATGGAGGAAGGGTCCAGCTTACTCTGCCAGAATGGGGACAATAATAATCCTTAATCTGTTAAAGGATATCTCCACCCAGGGAAAAAAAAGGTTTTCTGTAGTGTAGGGCACCCTAGTCCACCCCCAATTGCCATGTTCATTTTGTTAAAAAAGCAGCAGAAATGTACTTACATTGCTTTGTTAACCCAATGCTCTGATCCCGGCCCTCTGCTTGTCGGAAGTTTGAAGCAGAGGGCCATGTCTTTGATTGGCTGAGAGGCAATAACAGACGTGGCTGCTTGCAGTGCAGAGTGCTGTGGGTAAATTTCTACTGCTTTTTTTTAACAAAACAAACATGGTGGTTGGGGGTGGGCTCCCTTGCGCGTGCCTGAGTCTTTACTGAGGACAAGGAAGAAGCAGGGACCGGATGACTCACAGACATCTCCTACTCTTAACTTTTCTAAACTTTGGACATGCACTGCGGGAGGCACTGTGGGACCAGTAGTGGGTTAAATTATAGTTTTGGGGGTGGACATGCCCTTTAAGTAATGCAGTTAATAATTGCAAAATATATCAGTTGGGGTTGGGGGCAAATAACGGACAATTGACCAGTTTTTTGTTTTAAGGGTGAACATTCCCTTTAATTCTACAAAAAAGCCAAAACAATATGTTAGAATATATTCAAAGGTTTCCATCTGCTGTCAATAAGTAGGATTTGGATTTCTCATCTTTACTTCTGGGGAGATTTAATATATGTTTTTCACTCCTATCTCCCTTTCTTGATTACTGAAGACACTGTAGGTAGCTGTCAAGCACTGCTCAATTGTTCTCTTCAGTGACATGTACTATAACTGCTAATGTATGTATCAAGGGAAATGTTAAAATTTCTTCTGTTTTAATAAGCCCAGAACTATCCTAAGGCAGAGTAGTCCCTTTTACTGTCAAAGATGCTTGAGTCTACATTAGGTACAGTATCATAGCCCAAAATTGTTCTTCTTCCAAGGCAAACATTGAAAAGTATCACTCAGGTATAACTTCTGAAAAAATGCAATCATCATCTTTAAAGGGCATGTCCACCCTGTAAATCATCTTTTTATATAAGGTAGGTAGCAGCTGCCCACACCCCCAACCGCCATAATATTTATTTTAAAATATGCTCAGATCATAACTTACAGCCCCTTCTCTCCCGCAATGTCTCCTATTCGGATCCCTGCTTGCGAAAGTTGCAAGCATGGGCTGGTCCGCCATCCGCAGCTGTGATTGGCTAAGACACAGCCAATCACAGACACTGTTGACGTCACCGAAGACGCTGTGCGAGAGAAGGCTCTGTAAGTAATGATGAAAGCATTTTGGTTTATAAATATTATGGCGGTTTGGGGTGGGCAGCTGTTACTTTCCTTATGTGAAGAGGGATTCACGCTAGGTGCCACAACCTCAGAGAATGGATCCAGATGGTGGGAGGGAGAGGGGGGAAGGCTCCCCTGCGCATGCCTCAGACCTTGATGAGATTGAGGAAAAAACAACAAACAAAAGGCACCGGATGAGTCACTGACAGCCTCTACTCTGCAGTTTCCTGGACTTTGAAAAGGCATAGCAGGAGACCCATTTGGAGCAGAGATGTAAGGTAAGTAGTGGCCAGTATGGGGTTAAATTTCAGTTTTGGGGGTGGACATGTAATTTAATAGCTTCATACATCTGCAAGGCATTACTTCAATAAATCTTAAAGGGGTTTCTTTGGACCATCTTCCATCTTAACATATTTTTTTAAAGAATGTAATTAAGCCATTGGAAAAAATATATCATCCTTTCTAGTCTTTGGGAAAACCTTGCTGACTGTTTTGGAAAGCCACCATAGCCTCTTTGAAAAGTGGTATTTTAAGATGAATGTTTTTTGTCATCCATTGGATGTGGTGATGGAAGTTTCATTGTACAGTTTCTAAAAGATGCTGGATGAATTTCTAAAAATAATGAATGTTGCATGTTACTTGTAGTGAAACATAAAGTTGGATATTTCCGATTGCCATTTGGAGCCCCCTTCATACTGATTTTTTTTTCATTCCTCTGGACCAACTGTTAGGCTGTTGTGGGTATTGCTGAGTAGGTTGAACAAGATGGACATGTTTCTTTATTCAACCTCAAGTGCTATACTATAGTTACATAGTAATTGAGGTTAAATAAAGATATACGTCCATCCATTCCAACTTTAATAGCCTACTAATGAGCCCTACAGTTGATCCAGGTGAAGGGCAAAAAAACCACAGCTGAAATGGGGAAAAATTGCTTCCTGACTCCAAAAAGCAATCAGAAAGCATCCCTGAACCAACCAGAACTATATGTATTAATACCAGTAATTTACAATATTTTTTAGTTTTAGAAACTTATCCAGCCCACTCTTAAAGCTATTCAATGAATTTGCCATTACCACATCTTTATTTCATTTATCTAAAAACAAATGAACATTTTTTGCACCCACACCTTGGGCAACCTGGTGTTGCCCTTAAACAGAATCTTCATTTCCCCTTTGCTTTGTCAATTAAGGAGGAGAACTGGGCAAATCAGCCATATCTAAAAAAATGCATTAAAAAATTCTAATGACACCATTGTGATGCAACTCTCAATCTGCCTTGTCTCCTTGTGACCTTAAAGGGGAACTGTGGTCTCCTAACATGTTTATTTTAAATGAAAGGCCAGGTTCCTACCTCTCTATGTGCTGCACAACCCAAAATATGAAGAAATCACTGATCAGAAAGTTAGGGGGTGGTAGGTTCTGAATCTGCGGTCAGAAATACTACTTCCTCCTCTAATCTGCGGTTAGCACATGCTCATTGCATGACTGAAGGGTAGAAGGGGGGTGGGGAGAAAATCACAGCCCACAGCACTGCTTTTTTTAATGCCTCCCACTTGCTGGCCCTGTGTCCCCTCCCCTTGCAGACCCAACCTGGCCCCTTCCCTTGCAGACCCAACCTGGCTCCTTCCCTTGCAGCCCCCTGTGGCCCCTCCCCCTCATGGACTCTGTGGCCCCACCCACTCATGGGTCCTGTGAGCCCTCCCCCACTTGCACCTCAGACCAATACCCCCTACAGAAGACTGTTAAAGCAGCTTTTTCAGCAGAGAAAGAATCAAAGTTTAAAACTGCTGATTCTTGCTTTGTTAAAAAGATTGCTTTTACAGTTTTCTGTAAGGGGGGGTCGGAGGTGCAAGTGGGGGAGGGGCAATGGGGAGCCCACAAGGGGGAGGGGTCATTGGGGCCGTGAGTGGTAGGGGCCACAGGAGGCTCCAAGGGAAAGGCCCAAGGGGGTTGCAAGGGAAGGAGCCAGGATGGGTCTGCAAGGGGAGGGGCCACCAGACCATGAGTGGGAGGGGCCACGGGGCCTGTGAGTGGGAGGGGCCACGGGGCCTGTGAGTGGGAGGGGCAATGGGGCCTGTGGGTGGGAGGGGCCACAGGGCCTGTGAGTGGGAGGGACTATGGGGCCCATGAGTAGGAGAGGCCCACGGGTTCCGCGAATGGGAGCAGCCAGGGGGTCCATGAGTGGAAGGGGCCAATGAGTGGGAGGGGCCATGGGGCCCATGAGTAGGAAAGGCTATGGAGCCCGCAAGTGGGAGGGGCCACAGAAGGCTGCAAGGGAAAGGGTCAAGGGGGCTGCAAGGGAAGGGGCCAGGGTGGGTCTACAAGGGGAGGGGCCATAGAGCAGGAGGAGACACAGGGAAGAGGGACTGTCACATGGTTTCAGAGCAGGAAGCAGGAAGTCCAGGGACTCTGGCACTGCTGCTACAATATCACACATAAAAATGTAAATATCTTTAAAACTATGTAAAATAATTAATGAAAATAAATTGCAAAAATCCTCAGGAAAGCAATTCCTTAACTAAAGTCATTTTTGGACCATAGTTACCCTTTCAGTGCCACTAAAATTTTATATGTTTTGGTTCCACTTTCTTTCAGATTACCCTCATTATTACACAAATAATGCATCGCCGGTAAGTTTACTCATGCGATTGTGGTAAATACTATTATGCTGATTTATCGGGAGGCACTGCGGAAGAATTTAAAGTTTAAGTCACATTAACCCATTCAATATCAGTTAGCGTGAACTCTTTCATTGTGGGGGGATCGCTAAAGAAACCCTGCGCAGTCAATGCAACCTAATCTAATATAGGGTTTGCACCGCTTCTTTGTGTGAATTCTAAAGCCAGCAAATATCTGTTGGGCAAAGGGTAACGCCAGTTTGCGATTTACCCAAAGCTGCAACTGCCACATTAAATTGCCAAGAGGCCAGCGATTGTCGTTCTCAGTAAATCTGGGTGCATGTTTATTAAGCTTATGACTTTCGTATGGCTTCATATACATTTGTTCTTCATAAATATGTTGTTTAACGCAATGATACAATAATGCCATTTATATTACATATAATAGGATATATGAACTAACATTTTTGTAGGAACAGAATGTGTAGCATTCAATTAATGGTGTTGTGACCAAGATTTATTTTCTTCCTTTTCCAGACTGCCAATTTTTCCAAACCTCTCTCTTCAGGTAAGTAGAAAGTAATATCTTATGGCCGAAACTACTGGGCTTGGTTCCATTTTCGGATCTCGGGAAAATCCCAAGATCCAAAAATCCAAAAACGGAACTTAAATTCAGGAAACTGTTTTCGAGTTTCCGGACGTATTTTCGATTTGTATCGAACATTCAAGGCTATTTTCGAAAATTCTCGAAATAGCCACGAACATTTGATACAAATCGAAAATGCGCTCTGAAGTCCCAAAATCCAAACGATCTGTTTCGGACAGAACATTCGGATTTCGAAACTGAGGAGGTTCATTGTCAGACCCGGATCCCATCTCTACTGCTAACGTGCATTGAAAAATCCTTGCCTTTTTAAAGGATAAGTAGGCTGTAAAATCAAGTTAGGTTCAGTTGGAAACTGCAGCTTTTAAAATACTGTTGCCATATTGCAGCCTTTGTACAGCCTACAGCAGCAGTGGAAATTATGGACCGCTTCCTGGTTCAGAGTAACTATAGCTCACATGCACGACAATGCAAGCTATAGTTACTCTGACCAGGAAGCGGTCGGGAATTTCCACTGCTGCTGCGGAGGATCTGTGAAAGGTTATTATCTTATATCTTCGTCCGTCACTCCTGGTGAATTGATTGGAGAAAGGGAGGTAAGGCATAGCTCCTTAATAGAGATGGGATCCAGGTCCGACATGAACCCGGATCCGACACAAAACTCCTCGGTTCTGAAATCCGAATGATCCGTCCGAATTTCGGGACTTCAAAGCACATATTCGATAATTTTCGAATAATTTTCGAAAATAGCTTCAAACGTTTGAAAATCCTCGAAAATACGATCAGAAACTCGAAAATGGTCTTGGCTATTTTTGAAAATTATCGAAAATAGCTCCTCTTGGTCTTCAATCAATACATTAAAGGACAAGAATATCAAAAAAAATAACATCACCCTCATTACATGTCCACACTTCCAGCAGCTTAAATCACAGACTCACATTTACAGCCGTGATGCCCTCCCTTAGATAACCGCGCAGCTGTTAGTGCTGAAGGAACTGCGAGTGGAGCGCCGGTAAGGTAAGTTCCAGTATCTCCCAGCCGTTCTATTATTCACAGGGAGGTGGGAATAAGCGTTCTCACCTCCCTGTGAATAATAGAAACATATGGAATGTAGTTAAATATCAGTTTAGTGTACCTTTAAAGGAATAGTTCACTTCTTGAGTGAACTATTCCTATAAGTTTCTCTTTAATCATTTATTAAACTAAACATTTATTTTAAGGTTATTTCTCAATTAAACCAAGAGAACCAAGAAAAAGTCACAGCCAAAAGCTACATTTTATTCCTGTTTCAGGTACAAATATAACTATTTCTGGAGCTGCCAGTGGTGTGCAAATTGGTCATAACAACCATATGGTGATACATAAAACATTAATTCCAAAACAGCACAATTGGAGAAGGGGAGCAACGGTTTACAGTGTCCCAAAATCCAACCCACAACAGCAAGAGTCCAGACAAATTCCAGCAAACCAGATCTCTACTCCAGGGGCTACTGTAACAGGCATTTCTCAACAGCAAGTGAGGTCCAGGCAAATTCCAGCAAACCAAATCTCGACTCCACAAGCTGCAAAAACAGGCATTTCTCAACAGCAAGACACATCATACACAGGAAGCAAAGTGAAGTCACCTAACAACACTCAAAAGCCATATCCACCTCAAGGAAGCTACTGACATTGAAAGTGATATTGAGAAATATTTCCTATGCACAAGGGTGTTACAGGAAGAACATAGAAATAATATACTGTGTCTTCAGTTAGAGCACACGTGTCAAACTCAAGGCCCGCTTTGACGGTACAGAATTAAATGGTTGTAGCCGTGTTAGTCCAGTAGCATATACTAAAATGATGAGTACTGTAGGATAAGGTGATACATTTTTATAGACAAGCTTTAGAGAGATACACTTCTCTCTTGCTCGGGTCAAACAGTACTAAATAACACTGGGTACAGTACATCATTAAAGTTTATAGAGTTACTGTGAGCATGGTAAGGCTTGGATGAAGTCATCGCTGTAACAACTGATAGTGTATCTAGCCAGGTGCTGGGGAGTGGATGGGGGTGTGACTTAGGGCCTTCAATCGGAGTTGGACATTTTATTACCGCGCCAGAAGAGTAAGGTGGGCGTTCCACATTAGCACATGATAGTGCCATAGGTAGAGGTCCCAGTCCCAGTGTGCTTCACCCTTTTGTTGACGAGACCCTGCACTAGCATTTGTAAAAGAGTCTGTTAATAAAAATAAATTTGGCCCACCACTTAGCCTGTCTTTTTGATTTTGGTCCCTTGTGTGATTAAGTTTGACACACCTGAATTAGAGCATAATATATTAAAAATGTCTTCCCAGTTGGAGCTAATCAACTATCTCAGAATATTAAAATGAAACATTTGAATTTGTTTGTTATTATTAGAAACTGTTATTTATATTTGTATGTTTAAGTAAAACAAAATACAAAAGTGAGCATGTCCAAAAAAAATGTAATTGCAATAAGACTGATGTTCTATTCCAAAATGATGCACAAAGGCCGAGTAACAATCTTCAACAGGTGACAAAAAAAATCTGTAAGATTCCGTTTGTTGTTAAAGATGTGGATACACGTATTGAAAATGGTTTAGGACTGCCAATTCTGGGACATATAGGGGGAGATGAAAGTAAAGCAGCGATCTGGTGATGCAGTAAATACCACGGTCAAGTAAGATACACCACTTTGCACCTCCATTCCAACACTTATTTGCCCGTTTTGCAGCCATTAATGCATTGCCATGATAGGCTTATTTAATAAAAGTTGCAACTACAAAAAAGTAGTCCTTTTTAAAAAAAAAAAGTCTGAAAGAGTGTATGGGTATTACAGTAAAAAGTACCACATAGAGCATTGAAAAAGCAAAATTCAGACTGGGAGGATTAATGTGACTACTTTATTTCTAGTGTCAATGAGATGGAGTGATCAACAATACCAGTATAAATCGGAAGATAAAAATGGAGGTATAATATAATATAGAGGTGTCCGTGTAATTTAGAAACATGACACTTATTGACAATATTGCACACTTCTGACTTAGCTTGAATGAGCTAAACTGAGAAGCAAGGAAGCTGGGAAAATTAAAAAGTTGACGAGGTTAGATGCTGATTTTCTAACACATCCACTAAAATTGTCCAGCAGAATAATAAATAATCTGAAGTTTTTCTCATTGCTGCCCTGTCATAGCAATAAGCCTAGGAACAGGTGCTATATAAGTAATTGTAACGCCTGTAACTGCCACTTAGGTGCTTGTTATAGTGCTAAATAAGGGCTCTGAACCACAGTACATTAGTGAACTGTGCAAACCTAACACATTGGGGGCCGGGGGGTAGGAAGTTGTAAATTGTGAAGCTGTTGATCTGACCACAAGATGGTCAACATGTCACTTTCGGAACCCTGGGACTTTAACATGTCTGATTGACTAAAGGATAGTTTTCTCATTGGCTGTGCATTACAAATCCATTTACTAGGGCACGGGGTGTTTTTTCCATACTGCAAATCATACTGAAAATGAGGTTTCTCTATCACCCTCTGGGGGACCCAAGCACATTAGGGTTAAGTTCCTACCCCAAGGAGCGGACACTTTAAATTCTTAAATGTACAAATATGTATACACCCTTTATTTAGTAACACTAGAGAGAATGGGATATAGTACAGGACAATGAAAAATTAAAAACAATTAAAAACATATATATAGGTACATGTTTCCCCAACTCCTGTAAAGTTCAAGTCCAGTGCAGCCCTCCAACCCAAGTTAGCCCTTATAAGGTATCCAACACAGCCATACACTTATCTGTCAGGCGTCAGTTGCAGTACAGAGTCACCAGTGGAGCAGAGATCCTTGTCTCCCACCTAAACTCTCCTCTACTGGACCTCCCTTGGTGACTGTGGGTTACACTTGATAAAGGTTCGTTGTGATACGTAACATGTTGAGCTGATGCACACAATAAATACAATAAATAGCACTTTGGCAGACTTTTTGTGTGTCACTTAGTCGACCAGGATCGTCTTATTTAATTTATTGTTAAGAGATATTGGGATGCTTGAGCAGAACATTCAAAGTTTCCTGGAGGTACAAGTAAGTAGGTGGTTTCTACCATATTGATTGACCTAACTACAGACACCTGAACATTACGTGTGCTAGAACACAGCTAATGTATCAAATTTACCACCAGACCTTGCTTCCTTCACTCCAGGCTCCCAAGGTGTCCCGTAAAATGAAACGCGCTAGACCAGGCGATTCTCTCCCTCCTGCCAGTGGAAGTAATTTCTCCTGTTCCATGGCTTCAAAGATACCACAGGTTTTATTCAAACCTGTTCCTAGTTCCCAAAAAGGAGGGACTTTTCAGACTAGTACTGAACTTAAAAGCATTAAACTGCCATGCTCAGATATTCCATTTCAAAATTGAGTCATTATGTTCAGTCATTTTGATTTTAGAAAAAGTAGATATACTAGCATCACTGGAGTGGACATTAAAGATGCATATCTCCACATTCCCAACTTGCCAGGTCATTACAAATTCCTCAGGTTCACTGTGGGCCAAGCCTATTTTCAATTTACTGCTCTCCCTTTTGAACTGGCCTCAGTGCCTCGGGAGTTTTGCCCCTCCCTCTCCACATCAGGGAATCACTGCACTGGTCGACACGGCCGCAGCACGTGCTGCGGGGCAAGGGGCTTTGCCTCCCATGCTGGATAGTAGTCATGACAGATGCCAGCCTTTCAGGATGGGGAGCTCTATCAGAGGTGGGGCAGACAGTGGTCCCCCGAGGTGGGTACACTACCCATCGATCTTGAGCTATGAGCCATTCACAATTCCCTGCTTTTTGCACCCCCTTCCTCACAGGGAAGTATGTCCGAATACAAATCGGACAATGCCATAACGGTAACATACCTAAACCACCAAGGAGACACACGCAGTCTTGGGCGAAGGCTTACATTCCAGCCCTCTCAGCAGTCTAAATTCCAGGTGTCCTGAACGATCGGGCGGATTTGGACCCAGGCAAATGGGCCCTACATCCGGAGGTCTTTGAACAACTTGTACATCGCTGGGGCTTCCCAGACATAGACATTGTGGCATCCAGACTCAACAGCAAGGTACCAACCTTCTCCTCCAAGAACAGGGACCCCCTAGCCCTAACATTCTGGATGAATGCCCTGGTTCCACCCAGGAGATTCAGTCTAGTCTATGCCTTTAATTCAATTGCCATGATCCCCAGGTCACTGAAGAAGGTCAAGTTGGAGGGAGTCCCCACCATCTTCCTTGCCCTTTTTTGGCCCTGGCTTCCAGAACAACCCAACCTCCTGTCTCAGGGTCCTCTGTTCCATCAAGACTACCAACGTCTCCCCCTGATGGCGTAGAAACTGAATCCGAGATACTAAAATTGCGGCAGTGATTCCGGCCATGCTTGCAGTCAGAAAGCCCACCTCATCAAGGACCTATTTCAGAGTCTGGCAATGCTACGCATCCTGGTTCAAGGAATGTGACCTCCCGAGGAGGTTGTGCTTTACAGAATTCTCCATTTCTTGCAATCCAGGGTGGGCAAGGGTCTTTCTTTAAGTGCCCTGAAGGGGCAGGTGTAGGCTCTGTCCATCTTTTTTCATCATCGGCTGGCTCAGAGAAGGGAAGTACACACCTTTCTGCAAGGGGAGGCTCACATTCGTCCTCCCAGGAGTGTGCCAACTCAACCTTGGGACTTGACTTTAGTCCTTAGGGCCCTCAGGTCATTGCTGTCAGGGGGGACCAAACTTGTAGCTTTTTGCCACAAGTATGGATGTTGTTACTCCTTGCTCCCTCTTTGGGACAACCTGGAGGAGGCTTCTGGTGCCCGGGTGCTTATGGACAAGGGGCGGGGCTGGAGCCTCACTTCTTAAGAATTTAAAGTGTCCGCTCCTTGGGGTAGGAACATAACTCCAGTGTGCCTGGGTCCCCCTTCAGCTTCAGAAAAAAGCATATTATTAAGTTCATTTAAATATACAAATTCTCTTTTCCTATTGAAGGTTCCGATGGAAGCTAAAAGCAAACTTTAGCTTTAACTGTTTAATTCACTGAAATTACACTATATGGAGCATCAGGGAAATCTAAATCAATTGATTTACACTTATACCAAACTGCTTCCTTGTAAAGCTTAGTCAGTTTTCAGCATTTAGAAAAAAAATAATTTTCTAACTAGAAAAGACTGAGCTTCATTATTGTAATAGCAGATAAGAGGTCTTAATCATCTAGGTTCAACCAAACATGATGTGAGTCTTCCATTTTCTTAAAGGAGAGCTAAACCCAATTTTTCATACAGAATCTGAAAACAACTGAAAATATACAGGGATATTTTATACAGTTATTTCAACAGTCCCCATGTGTCATATAACATAAAACGTCCAATAATCTAGTAAATTGTGTGTAACAGAGATTATGTGCCTTACGGGGTTTTATTTATTTATTTTTTTAGCTGGTCAACCTGCTGCACCTCTAAGATACAGTGCCATGGCTGCTGACCTAAGACAAATGTTTCAACTTGCCTAATTATATATACACCCCTGCTTAACTGTATCATAAAATTTGGCAGTTTGATTGCATTATGCCATTGCATGACGTGGTCACAATAATTGTATTGTATAACTATGCCTTTATAAATATGCTACTAAGAGCCGATTTAGATTGTTTAGGTAGCTGGCTCAATAGACATTAATAGAAAAACCTTTTAAAAATAAGTTACCAGGTGTAAATATTTGGGCACATTGGCGGACTTCTGGGATTTGTCCAGCCCTGCCCTAGTGTACATAAAATGGGCACTTTACCTTCACTGATATAGTTTAAGGCTCTGTACTTTCATTTAAATATTCAAAGTGCACCCACTGAAATCAATTACAGTTAAATACAGTTAATACTAACATTAATTAAACGTGAAATTAAAATGCAGTGCTACTGTACTAGTAAGCTATATTATTCTAAACACACAAGGAGCATGTTTTCCCATTGGACAGTCCTTGACTCTGAGAGGGGCAGGGCTAGTTTGGTCTCCGGTACAGTGTATTGGATTAAGGGCAAACTCAGCAGTGAGGAAATAGTGGTTATGGTCCTCACCCTGGGCACTATTAGTGTAGAAAGGCTGGTTTGGGAAACTGCAGTTGCTCTTTAAAGGTACTGTATATTCATAGATCATATCTTACTAGTACGGATAGCAGGGTGGTGACCAGAGAATGTTCTCCAAGGCCCTTTATTCTTTCCAGACCAACAAACATATTACTAATCTGAGGCTCCGATCTTTCACAGTAAATAATTATTTTACATTTATAGTTTTATTATTTGTATATCATGTGGTCATACTGTATAAACTGAGCTTCCTGTTTTTTTCCACTAGATGACAACCTAAGCACAATTCCTACACTAAGAGATATGGTAGATAGACAGATAGAGAGAGATAGAAGACATACACACACACCACAAAGTATTATTCTAGAGACTAGATATATAATATATATATATATATATATATATATATATATATATATATGTATAACCTACCCCTGTAGTGGATTTCTATGGGAGGAATCTTAAGATTCTTAAGGAAACCAGAAGGTGCAAGATCAAAATGTTGTATTTTTTTTCTTAGAAGAGTATGTCTCTGTGCACTGCCCACACATCCTAAATAGCAACACATGCAATACACACCAAAAATGGTTACCACATGCATTGTGATTTCAGAATAGGTGCAACGCAGCCAGTGGGGCCAGCTACATTGTTGCCCATTTGCATGCACATCGCAAATCGTGACTGCAAAACGCTTTTCAAATTACACCTCTGTCCCTCCTCGGACTGGTCTACCAGAATAAAGAATTTTCATCACGTCATCTGCGACTATGTTATAATAGATAAGTTAAGAATTTAATCTTTTTATAAAATCCAGCTTTTCCGTATAATGATAATTGAGTTGAACCTATCGGTCAGCCTTTCACCACAATTAAAGTTTCTCATGCGGCCCCCCCTGTGAAATTTAATTGCCCATCCGTTTTATGTGCACAATGCCGTTTAACTTAAATGGATGTTTCAACCCCCCACCCCTGCAAGAGACACTGGATTGCTCCAGTAAACAACAACCATTTTCCACAAGATACTATGGGTCTGATGAAATAAAAGATGCAAACGTATGCCTGTACTTTTAATCTGCAGCAACTGTTAAGATGTTATCTAGCTGCAGTAAACTAGTTACTTGCTAACATTCGATTGGCTGCTGCAAATTAATAGCATAGGCAAATGTTTGCTCCTCTTATTGCACACAACAGGGTAACCAGATGCACACCTAGCTAAATAATTAGTAGAAGGCACACTCCTCAAGAGACAATTATATAGCAAAAAAAAGGACGGAAAGAGGAGATATAGTGCAAAATATCCTATTTAATATAGCAAACAGCACAGGACCCCTAGCTGGGGTGCTCCCACGCCCTGCATCTCCCCTACAGATCTTATAACCAGAATCAAATGTGTCCTTGCCTCAACAATATACAAATATATACATATACACTAGAACAGTATACTTATCATCAGTGGTAAGTCCCCTTAATCAGTCATATAGAAAGATCCGTGCACGAAATAGTCAAAGTATAGTCACCACATGTTGCCAAGGAGGAGACAAAGAACCAAGAGGCTGGAGGAACAAATGTTGGTAAGGGGGGAGCGACAAGCCCCAAAACGCATTTCGCTCTAACATTAAAGCTTTTTCAATGGCGCTGTTTCCGCTTCCTACCAGAAACTAGATATAGGTCGTGGGACCCAATCAGCGCTCGGTAACATTGTGACGTCACTGTTCAGGCGAGAGAAGGGTTTTACGCCTGTAGTAAAGACCTCCCTTTCTTGTCGCATGATACCAGCAGTCCACCATACTCTTTATTGGCGGAAGTGTTTGCTGAGTAATACAATATCAACAAAGTGGTCTACATAGCGACCATAGTAACATGATGTAGGTAGCTAATAGGAATAGCATAAACGATCAACATATGTACCATCCAGAACATATATACAATAATCTTATTATACAACAGACATTGTTCCAAAAATTCAGCAATCAGAAATCCCTACTTGGGGAAACCTGCACATAAATTATAGACATCGGAGCAGATCAAAGAAGTGTCTGCAATATAAACTAATATATTACAAATGTAATGCAGTCACTATTGCGGTCAAACAATGAATGTTAAATGTCCAAAAGTAGGTTGAAAAGCCAGGTAAGTCTTAGTCATACAGATATACCAGGTAAGTATCATCAAGCAGATAAGTTCAAAACATGGGGCATCCAATGTCCACCTCTTATTGCATCAGTCCCTATATTTCCACAAATGCGGAGAATCTAAATTTGACAAAATCGGAAGGCCTTTGGAATAATCTCAACTAGGGTGAACACTACGACACCCAATGTGGCCAAACACCCCCCACCCCCCTTACCTTTTGCTCTGCCACAAATGGTACACAGATTCACTTCTATATCTTCTCCTAATGTAGAAGGAAGTTTACTACTTTACTACACATTCCACCAGTAATCAGTATTAGTGATGTCCGAGTGATGCTCTCATTGATGTGTTTACTTTGTAATCCTGTTCATAACTATGGCTTATACCAATGTTTTTTTTTCTCATGTACATCAGTACACAATAAAGTGAATTATAAAAGCGCTTTTCTCACTTTTCAGGTTTTGCTTTCTCTCTAAAAGCTGTTGAGTAAAGGTGTGTTTTAAACTTCCCACAGTGACAGAGCTCAAAGCAGAGAGAAATGTTTCTGTGGCATATTAAGTCTGTCTATTGACAGCAATTGAAAAATGTAGAAGTAAATAGAAAGTATAACATTTCCAGAAAAGATAAGGTAGCCATCCAGCATCCTAGGTCACTCTAACCAATCAACCAGAAACAGATGTACATCTAGACACAAAAGGCTTGGTGCCCTTAACCCCACCCGCAACAGAGATGACACCCCCAAACTGTTTATTTTACTCATAGGTAGAAACGGATTTACATATCAGGAGCCCAAAAAACCTTGTGCCCTTAACCTCACCTCTCAACACAGACCACACCCCCAAACCATGCCCATTTTTTACTTATAGTGTAAAAAAACATTATTATGTTGAAATTTCGGAAATGCAATAAATATGAACTATTATATTAATATTATTATTTAACAATGATAATATTAACTTAACCATTGGGGATGTAAACTAAAATCCTGATGTGCTGCAAATTTAAGTGGCTACAGTAGGGGACAGATTGAAACCTGCCCTGTAACCACTGGCTCCCTATGCACATGCCTACTGTGTCTAATATTAAATCTGGCCCTGTTTATAGGTGCATATAGGGGAGAACTGAACTGCTGCCATAGAATTTAACTAAAGACCCGTGGAGATGCTAGACTTAAAGGTGGGCACACACAAGATTCTGTTTGTCATCTTTGAAAGATGGGAGTACACACAGTCAGGGGCCTTCTCCCTATATAAAATATATAAAATATAGGGAGAACGCTTGTGACTGCCATATTCCCTATGATCGTGGCCGACTCCCTATAATTTTCCGGTCAGACAGACTGTTTTAGATGGTGACGCTGAAAGACTTTTCCTTTAAATTCACATGCTTGTAACTTCAAGCATTTGTGTGCTTGCACAAAACAACCCACTATACAAAGAGCATTGCTAAACAATAATTGCACAGTGAGAGGGAACACTTTGTAAAAAATATAACCTTTGTCTGCTTAGTATGTGAGTAACAGTGTGTTTATGATTGCAGCAATCAAGCTAATTACAGCAAATTCCTAGCGATTTACCAACTGTTTAGTTTAGTCTTTGCATAGCAACAGAAGATTTCTAACCAATTATTATAGTTTATTCTGTGAAAGCAAAGTATAGTATGTTTTAAAAGAGTAAAATTGGAATTACACTAAAGTTTTTAGTAAATGTATATATCTACCTTCCATCATGATCCCTTTAATATGTAGACCTATAGAAACAACATGGTGCAAAGAAGGATAATGAAGTGAACCTGATCTTAGCACAGCACTATGCAATGTGTTTCTCCATAGTGTACCTATTTAAAGTCGATATGCTGGGCGGAGAGGGCGTGCTGAGAGGAGTGTCAGGGGTGGAAGGGGAGTGTCAAGCAGGAGAGAATGAGTGGACGGGATAAAGACAGGGTAAGGGCCTTCCGGGTGGGGTTAGGTGCATTCCATGGTGGAGAGTCGGAGGTCCGGGGCGGGACTTCCAGGTTCCGGCTCTCATGGGAGTTTGGGGTGGCCTCAAAGAAGTGCAGGGGACCACCCCATAACCCGGGAGACTCCTAGACCTACTGGGAGAGGTAGGATACCTGTTAATCTGTACCAACAGAAGTTCCAATAATGGATGGAGTTTTGCAGTAATTGACAGGTTTTGTAATACTATAAAACAGTGGTGTAACTAGGAATCCCTGGGGCCCCCAGCAAAACTATGATGGGGGGCCCTATCCACAGGGGTTTTCTAGTAGGAGGCTATATCTTTCATAGCAAAAATAAGTAGATGGAAGCCCCCCTGAGATTGCTCCCCCTGCTCCCCTGGTAGTAACGCCCTTGCCATAACACCCTGCACAGCGATTACTCCAGCCAATATCCTAATTAGGGAGAGGGAGAGACAGACACAGTGCTTCATATTTTGTGTATGAATTCCATTAGCCAACCTGCCAGCCCATCTACCACTCAGCTTACCTGTCAGATCACTAACCAACATTGCCTTTCTCCCTATATATTCTTGGTACAATATATGGCCTCCTATAGGAAAGCTTTACTTTACATTAACCTTTCTGTGCTTAGCCTCCTGGGATGTCCAGTCCAGTACATCCCATAAAGTTTTTAAGGTCATAGTCATCTGGAAATTAAAATCACTTTGTCCTCTTTACACCCACATCTACTTCCTATCTGAAGCTGTTATTTGCATTAAATTTGTGTTTACATATGTGTGAGCCAATAAAGCAACACGTGAGCTGGAAATAATAATATCTATGCAAATAAATTAAGAAAATATTAATGAGCAACTCACACATGGAGATGTTACCGAATAATAACACATCATCTTCTCTAAAGCGTCTAAATGCAGCTTGGCCCGGTAATAAGTTTGCAACAAGTCATTTAACCAATCAGCGTGACATTTGAGGTGGGTGGAGCCTCTTTAGCTAAAGGAGACTAAACTGACATGTCACTGAGACATGGGGGATAAGTGACTATAGTGCAGAGGAGCTGAATTTCAGCTGCAAAATGCCACAATGTAAATACTCCCATAAAATTTAATTGAATTTCATTGTACTTTTGAGAGAAATCTGCTACCACCCTCATTTTCCATCCTCCCACAGGTGTCTATGTATTGTAATCTTTGGTTTGATGTTGGTTCCTTAAATATTCACAGCTCTCTTTTTCACTTAAAATACAGGTGTATTTATAGTAAAAATGGATTTAGCATTCATAATTTGGAACTGGGCAATTATGGCTTAGAAGCAATGAGGAGTTCCAGATCTTGTCAGTCCCTTCAGGAAGAACGCTCAGAGTGGAAGACAACGGAGTGCACAGTTCCTGCATCTTTCTTAGTGGACGTGTGTCATCAGTCAGGTGAGTGAGGCTTCACCTGTGTTCAAAGTTATGATATAAACCCTAGTTATGTTCATTACAGGGGTGTAACTAGGACTAGAAATCACTGGCAATACTATAACACAGGCATCCTCAAACTATGGCCCTGCAGATGTTTGAAAACTACAACTTCCATCATTCCTCATCTACATAGGGAAAACAGGGAATGCTGGGAGTTGTAGTTTTCAAACATCTGGAGGGCCATCATTTTTAGGATTCCTGCTATAACGGGACGCCGTCCCTGATGTATCTAAAGTGCTTGTCTGGGTAGAGGCTGTATCTGCTATAAGAAAATTACTGTATATACTCGAGTATAAGTCGAATTTTTAAGGCTTAAATTTAGCATGAAAACCTAACCTTGACTTATACTCAGGTCAAGTCCTAATTTAGATCCAAATTCTGAAATTGCGGATAGTAACCAGTAGGTAGCTCTGTGTTAACCTGCATAGAAAGTTTCAGGCGCAGATCTGCCTTTACACTTCTTGTTTCCTGTAGTCTGGCTGCTGGAATCACTCAGCACTGTCAATGTTCATCTGGATGCTGTAAATCTGATGGGTCTCCTCAGTTTGGGGAAAAAAACAGCTGCTAGTTCAGTGCAAATGACAGCTTGAAACTACAACTCTCAGGTGACATTTTTAACTATTGGGGTTAGAGTCCTTTACTATATGGGGGTCAGAGTGCCCTTTACTATATGGGGTCAGAGGACCCTTTACTATATGGGTGTCAGGAGAATTGTAAATGATGGTAAGCTTAATTAAGTTTATTGAACCTTGCCACTCCACATGTTTAGAAGCTGCAACTTCCAGCAACAAAGCATGCTGGGAGTTGTAGTTTCCAAACATCTGGAGTGCCAAGGAATTGGAGGTTACTGGTACTAGATGTGGCTATAACTGTTTGGGATTCATGTATGGGAATTCTGCTGTCCATTTAAAGGGCAACTAATTTCTACCCTCGGCTTATACTCAAGTCAATCAGTTTTTATAAATTTTTCAGGTAAAAATAGGTACCTCAGCTTATACTCGGATCGACTTATACTCGAGAATATACGATAAATCCCCCACACACACACTGTGGTCACAGTGGCTGCTCCCCTGGTATTTATGCTCCCTAAACTGTAAAAATTTGGGGGGGGAATTGCTTTGAGATAATTGGCTATTACTTCCCCAGTCTTTGTTCTATTCCTTCAAAAAGACAGAAGGCCAGGGTGCAGACACCTCAGGGTTCCTTCCTTAGGAACATAAAAGTCCAAAGAAACAATACAAACGAAGGTCGCACTCCAATAAAGCGTGATTCTTTTATTTGTGACCACACATCCACTCACAACATTTTGGGGGGGGGGTATTTGCCTAAAGAAGGGGGAAAATATCGTCCCCGAAATTTTGTGAGTGGATGTGTGGTCACAAATAAAAGAATCACGCTTTATTGGAGTGCGACCTTCGTTTGTATTGTTTCTTTGGACTTTTCTCTATTCCTTGTTGCCCAGAATATAAAAGAACCCTAGAGACCAGAAGAGTTTGCCTTGTGACCACTAATCACAGTTGGACAGCAAACCAGTCGGACAATTATCCATCAGCACATTCAGAGGTAGATGGGAGTAAGGGCGACAGTTTGTAAAATTATATTAACCTTTGCAGTCTATGGCTGACTTTAGGTTGAAGGTCAGCCTGACATTTAATATTGTAGTTCATCTAGAAAACACTATGTGCCATTGATTTTACAGTGATGTATTCATTTTAAAAGAAATAACTTGACTTTTGTCCATAGTCTTTTGCTCTGTGAATG
Organism: Hymenochirus boettgeri; assembly: GCA_019447015.1. Classification (NCBI taxonomy): domain Eukaryota; kingdom Metazoa; phylum Chordata; class Amphibia; order Anura; family Pipidae; genus Hymenochirus; species Hymenochirus boettgeri. The sequence goes on from CM033469.1 coordinate 269,143,760, forward strand.
TCACGTCTTTATAAATTAAGGTTCTCTTATGTTGCATTATCAGATGCCAAATGGCAAGTAGATAAAAAGTATGTTGTCCTCCGCTCACTTATAATAAATATTTAACACAGTACTGGATCTTCTCTTTAAGGATTATGCATATTGTATATATGTGTATTTCTTATATAATCCTGGACAGATTCTGTATATCTATAATAATGTATCCATTCACATAAGGAACTACCCCAAAGAGCATACAATCAAACACAGTGATAGACAACCAGAAGCTCTCCAAATGTTAAAAAACTACAACTTCCAGTAGGGATTTGTAGTATTCAAACATGGCTACAGATTGCCTATCCCTCATCTAACACCTCTTTGTGATTTACTTATTAAACCTTTAATAATTATGCAGCTTTGAAAGAAAAACATTACATTTGCTCAAATTTAAATGAATATGATATAGTTATTACTTCATATTCCAATCTATTACTTCCCTTTTGAAGATCGTCTTTATTGTGAGAAATAAGGCAACAATGATATAATGTTTGTCCAATGCTTTATGTTTCAGAATTACAGCAGCCATTTCACAAAAAACAAACCATGTTTCATGTCTGTACTGGGGAGCACAATCTTTTTTTCCCTAGAAGGTGTATTCCGGGGAAGCAGCTTAGTTAATATGTAGGACCATGAGTATGTGATGTCCAAATGGCAGTCCCAATATTATCCCAAGAAATCAGTCATGTTTGAAAATTCCTGTAGTGCTTCAGGTAATGAATTACCAGCAGATGCTTTTAAATACTAATTAGCTGTCTTTTGGAATAGAGATTGATCAGACAAGAAAGAGATGCACACAGCTTAAAGGGGAAGTTCAGTGCAAATACATATGCTTTTCAGAAAAAAGAGCAGTATTTTTCCATCCCAATGACCTTAATCTGCCAATTCAGCATTTTGTCTGTGTATAAATAAATGCAACTGACTTTCTGTTTGCAGGACCCCTAGTAGAGATTGTTATGGTCTTGCCCTTAACCCAGCGCCTAGGTTGATTCAGTTGCTCAGTAGAGATCTGAGTATGTTTGACCCATCCAACAGCCAATCAGTAGAAATTACTGTTAGGAACATTCCAAGGATGTGGTGCATCCTGGGAAGAAGAATGACCGTTAGAACCTGAAATGTCAGCTCACTAATGTCAACAGCAGGGAACAGCAAAGGGTATGAAATCAACAGATTTTTCAAAATGGGAGAGAATATGTAGAGTAACTAAGAAGGCATTAGACAAACTAACAATTTAACACATATTGATAATTTCCACTGTCCCTTTAAAGGGCAAGTCTACACCTCAAAAATGTAGATATAGGTACAGTAAATCTCTCTCCAGCCCCCCAAAATGCAATAGAAAGCAGAAAGATATAAGACTTACCTAAAATGCTGCACAAGTTCAGTTATGGACATGACCGTTGACATAATAGCCTCCTATGACCGTTGACATAACAGCCTCCTTTGAGCATGCTCAAGCTCATATCCAGCTCAATACTTTTCCATAAGAGGGCATAAACAATTTTAGCCATGAACACAAACTACCTATTCCACAATGTATCCAGGAGCATGGCATTCATAAACTAACGATTTCGGAGGTCAATGTAGGATATCTCAAAATATTTTTACGGGGTCCTTCTTTCTTAAACATGTCATGGTCCTTGAAGAGGTCCTTTAAGTCAAGTCTTTATTGTGTTAACCACATCCACAATATTTCAGGGAGCTTACTGCCCCCTTCCTCGGGTTTATAGCAGTCCTCCCATCAACAGATTTATAAACACAATAACCCCACCTACAACATGATAGACACATGAAATCACATCCTGTCATCACATCAATATCATAATAGATATTTATCACAATATCAGAGTGCCTAGATAGAACTGCTTTTATAAAGATAAATATAGAGATATATACCTGGAATGCTGCAAAAGAATGAAATGCCCTCTCTGTTAAAAGCTTTCCAAAGGCCTTTAAACAAGTTAACTAATTGTTGGCTGAAGTGACCAACAATCTTATTTATATATGTACAGACTCTTACCAACATCGTTAAAGTTGAAGGATAAGTATGCCATAAAAGCTGCAGCTTTCAAAAAACGAATGGCTTTTTTTTCTAGGACCCTCCAGAGCCTACCTTTGCTGCTTTAAGGTTGCTGACATCTTGCATCTGTTTATGTGACCTTGTAGCTACGCCCCTCCGAGATTCCCTGGTTCCCAGATCTTCAATAGTCGCAAAAGGTAATTCTCCTGCTTCCCAACACATGCATGATGAGCTACCAATGAGGTGGGGGGTATAGGATATTACATATAGGAAAGGTGTATATATATATATATATATATATATATATATATATACATATATATACACACATATATACACACACACGTGTGTACTATCTCACTGTTACCATTTAAATGAACATCAGTAAATGTATATAAAGTATAGTACTGAGTTATATTAGGTACAAGAGAAAATATACAAAATACATAAACTTACTTACAGAGCTGAGATTCCTGTTTCAATGTGGTATAGCCAAAATGGGAGCTTAAACCACACCCCTGTGTCTGCTCCATGTGAATACTGAAAAGAAGTGTAACCCAAAAAAACTTTGTCTGCTACACATGACGTGATGTGTATTGTAATGGACATTTACACCAAGTCACCTTATATACCACCTCCAGCCTGCAGGTGTTGTCAGTGAGTAATAAAAGACAAGACATCTCTGCTCTCTAGGAGGAGAGAAAGTGAAAGTAGAATGCAGCACATGATCACGTTTATAAGATCCTGTGTATAAGATCCCATTACCACCTTTTGGGAGGACAGATTATTGGACAGACAATTTACCTTATTGGATACAAACTCTGAGGCAACAGATAAGTGTACACCAACTTACAAGGTCACACAATATACAGGCCTGGTCAATATTCAAAGTTGTGCACCATTGGCAGGTACTACTCCATTACTGCACATGTTATGTGGGGAACTGTTTCAGGGAGATTCAATAAAAGTTCTTATCGTTAAAAATGGTGCGAATTTTGCCCCAACCAACCAGATGTTAGCTTTCATATGTTATACAAGATCTTATTGGTTGGGGCAAAATTAGCACCATTTTTAACGATAAGAACTTTTATTGAACCTTCCTTTGTTATTAAATCACTGCAATACTTACTGTTAAATGTAATTAAAACTGGGTTATATTGTTTAAAGTAAGTGCATTCTCTGCTTTATGCCAGATCACCAGAGTAACACACTGTGTGCCATGCTACCCATAATCCTTCCATAAAGCAGTGATTTGGTACAAATTGGTGGCAGCAGAGCTGGTAATACCATTTATTCTCCCTGTTTTCTTTGTACATTTGTTCTGTATTAATCTATGGAGGCTGCTACTGAAAGTATTGATTTAAATCCTCCTGTCCTTGTACCTGCAGATAAAATGCCCCAATTAGACTCAGTAGCTCTACCAGGCCCAATTGCCAAACCTATTTTTGAACCTAATCCATTTGATTGGGTAACTAGGGAGTGGATTGATTGGCTATAACAATTTGATTTGGCAGCTACTATTAATGGTTGGGATGAAGGTGCTCGCTCCTTAGTCTTTTGCTTAGTGGTAAAGCCAGGCAAGTATACCAAGGATTTAATACTAAAATAAAAAGCAGTTATCAGTTATTAAAAAGTGCTCTGAAGCAAGTTTTTCAATTAGATCTGTATGAAAGAGGATATAAAGGATAATACTTTGCATATTCCAACCCATTTCTCTAGGTAACCTGGGAATGAGAAAAACGTATTTGTACCTTCTGTTATAAGAAGGCTCTATTTAATTTTATACTCTGTGGGGAGCTTTTAGCTCCTTTAATCCTACCTCATATTAAAAGGCATGTCCGCCGTGTTAGTTCTGTAATAAAAGTTTCCCAATCATACTTACAGTCCTGCAGCGGTCTTCTCCTCTCTGCAAACCAGAAGCTGCAGAGAGGGGTTGGAATGGCAGCCACGTCTACACACCTTCAGCTATGTAACGCTGTAGTTTGTTCATTCATATCATCAATGGTGTGGGCGCAGTTCTTTGTAGAAATTTGCACTTTTACCAGATTTTCAAAAAAAATGAACATCAAACAACTTTCAAAAAGGTAAAAATCATGCCAAAACCTCATGGAATGTAAAAAAAAGTTACTAAATATCAATCTCATGGAATGTAAAAAAAAGTTACTAAATATCAATGCCTCTGTGTTGTTGCCTATTTGCATTACTGAGAAAATACTGATAGCTTTAGTGAAGGCTATTGAGCTTTTGCTGTGAAAAAGTTTTGTAGCATCAGATCGAAAGATGAATAATAACTGTGGACAACCAGGGGGGTCTAACTGAGTCCTTGCCCTCATATATCATAAACTTGCTTGTGTACCCAGTACTACTTTCGCAGAGCTTATATAATTTGATGCCATAGCGAGAACGCTTACTTGGCATGTATTGACGGAATATTAGGCGCCCTTTGTAGAGCATAAGGGACTCATCAATACAGATATTCTGGGAAGGGATGTAAACCTCTGCAAAGCGTTTAGACAGGCTATCAATAAAGGGCCTCAATTTATGAATCCTGTCATGACCGGGTGCACCGGGGGGAACAGCTGTGGTGTTATCGTTAAAATGCATAAACCGCAATAAGATTTGGTAGCGGTTTTTAGGCATTACAGCTGAAAAAAGGGGGAGGGAAATTACAGTGGTGGTATCCCAATAGCCTTCCAATGTATTGTTCTTTACGAGACCCATTGAAAGAGTGAGGGCAAAAAATTTTTTCATTTCCACTATTGTGGTGGGATACCATGCACGAGCACGTGAATATACACCTAATTGGTGTGTGGCAATATACTGCTCGGCAAATAGATTAGTATAGTGGACCACATCCTGTAGGATTGCGTCCGTCAGAAACAGCTGAAAGAAGTCTAGCACTTCAAAATTACTGGTGTCCACCTTCACGCCAGGGACTGCTAAATTTAGCGGGAGGCCTCCACGCAGGCTCTCCTCCAACTGCAGCACCAGCAACACTCCCATCATCTACCTCCATAGGACCAACAATGCTAGGACCAGCCTCATCATCAGCAGAACCACTACTCTCTAAGGCTGTGACAGTGTCACTACTGCCATGCTCGTCAGAATTTGATGATTCTGATCCACTGGGTAAATACTCAGGGTCAGCATCAGCATCAGAAAAATCACTTTCCTCTGAGCTGGTCAGCATACAGTATCTAGCAGCCTCCGCTACAGAAAAGCTCTTCTTCTTAGCCATTGTATCAAAAGTCACTGTACCAATTTTTTTTTCAAACAAAAGACCTGCAGTTAACCCCTTCAGCAAAAAGACCTGAAGTTAACCCCTTCAGCAAAAAAGACCTGAGGTTGACCCCTTCAGCAAAAAAGACCTGAGGTTGACCTCAAGCAAACTAAGTAACAATGTTTCAACTTTCCAACTTTCAACACTTTCTAGAAAGCACCAGAAAACTGAAATACTATAAAAAACTAAACCTAATGAACAGTATACAAAATTTAACACCGTACAATTCCAAAATACAGAAAATAACTTTTATATATTTTAGATAACTTTATAAAACAGAAATCAAGGGTAACTGAAGCAAAAAAAAAAAAATATATAATAAAGACACTGAATATATTTAGCACAGAAAAGCAAAAAATGCACAAAAGTACTTCACTACACAGCAGGACTGGGGGTCAAAATCACAGATCCACTAGTCTTGTTGTGTAATAAAGAAATCAAGGGTAACTGAACCAAAAAAAGTATATAAAACTGAGATTGCAGAAAATTACAACACAAAAACAAAAATGGCTAAATAACTTTACCGCACAGCAAGACTGGGGGTCAAAATGACAGACCCACTAGTCTTGATGGGTAATAAAGATGTTAACAGTAAATTCAATCCCACAAGTTATCAGTAAGAGGGTCTGGGGGTGGGGGAGGGGTAGAGGGGTATATAGGGATATAAGAGGGGTATATAGGGATATAAGAGGGGTAAAACACAAAATATACACACAAAAACAAATACAATTATAGAAATAATATAAATAAACACCAAAATAAAAGAAACAGCAAAAAAAATCCAGAAAAACTGTCAAAATCAAAATGAATGAAAAATACAAAATAAAAAAATATGTTGATTTTGTGTGTATTTTTGTGTGTATGTGTATGTGTGTGTGTGTGTGTTAGAGTGTAAATATGTGTTTGTAAGTGTGTGTTAGTGTGTACTAAAGTGTGTAGATGTGTGTAATACAAAAAAAAAAAGTTTATAAAGTTTATAAACTAAATGTATGTGTGTAGTGTGTGTAAATACTGTACCAGTCCAGAAGACAGATGATCTAAAGCAGGCAGCAAGGTAAATCCCAGCAGGAAACACAGCAGATCACAGCAGGAGGGCTCCAGCAACGTAATCCACCAGGTAAGTTGTGAGAAAAATCCAGCAGGGGGCGGTTCCTTCCCACTGATCATCAGCAAGTCACTCCCCATGTGACTTGTGATGTCAGTGCCTTCCCATTGGCTGCTCGGCGATCGTGGACCGGGGAGAGGTAAGTAACCCGGCATTGCTCGTTGCCTAGGGGGTTTGCAAGAGCGGGGAAGCGGTTTCCCCGCTCTCACTTCGGCCATTCCGCTCCCGGACCCGGAAGTGCTGCAGATCGTGAATATACGATCTGTGGCAGTTTGGTACTTGTCTGCACAGATCGTATATTCACGATCTGTGGCAGGCAAAGGGTTAAAGCTTCTATATCCACACATAACAAAACATACAAAACATACACACACATAATTTCCACTGTGCACCAATGGCCACACTTTTGCTAATACATGCATTATGTATGTATATACACACAAGACAACTTGACACAGCACTTCGATTCAGATAAAAATATTTGTATTACAGGTAATACACTGGTATACAATCACACCCAGAAATGCAATGTTTTGGAGTTCATCCTAACTCCTTCAGGCAAGGGTTGAAAGACAATAATTCACTTACATGTACACATGATCATTTGTACATGTAAAGTGAATCCTTTTTCAAGCCAAATATTGCATACACAAGTGCAAACTTTTAAATAGGTGTCACTCCACCTACATTTTAGTGATATCATGGATATAGACCAAATGGGCCAGATAAGGCCCTCCAGGGTGAGTCACATGGCCCCTGCTTAGTGGAATGTTTAGGGGGAATACTGGTGCCTGGAATTGGTGCAGTCTACTATTTCACTTCTCCTGGTTCCCCATAGATTGTTACATAGACTGTTACACAAACTGTTACATAGACTATTAGATAAACTGTTATATAGATTGTTACATAAACTTTTACATAGATTGTTACGTTGTTAATTGTGCTGTGAGAAGCAGCATTTGTTTCTTTCAAAATGTATCCAGTCTGCCCTGTGATTGACAGCAGCATAGAGATCTGTATCAACATTAACCCTGCAGCTGCCTGGGGTGATTGCCGAGACTGGGTTTAGTTCTTGCTTACCTTCCAACATCCACAATTTAATTGGTGCAAATCCTGCTGTTATAGTATACAGTATATGCTATACTATAACATTAACTGGACAGCTATTTAAAACGTTTGAGGATCCCTGTGATAAGGTATACTGCATTATAGCCTATTTGAAGTTATACAATTACACAAACTTCTTTGTCACACTTTATTCTGATGAAGGTGCTGTATGAAGCACCAAACGTTAAATGAAAAAGTTTTGGTTTGATAAAATGGTGTGTTGAAACCTTTACATCAATTAATACACTACGGATTGAGGTGTCCGTGTTCTTTATAGCACCCAAAATCTATTTGAAGAAAAATAGTGGGAGATCACAACTGTAGAATGTTTAAAATGTCATAAAGCACCAGACCTAATCATTGTAGCACCCTGTTAAATTCTGTTTTAAATGTTTGCACTTCTGGTAGTCCCTGAAATACATTTCTAGATTTTCTTAAGTTTTTAGCTGTCAACTGCTTACACTTCTGTACTAGTCTGGACCAAAGTTAACTACTTACAACTATCAATAGTTTAAGTTTTAATCTACTTACAATTTAGACATCAGACATCAAAATATGCTACCAAGTTATTGTGTGACATTACCTTAGTACAAATAGTTATAAATCAGCTGTTGAATAATCCATAACTGCGCTAATACAGACTTGGATCAGAGCTGATCCAGCGATACGGTCCCAGGCGCAACCTCCACTCTGCAAATGATACCCTCCTCTCATTCACTCTGGTCACCTCTTCCCATGCCCGCATTCAGGACTTTATTTGTGCTGTCCCTCTGCTCTGGAATTCCCTTCCTCCGTCTGTCTGTCACTTACCATCCCTTAACACCTTCAAGCGTAACCTTAAAACCCACCTCTTTAGCCAAGCATATAACCTGGCCTAAACATTACCCCTCTTACCACCCAATATGATCCAACCCGCCTTTCACACTCCACTGCCAATCTATTTACAGCCTACCGATTCCCGTCACCTTATGTCTCACCCCCATATCATCTAGACTGTAAGCTCATTGGGCAGGGACCTCTATCCTATTGTATCACGGTATTGCTGTAAGAAACTCCACATTCTGTTTACTTATATTATGTATTACCTGTGTATGTAATAAGTATGACTTTGTATACATGTATTACCCTGTATGTAATGTATGACTATGTAATTGTAAAGCGCCACGGAAGATGTTGGTGCTATATAAATCAATAATAATAATAATATTTTAAAAAGGAGGTAAGGGCTACAAATCTGTGCTTTTATACCTCTGTATAGCCTTCTCACCTTACATCTGCGTCTTGGCTGTCAGATGTTGGAAATGGAACACTATAGGAGGTAGAAACATTTGGCCAGAGACAAAAGACATATTCTGAGACATGGTATTCAGCGCTAAACCCACAGAATACTATCCCACAGAGATATCAGAAAGTACAACAGATAATAGCACTGGGAAAAAATAATGCAGATACAGACACATACAATTTTAACACCACAGTTTGGGGGATGGTACTCACCAGAGGTTATTTGAAGTTACCTATAATATGAATATATCCCCTAAGGCAAATAAGACCCTGAAACTCAAAAATAATGAGAGTTGCACATCTAAATAAATTACATAATGGTATTTATTCCATATATTAATGTGAATCAATCACAAGTTTTTTTTGGGGGGGGTCTTTCCCCTTTATCAGGTGATACAAACCCAACCAATCTAAGTCTGGGTACACACAGGGCTATTATTTGTCCCGACCGAGTGTTCGCTGCAAGCGAGCACTCGGCCAGGACAAATAACGGTCGGTCGCGGCAATAGCTGAAGACATGCTGACATGCTGAAGGGCTACTTTTAACCTGGGAAAATTTGCTTTCCTGAAATTAAAAGTCCTTGTCAACCCAGCGCACTTTTCCTTTCGATAACACACTAAACGACACTATTTCATGGTCACTATTCCCCAAGTTACCTTTATATCTATAATGCGCTCCACGATGTTAGATATTACCAGATATTACAGAGCTCCTTTCTAGTAGGATCCTCAACCACCTGTGAGAGAAAATTATCCTGCAGCAAATTCAGGAACTCATCGCCTTTTTCTGTGTTGGCAGTTCCACTCCACCAATCAATGTCAGGTTAATTAAAGTCTCCCATAATGAGCACACTCCCCAAACTTGCAGCCCTTGCCAACTGCATATAAAGCCGACTCACTTCCTCCCTGATAGCATTTGGCGGCTTATAGCAGACACCAACAATGACATTACCCCCTTTCCTGTTGCCTAATTCCACCCATATTGCCTCTGCTTTAACATCCATATTGCCAGTTATCTCTTCTTTTAAATTTGGCTTCAGTTATTTTTAACATAAACACATACTCCTCCCCCTTTCTTTTTTTTCTCTGTCCTGCCTAAACAAAGAGTATCCTTCTAAATTTACAGCCCAGCTGTGAGAACTTTTCAACCACATTTCTGCTATACCTATTACATCATACTTTGCAGTCAACACCATTATATCCAATTCTCCCATTTTGTCAGCCAGGCTTCTGATTATAAGCCTATAATTTATTTATACACTCAGCGCCGCTCCTACCATGAAGCAACTTGAAAAAATTGCTCATGGCGGCATTCATTTTTTATTTTTTTTTTTTTTTTTTTTAAGGCGGCATTTCCCTCCGGCAGTTGTTATTGAGCTGCTTGTGTTGCGAGCAGGACTCTGCAGCTGCAGTAGAATAGATGGCCGGAAGTTTGGATATTCCCGCCTGCTTCTCTCTTGATTGGACGGGGTGTGTGTGTGTGTGTGTGTCCAGATGACTGACCAGTAAGTGTTGGCTAACTGAAGCTTCTTTATTCTAATAATATGAATGATCATGAAATGGCAGTTTTACAGTGATAGATAGATGATACATAGATAGATGATTGATTGGGGGGCCCATTCAAAATTTTGCTGAGAGGCCCACTGAGTTCTAGTTACGCCCGTGTGTGTGTGAGAGGGAGTGTGTGAAAGAGTGTGTGTGAGGGGGCCTATCTTGTCTTTGAGGCCTATCCTGTGTGCACAACTGCTGACAGTAGCCAGAGAATACAGCTCCTACCAAGCTAAAATATGGAAGCAGGTAAGGGGCCTTTAGGGTAAGAGGGACTGGGGAGAGACAAGTCTTCTAATGGAGCTGGTGAGGAAGAAAGTAGGTGTGATTGGCTTCTAACTGACAAGAAGTAGTGTTAAAAGTAGCTCACTGTCACCTACCCACTTATTCCCCAGTGTCACATTCCCACTCATCCCCCAGGGTCACATTCCCACTCATCCCCCAGGGTCACATTCCCACTTATCCCCCAGGGTCACATTCCCACTTATCCCCCAGGGTCACATTCCCACTTATCCCCCAGGGTCACATTCCCACTTATCCCCCCCGGTCACATTCCCACTTATCCCCCCAGGGTCACATTCCCCACTTACCCCCAGGGTCACATTCCCACTTATGCCCCAGGGTCCACATTCCCACTTATACCCAGGGTCACATTCCCCTACCCCAGGGTCCATTCCCTTATCCCCCAGTGTCACATTCCCACTTATCCCCCAGTGTCACATTCCCACTTATCCCCCAGTGTCACATTCCACTTATCCCCAGGGTCACATTCCCACTTATCCCCCGGGTCACATTCCCACTTATCCCCCGGTCACATTCCCACTTATCCCCCAGGGTCACACTTCCCATTATCCCCCAGTGCTTTTTTGGACCTGCAAAAGAAGTAGATCCATGAAATCATGGAGGGCGGAGCTAAGGAGACTTGAATGAAGATCCAAGATGTCAGGAAATTTCCATCAGCACAGGTAGGCTCAGGAGGGACCTAGAAAAAAAAGGGGAATGAGTAGTTAAAGCTGCTTCTTCCAATTATACTTAAAGGACAACAATATCCAATATCCAAAAATTAACATCACCCACCACTTACATGTCCACACCTCCAGCAGCTAAATCACTTACTCACATTTACAGCTGTGCTGCCCTCTTAGATATCACACAGCAAAGATGAGTGCTAACAGCCACCTCCTAGATGGCCAAGGGCCATGATTAACATAACACTTCTCATTGGCTGGTGGGAATGTCTGTTACAACCTCTCTCCTCCTCCTCTGCCAATTAAACAAACTTGAAAAGCCCAGTTGATAGGATACAGCCCACATAATCAAGCTGAACAATGGTGGGTGGAGGAGTGTTTCTCGCATGCTAGATTTGAATGACAGTTACAGGCAGACAGAATTGTTTTGCCCCCTTCACAGCATGGCTAATTGAAGGCAGAGAGGGGCTCGAAATCAGGGGGGGGAAATGTATGGGAGGGCTGCATACCTTTACTCTTTATAAAGCAATTATAAAAAAATGCATTGAGGCAATACAGTTATTCTTTAACTTGTTTTTAGATTGTTCTTATCCTTTAAAGTCTCCTCCAACCTCTAACCGTCTTTTTGACCAAAACAAACTGTACCGCCATCCGTGAGAAGCAACCTATCCGTACTAAAGAGCCTGTACCGACAGCAAATTCTGCCCGTTCTCTATAAACCCAAACCCTCTCCTCTACACCACCCTCTTAGCCACGCATTAATGCTCCTAACCTCCTGTTGTCTCCTTAGTGTAGCACGTGCTGCGGAAGTATTTCTGAAAACACTACCCTTGAGGTCCTTGCTTTTAACTTGGCCCCTAGCTCTTGGAAATCATGTTACAGGACCTCTCCTCCTCCTCTAACTTTGTTATTGGCACAATGTGAACCAAGACTCCCATCACATCCAGCCCCACCCACATAATCTATCTGCATGATCCACCACACTCTGAACCCTAGCACCAGGCAGGCAACACCCAGATCGACATGTAGTGTCTTGGTGGCAGATTACCCTATCTACCTTTCTAATAATGGAGTCCCCTACCACTACCACTTGCCTAGTTCTTCCTCCCTTGTTTAGAGATGGCAGTCCCCTGGGCGCTCAAGGGATTAGCCAGCTCCATACACGCTAATTCCGAGCTGTCCTCCTCCACTTCATTACCTAAGGCGACAAATCTGTTGGGATGGTCAAGCTGGAAAGAAGCAACCCTACTCTCCATCCACCACTTCCCCTATTAACCTTACAAAACTACTCCCCCCTCAGCATTCCCTGTCCACTTCCACCACCACTTCTATACTGGTCCCAGCCACTGTCTGCTGTCCCCCAGATTTGCCAATCTCTGCAATGCTGCAAACTGCCCCCTTAGACTCTCCACCTCAGCTTCCAAATGGGCAATTCAATCACAACTGACAAAGGCATACGTCTGCTCCAGGTTCCTATACATGTGGCTGGATGCACATTGCATGGTACCGACAAAACTGTCCCTTCCACTACACAACACCAGCACGCACCAATCTTGTTTAGTTGCCCTTCTTGTTTCAATGTCCTTGTTTTTCTATGTCCTTAATAAAAAGGTAATTTATAACAAGGGACTTTTTAACAGGTTCTACTCACAGGAAACTTCCTTTTGTCAGGTACAAACCACTGTAGGGGGGCTTCTTCCCAGATTGTCCATCCCAACAGATTTGCCGCTCTAGGTAATGAAGTGGAGGAGGACACCTCGGAATTAGCGTGTATGGAGGGGGCTAGTCCCTTGAGCACCCAGGGGACTGCCATCTCTGATACAAGGGAGGAGGAACGAAGGGTCAGGAATGCAAGGCAGGTGGTAGTGGTAGGGACTCCATTATAAGGAAGGTAGATAGGTAATCTGCCGCCAAGACCCTACATGCCGAACTGTGTTGCCTGCCTGTGCTAGGGTTTGGCATGTGGTGGATCGTGTAGACAGATTATTGGTGGGGGCCGGTTGTGACCCGGCGGTCTTGGTTCACATTGGTGCCAATGACAAAGTTAGAGGTGGAGGTGAGGTCCTTAACATGATTTCCGAAGAACGGGGCCAAGATAAAAGCAAGGACCTCCAGGTAGTGTTTTCAGAAATACTACCGCAGCACGTGCAAGCCAGGGAGACAGCGGGAGCTTAGGAGCATTAATGCGTGGCTAAGAGAGTGGTGTAAGGAAGAAGGGTTTGGGTTTATTGAGAACTGGGCAGACTTTGCTGCGGCTACAGGCTCTTTAGTAGGGATGTGTTGCACCTCACTGTGGTGGTGCAGCTGTTTTAGGGGAGAAGATGGCTAGAGGGTTGGAGGAGATTTTAAACTAGGTTTGGGGGGAGGGTATTAGCAGTCTCACTGGGATAGATTGTCCAGGAGGAAAGCAGGGTTAGATAGGCCAGTGCTGGGTGAAAGGGGGGTGGGGCTAGCATAGGGATAGGGAGGAATGTGTATCAAAGTGTACGAATAAATAACAGGATCATAATCTAAAATGTATGTTTGCAAATGCGAGAAGCCTGCTGACAAATGGGTGAATTGGAAATTATGGCATTGAATGAAAAGTATGATGTAATAGGTATAGCAGAAACGTGGTTGAACAGTTCTCACGACTGGGCTGTAAATATAGAAGGATATGCCTTGTTTAGGCAGGACAGAAAAAAAAGGAAAGGGGGAGGAGTATGTGTATATGTTAAAAAAGAATTGAAGCCAAATTAAAAGAAGAGATAGCTGGTGATATGGATGATAAAGTGGAGGCAATATGGGTGGAATTAGGCAACAGGAAAGGGGGTTAATGTCATTGTTGGTGTCTGCTATAAGCTGCCAAATGCTAGCAGAGAGGAGGTGAGTCAACTTCATATGCAGTTGGCAAGGGCTGCAAGTTTGGGGATGTGCTCATTATGGGGGACTTCAATTACCCTGACATTGATTGGTGTGGTGAAACTGCCATCACAGAAAAGGCGATGAGTTCCTGAATTTGCTGGGATAATTTTCTCTCACAGGTGGTTGAGGTTCCTACTAGAAAAGGAGCTCTGTTGGATCCGGTAATATCTAACATTGTGGAGCGCATTATAGATATAAAGGTAACTGGGAGCTTAGGGAATAGTGACCAGAATAGTGGCATTTGGACTTTGTTATCGAAAGGAAAAGTGCGCTGGTTAACAAAGACATTTAATTTCAGGAAAGCAAATTTTCCCAGGTTAAAAGCAGCTCTTCAGAATGTCAACTGGGATAATGTATTATCAGGTAGGTACTGAACAGAAGTGGACTGTGTTCAAGGGGATTTTAAGCCAGTTCACATCTAAATTTATACCTTGGGAAATAAATGTAAAAAAAATAAATCCGCGCCCATGTGGCTGAATTCTGATGTAAAAGAGCAAATGGTAAGGAAGAAAAAGGCATTCAAAACCTTTAAGGCCAGGGAACGGAAAGGCCTTTAGGGAGTATAAAAACTGTAACAAGGAGTGTAAGAAAGCAATCAAAAGCTAAAATTAATAATGAAGTTAGGATAGCTGAAGAAAGCATCACTAAGCCTAAACATTTTTTAAGTATATTAATAGTAAGAAGATGAGTCTGAGAATGTGTGCACCATTAATAATGGGGATAAGTTAGTTACGGAGGATGGCGATAAAGCAAATGTCTTAATAATTTTTTTTCCTCTGTATACACTATAGAAGATCCAATACATATCATAGAGTATAGTAGCAATAAAGGTATACAAGATTCAAGTTCACTTTGGTTAACCGAGGATATGGTACAGAAAGAACTAAATAAGGTTAATTTAGTAAATCTCCTGGACCGGATAAAATACATCCTCGGGTACTAGGAGCTAAGTTCAGTTTTTATGGCCATTGTTTCTTATTTTTGCTGATTCCCTCATGTCCGGTGGTGTGCCTCTGGATTGAAAAAGGCTGATGTTTATTCCAAATTCAAAAAGGGTAGTCGTTCACAGCCGGGTAATTACAGGCCTGTAAGTTTAACTTCATGTGTGGGAAGATCCTGGAAAGTTTAATAAGGGAACATGTTCTAGAGTATGTTTCAAGGACTGACATTATAAGTAGTAACCAGCATGGATTTAGGAGGAATAGATCTTGTCAAACTAACTTGCTTGGCTTTTATGAGGAAGTAAGTAGAAATTTAGACTCTGGTATTGCAGTAGATGTAGTTTACTTAGATTTTCAAAGGCTTTTGATACAGTCCCCCATAGGCGACTATGAATAAGCTAAGGTCTGTTGGTCTGGGGAGTCACATTTGTACATGGATAGAAAATTGGTTAAAGATAGAGATGCGAGAGTAGTTGTTAATGGGGCTTCATCTTATGGGCTAAAGTGCTAAGTGGGGTGCCACAGGGTTCTGTGTTGGGGCCGCTTCTATTAATCTATTTATTAATGATTTGGAAGTGGGTATTGTCAGCAAGGTTTCTGTGTTTGCTGACGACACAAAACTTTGTCGACCATTAAAACTTCAGAGGATGTGCAATCGTTGCAAGGGGATCTAGATATTATCACATTGGGCTGCTAAGTGGCAGATGAAATTCAATGTTGATAAATGTAAGGTGATGCATTTTGGACTTAAAAATACTTGTGCTACTTTATACTATAAATGGCTCTGTGTTAAGTAATCCCGTTGAAAGGGATCTTGGAGTTTTGGTGGATAACAAAACTTAAAGGTAGCAAGCAGTGCCAGGCGGCAACAGCCAGAGCCAGCATGGTATTGTCTTGTATAAAGCGAGGTATGGATTCAAGGGAGGAAATGTAATTCTCCCTCTTTACAAAGCATTGGTAAGGCCTCATTTGAATATGCAGTGCAATTTGGAATCCTGTGTACAAAAAGGACATCTTTGAAATGGAAAGGGTTCAGAGAAGGGCACTAATTAATAAGGGGATTGGGGGAGCTTGAATATGAAGAGAGACTGGAAAAGTTACAATTATGTACGCTGGAGAAAAGGTGCTTGCGTGGGGATATGATTACTGTGTATAAATACATTAACGGGCCATACAATAAACTATCGGGGCATTGTTCACCAAGAGAACATGTCAAAGGACACGAGGACATCCCTTAAACTTGAAGAAAAAGGTTTAGGCTTCAAGCTCGGAAAGGGTTTTTCACTGTGAGAACGGTAAGGCTATGGAACTGTCTTCCAGTGACGTTGTAATGGCAGGTTCATTGTCAGTTTCAAAAAAAAGCTGGATGACTTTCTGCAAACAAGGAATGTTGCAAGTTACTGGTATTGATACTAAAGTAGAGTTGATCCAGGGAAATTTCCGATTGCCACTTGGAGTCAGGAAGGAATTTTTTCCCCCTTCATAAATTTGGTGGGGGTTTTTTGCCTTCCTCTTGATCAACAGTTAGGCAGGAAATGAGGATATTGCTAGATGGGTTGGATTGGATGGACTTATGTCTTTATTCAACCTCAAATACTATACTATACTATACTGATCCAACCAATGTGAACGGGGAATGTGGGCAGACTGCAGAGGGAAAAAATCTAAAATATCATATTATTGTTTTGCTAAATACATGGAATTTTGAAGTTGAATGTGTAGTTTATAGATCCCTGTTAAGTGGGCAACAAATGTAGGTGATATTTCATTTGCAATATCATGCAAGAAGAAAACTTCCATCTATCCAAAGCTAACTAGAAGGGGCTTAACTACCAGGGGAGTAGACCCTGACATCATAGTTTTGCTAGGGGCCCAGTGATTCCTAGTACGTTATACTACTACTAACTATTTTAGATAGGGAGCACTATTCCTGTGCCCATGACCTGGCCTCTGAGTGACATACCCGGCTGACCAAACACCCAATGGATTACCCATACCACCCTCTGTGACCCCCAATAATCAAATATACAGTACAACACCCAAATTTTTGATGAAACTTATTGGCCACAGATTTACTAACAATAACACATTTAAACAACAAATGCCAGTAGTTGCCTTGCAACTGGTATGTATGGAATTACGAAATCCAAGAGTCTCCAGCTGGTTGAAGCCAGTTTGTGTCGTCATTATCAAGCTGCCCCTTCCAATCATTTAAATCCCCAAATAACACTGCATATACTGTACTGTAAGACTGGAATGGGAATGTGTCAACCGCTTGGCTGTGATAATTCAAGACTGTTGGACTTGAACACAGAAATGGAAACGGGGGGAGGGTAGAACTGTTCACCACATTAGTCTAAGAATTTATGAAACATTGTTACAAGTTTAACCCTTTTTAATAAGCATATAAAAATATTTCCCGTGCACAGTAGTCTTAAACTTATGTGGCTGTGTTACCCTCTAAACTCGAGGCGGTGCTAGGGGTTAAACGATATCATAAATACATACCATTAATCATAGAGAACAAACTCCCTATGTTTGAGACCCCATATCAACACTCACACACTTGGGCCACCAAACAATAACCATCCTAGATTGTTGCCAGCAAAGTGATTTATTAATCCTCTATATAATACATAAGTGTGATATTTTTAATGGGAGCTGCAGTGGTATATATCTTTATAAAAATCACTCAGCTATGTCACAAAGTGACTCATTTCTTATATTTCTTATATCCCACTGCTCCTCCATTCCAGTGTTCATGCCTGGACAATGACTCAGCATTTTTTGCTGGTTTAACTTCAATAACAGAACCTGCTGGAGCTGCTTCCTGTCACTCTAACCAATGTCTCTCTCCTTCCCACAAGATTTGTTTACCACATAGATGCTGGGCTGGGATGTTCCTTTCTACTGGTTTAGTTACAGAAGGTAGCTTGGGGGAGTTATGGTGGAAATAGGGACAAGGCTAGAATTTAAAATGTGAATGGGGTGAAGGAATCCGATACTTATGTATTATAAGAAATAATGCGCCCCTTCACATTATAATATAAGGACATTACGCCACCTCGGAGTTCCCTGTCCTGTATAAAAGCACTCGGCCTACAGCCTCGTGCTTCTATATGGTCAGGGAACTCCTTGGTGGCGTAATATCCTATATTACACTGTAAGGGGCGCATTATCCCTTATATTAATACCATAAAACCATCCCCACACTTCTATCACAATATCATATAAACATGTATCAAAACATACTATCAAAAACAGTGGTAATAAGCAGATCGTTACTATCTGCTGCTACATATAGCACGAACACAATGTAGCAGCTAAACCGTGGAAGCTAAACGCTGGAATAAAAGTATCTGTTCATTGGCACACCGCATATATACATGGTTGCAAACCGTGCCAATAATATAGAATCCAGGGCAAAAATAAGGGGTCGGTGTTGTATCAGACAAACAATGCACCGAATACAGTCAGGCAGCCGCCCCACACCCGTACCCCTCCCAAATGAAGACTACACCACACCACCGTACGTAGCTTCAGGTAGCACTCATTCCCTTACCGGCGTCCCCAGTTTACAGGTACAACAAGGGTAGGTATATGGAGAGTTAGCCGATCGGGATCCTGATTCGTCTCACCACTGCAAGCGGCTTCTCATAACAAGACAACCAGGACTTACATTTCATTAAAGTGCCGAACGGAACCCACCAAGCAATGTAAATGGATAGATCTCACCGCTCTCTCCCACTAGTAGTTCTTCACCCCGGCTGTCCGCTGTATCTTTGCGGATCAGGATCCCTTAGAACTTGGGTCGGCGTTTCTCCTCCATTCCCTCATTCACCGACGTACGTTTTACCTGTCTCCGCAGGTTTCATCAGGACCCCCTTTCCTTTGCTTATTTCTTGTGAATACTGTAGTTTAACTATGCCCATTGTTTGTGTTTATGTCTTTTTTTGTAAGCTTCTAACCATTGATAGTCATTTATTATATTTTCATTGTCTGGTGTATGAAAGCTGATAAACTCCACACAAGAATTCCAAAATAAAGTACAATTGTAAAAATCATGGTTGATTTATTTATTGGAATAGAATGGTACAAAAAAAATTGAATATATTATGATCCTATTGATCCTCTAGGTGTCACATTAAAATGCAACACTGTGTTCATCAACAAACTGATTTTCTGGAGGGTGGGTGGGTCTGGGGGGAGAGGATGACAGTGCTGACTATCATATTATTGTAAATTATAACCCCATCCTAGTCAATAATACAAAAAAGGAACATATCCAGACTTTAATTCAATACATTTTCTGCCTCCCCCCTCTGCTCTAAGACTTTTTATATGCTTGAGCATGTGCAGAGAAGGCAGCAGGTGTAACATTCAATCATGGTTGTGATGTCAGCAATCACAGCCTTGAATGACTGCATGGAGGGAGGGGCCATCCTATTTTGCAACAATGGGGAACAATAATAATCTTTAAGGGCATGTCCACTGGTAATTTTTTTTTCCTAATGTAGATTATTACCCCCCAAACCCCACTTTTGCAATATTCAGAGTTTCAAAAGACACTCCTGAACTTACTTACATGACCCAGTCCCTCGGCGCCCACTCTGCCTCTGCTGCTGACAGCCGCTTCATTCCTGGCGCAAGGTGATGTCATGCACAATTGCTGCCAGCTGCGACCAGGAAGTAAAGCGGCTATCGACTCA
This sequence comes from Hymenochirus boettgeri, assembly GCA_019447015.1. Lineage (NCBI taxonomy): Eukaryota > Metazoa > Chordata > Amphibia > Anura > Pipidae > Hymenochirus > Hymenochirus boettgeri. Next base: position 269,163,662 of record CM033469.1, read on the forward strand.
AAACGACCTTGAACAGGAGCAGGGGGTGGCACCTAGATGGTGAGGGACCAGGTCAGGTAAGAAAGTTCAGGAGCATCTTTGGAAATTTAAAATATCGTGAAATGTGGGTAATCAACATTTTGGAGTGGACTTGCCCTTTAAATATTTGGTGTAGTAATGCAGGTGATAAAGTGCAAAAATATCAGTTGGGGTCTGGGTTTTTTTTTGTTAAAGATAAACATTTGTTCTAACATAGTATAAATGTTCTATTATTGTTTGCAAAATAAATATGACCCGATATGGGTTGTTTTATGATAGCTTATTTTTTTAAAATGTATTTTAGCCTAAACCTGATCCAGACAGCCTATTGTCTTTTATATTTATAACAAGAAAATAGCCAAAAAAGTGGGTTCTGGCAGATTGCATCTTCTGATGCAGACTTAATGTAAATTGTCAGCTGAAATCATTAAACGTACTGTACAAGGATGCTTTCGATAATATCATTACATAGATGATAGGCAGAACAGCTCTGAACCTTCCCAGGATGTTGGTGGGTTTTATACCACAAGAAGTCTCTTGGGACATCAGACAGCATTCCAGTGCCTGTGATGCTGATGACAGGAGAAGCAGCGAGGTTACATGGGCCATCTATTAACATACTCCGAGTTATATGTGTCCGTTAACATTTACCTAAATCTTTCTACTTTGTCATATTCTGAGTGCTATCAACAGAGTGTGTTTATGCATAGGCTGGGCCCTTTTGCATCGCAATTGTAATCTGATTGCGCCAGTGGAAGCAAAGGCATGCAATAGCCTATGGGAGCGGCCCCACTATACCATTTTGGCCCATATTGCATACCTCTGATAGGGCCATAGCGGAAGGCCCGAAGCACACGCGATCTTGCATCTCCCGTGCACTCAATTGGGGTCAATTGTATATCATATAATATACATAAGTGTGATATTTTATAATGGGAGCTGCAGTGGTATATATCCTTATAAAAATCACTCAGCTATGTCACTAAGTGACTCATTTCTTATATTTCTTATATCCCACTACTCCTCGCCCATTCCAGTGTTCATGCCTGGACAATGACTCAGCATGTTGTGTTTAACTTCACTAACAGGACCTGCTGGAGCTGCTTCCTGTCACTTCATAACCAATGTCTCTCTCCTCCTCCACAAAGATTGTTTAACCGCATAGATGGCTGGCTGGGATGTTCCTTTCTACTGGGTTTGAGTTACAGAAGTAGCTTGGGGGATTAAGGTGGAATAGGGACAAGGCTAGAATTTAAAATGTGAATGGGGTGAAGGAATCCGATACTATGTATTATAAGAAAATAATGCGCCCTTCACATTATAATATAAGGACATTACGCCACCTCGGAGTTCCCTGTCCTGTATAAAGCACTCGGCCTACAGCCTCGTGCTCTATATGGTGAGGGAACTCCTCGTGGCGTATATCCTATATTACACGTAAGGGCGCATTATCCCTTATATAATACATAGTGTGATATTTTAATGGGAGCTGCAGTGGTATATATCCTTATAAAAATCACTCAGCTATGCACTAAGTGACTCATTTCTTATATTTCTTATATCCCACTACTCCGCCCCTTCCAATGTTCATGGACAATAACTCAGCATTTTTTGCAGTGTTAAACTTCACTAACAGAACCGCTGGAGCTGCTTCCTGTCACTTCAAAACATGTCTCTCTCCTTCTCCACAAAGATTGTTTAACCACATAGATGCCGGGCTGGGATGTTCCTTTCTACTGGGTTAAGTTACAGAAGGTAGCTTGGGGGATTTAAGGTGGAAATAGGGACAAGGCTAGAATTTAAAATGCAAATGGGGTGAAGGAACCTTCACCCCATTCGTATTATAAGAAATAATACCCCTTCACATTATAATATAAGAACATTACGCCACCTCGAGTTCCCTGTCCTGTATAAAAGCACTCGGCCTACGCCTTGTGCTTCTATATGGTCAGGGAAAACTGTATTACACTGTATTACACTGTAGGGGGCGCATTATCCCTTATATTTTCACACAACTCTATATATATATATATATATACATCATATATACTAGCAAAAGTGTGCCCGTTGGTGCACAGTAGAATGTGGGTATAGTTTAGCTATATGTGGATACAGATGATATACATCTTTATACACAGTACTATAAAATTTAGGGATTGTACAAAAAAAATAAATGCAAGATGTTAAAAATAAAAGAAACTATGAAATCCTGGTTCTAATTAGTCTCACATCCCCTAAATGAATATTTTACACAATATACAGAGGCAGAAGGAAACCTATGGGTGTACCCCAATAGGTATTAGAGAGGACACATACACACATCTTTTGGATTGTACTGGAAGTGTAGTGCTTTAGAAATACAGTTAAATATACTAAAGTGCACCCAACATCTAGATAAGACATATTATATTTAGATAATATATATCTCTAGATAAGACAGACATTATCCATCTTATATTTGTTGTATAACACTACACGTTTTCTGTTTTGTTTATTGATTTGTTTATTGATCCGTTCCGCCTGTGGACCTGGAAAATGGTTGGGGAAATGTTATATACACCCAGAAAATTTAAAGAGTTTTTCAAGATACGCATTGTATTTCGAGGGTCACTGAAATTTCGAAAATTTCTGGAAGAATCTAATTGTAACCAATCAGAATAGTTACATCAGATTATTTAGAAATAATTTGATTGGTATAGTAACCAGTCAGATTCTTTTCTAATCAGAATTGGTTACAATTACATTCTTTCAGAAATAATCTAATTTTCTTTACCCCCAGACCATTTCCAGGTTCCAAACTATTTACAGTAAGTTACTGTATATTTTAGAAAATTTTCAAAAATTCCTTGAAATTTTCTTTGAATCTTCGAACGCGTCTCGAAAAATCTGCAAAGCGGAATTCCCGCAAATCACATCTACCATCACAGAACTGCTGGGTTCAGATCCGCAATCCATCCATCTCTATCTCTCGGTAAAAATAAAAAACGGAACCGGAACCGGACCGGAACCGCATTAAGTCCACTGCCCTCTTGCGCAAGGGAGGGCTAATTACATGAAAAATTACTCTTCCGGCAGTGTTCCGACTTTTCTTATATAATTGGCGGAACCGAACACAGCTAAAGCTAAAAACCGGAACATTCCCGAATGAAGCCAGTGATGTGTTGGTTCCGGTTGTACATTGCTGTATAGGTAAGTTAAGTCCCTGCTGCAGTGCTGGGTCAGTGAGATGGAACTATAGCTGAACTGTCAAACTGTGCGATCCTCTCCCTCCACTCCACCTGCATGGAAACCCACACGGACCTCTGTACAGGATTACCAGTGTAATCAGACTGGGGGTTTCCATGCAGGTGGAGGGAGAGGATCGCACAGTGGACAGTTCAGCTATTAAGTTCCACTCAGCCACTGACCCAGCACTGCAGCAGGGACTTAACTTGTCTCTATACAGCAATGTACAAACCGAACTAACACATCACTGGTCTTCATTCCGGGAATGTTCGGTTCAGTGCTCACAACTGCAACAACTCTCCTTCCTGTTCTTAAGGGGGGACGGTCAGTGTGTCTGTCACATGAGTGTGTGTGTCTGCATGAGTCTGTGTGTCAGCATGAGTTGTCGGTGTGTGTGAGTGTCAGCATGAGTGTGTCTGTTGTGTAGTGTCAGCATAGGTCTGTGGTGTGAGTGTCAGCATGGTGTGTGTTGTGTCAGCATGATGGTTGTGTTCAGCATGAGTTGTCTGTGTGAGGCATGAGGGTGTCCGCATGAGTGGTGTGGTGTGGTGTGGCTGTGTGAGTGCATGTGTTGTCTGTATGAGTGGTGTGTGTGTCTGCATGATGTGGTAGTGCATTGTGGTGTCAGCACGAGGTGTGGTGTGTGTCTGCATGAGTGTCATTCCGGGAGTGTTCCGGTTCATGCTCACAACTGCAACCCTCTCCTTCCTCGTCTAAGGGGAGAAGGTCAGTGTGTCTGTTAGCATGAGTGTGTTGTGGTCTGCATGAGTGTTTGTTGTGTCTGCATGAGTGTGTGTGGTTGCGCTGAGTGTGTGTGTCTGCATGAGTGTGGTGTGTCTCAGAGTGTGGTCTGTGTCAGCATGAGTGTGTCTGCGTGAGTGTGCCTCATGAGTGTCCGCATGTGTGTGTGTGCCTGCATGAGTGTGTCCGCATGTTTGTGTCAGCATGAGTGTGTGTGTCAGCATGATGTGTGTGCCTGCATGAGTGTGTCCGCATGTGTGTGTGTCAGCATGGTGTGTGTGTGTCTGTATGTGTGTGAGTGCATGTGTGTTGTGTCTGCATGAGTGTGTCTGTATGAGTGGTGTTGTGCATGCATGAGGTGTTCATTCCGGGAGTGTTCTGGTTCGGTGCTCATAACTGCAACCCCTCCCTTCCTCATCTTAAGGGGGGACAGGTCAGTGTGTCGTTAGCTGAGTGTGGTCTGTGTGTGTGTCGTATGTGTGTGTCAGCATGAGTGTGTGTGTGTCTCATGAGTGTGTGTGTCAGCATAAGTTGTGTGTGGTCTGCATGAGTGGGTGTCTGATGTGTGTCAGCATGAGTGTCTGTATGGTGTGTCTGCATGAGTGTGGAGTGCGCTGTGTGTGTCTGCGTGAGTGTCTGTGTGCATGTCTGTGAGTGTCTGCATCATGTGTCCTGTGTGTGTGTGTGTCTACGTGATTGTGTCTTATGAGTGTGTGCGTTGTCTGTGAGTGCATCAGTGTGTGTGAGTGCATAGTATGTTTGCATCAGTGTGTCGTATGAGTTTCTGTATGGTGTCTGAATGAGTCGGTCTGTATGAGTGTTGTAAGTTGTCTGCATCAGTTGTGTGTGCAAGAGTGTGTAGTAGTGTCTGGGTGTGCGTGAGTAGTACCTGTCAGTGGTGTATTGGTGCACCTGCCGTTGTGCATGAGAGTAGTGCCAGTTTCGGTGTCGTGGGAGTAGTGACTTTGGTGTGTGTGGGGAGTAGTGCCTGTCGGTGTGTGGGGGAGTAGTGCCTGCCGGTGTGCATGAAGTAGTGCCAGTGGTGTGGTGAGTAGTGCCTATCGTGCGTGGTGCCTGTTGGTGAGTTTGGGGAGTGCTCTTGTGTGTTGGAAGCCCAACCTCTGTGTGGAGTGCCTGTCTCTGAGTGGGGTGGAACTCTCTGTGTGTTTCAGGTGTCCGTCTCTGTGTAAAAAATAACAATTTAAACAGGACCACAAATTCCGGATATGTGTAACATTGGCTGTTAGTTAATGTTCTGGCTTGTGCTATATTAACAAACGGATTGGATAAATGTAAAACTGGAACATCAATGTCTTGTGCATCCTAGCCATCTTAGTGCCCTACGCACTCTCCCTCCATACGACCCACAAAACTTGACCAACCAGATCTGCAGATGGGTAGAAATCTGAGAGGTGGAGATCCTGGACAGTTCAAAGACACCATACACATATGCCAAAAAATGTGCTTTTATTAACCATCCGCACTGCATGTTTCAAGATCACTGATCCTTTATCACCACTGAACACACTTATCACACCTGAAACATGTAGCGGATGGTATAATAAGCACATTTTTTGGCATGTATGGTGTCTTTGACCGCCAGGATCCCACCTCTCCAATTTGTTACCTTTGATTGTTGGAGTATTTTTTGCGTATGCGGCGTCACGGTCCATCAATAGATTCCTAATGAAAGGACAGGTGTGTATGTTTCAGGTGGATGCGCAGTATGTTTTCCAGCTGGTGCACTGAAAAAGTAGCCGGATAGGGCAGAACACGGAAATTTGGTGGAAATCTGAGTAGTTTAACTCTTTAGTGCCAGCACTTTTTCCAGAGTATTGTCATTAAACTTTCAGTGCCAGCAGTTTTCTCCCCATAGTATTGCTTTACGTACGACTTTCAGTACAGCCGAGTATTACCATTAATCCTTTAGTGCCAGCCGTTTTACTATAATACTTTTAAGTGCCGACTTTTCCAGAGTATTGCCATTAACACTTCATAGCCACAGAGTATTACCATTAACCCTTCAGTGCCAACAGACTTCCCTATGAATCCTTTCATTGCCAGCAGTTTCCCAGAGTATTGCCATTAACACCTTTCAGTGCCAGCAGAGTATTAACCTTTACTATTTAGCTGCCACATGACATGTATAAAGTATGTACCTGCTGTGCAGGTAGAGATAATATGGGACATGTGACTCCTTTAGTATAATAGAGATTAATAGAGAGCTATGGGGTGCTGGGAGAAAACTGAACTGGGTGCATTATTATTTAGGGTAATCAGGGTACGAATGAATGTGTTTGTAAAAGGAAGGACAGGGGAAGGTGGGTGCACATAGCATTACAGGGATGGTTACTGGGTGCATTGGTAAGTGAGTTTTAGAGTACTGGATAAGCAAAGTGTGACAGTGCGCTGGTATTATTGCAAGGGATATAGGGGAAGGAGTAGAGATGGGTAACAGAGCCATGTAGTACAGGGGAAAACAGGTGTGTTTGCACCTTAAGGGGCACATGCCGTGGGTGTAGTCCTGTTGCATCGTGTCACCATGGCCGAACACACAAAGCCGCAGCCCCCAAAAAACAACACTGCTTCGAGTGAATCTTTGTGTGTTTGTCCATGACTTTTTTTTTTTTTTTTTTTTTACCAGCTGCACTGGGCATCTGAAGTTGTGTTGCTTTAAAAAGGTTATTTTACTGATGCCCAGAACCCCCTTTTTCTGCTTTATTCAGTCTGCTTTCTTCTCTCTGCGTATCTCCATGGTGCATATGCCTGTAGCCATAGATTGTTGACGTTGGTTTTCTCTAGATTGCTTCATCAATTGTTAAAGTGTTAGTAGAGCCAACACAAAAAAAAAAGTATCGAATCTGCATTTTGTTTCAGAAAGTTAGCTGCCCTGCAGCAGTGACACGTATCTATTTTCTACTATAGTATAATGAAACAGAGCCTCTTATTACAACAAAAGGTATTTTAGCAGTCCCGTGCTATTAATAGCATTGCCCAAAAAATCTAAAAAACAAGTAGTAATTTTTTTCACTCCCAAGGGATGGATATGCAAACTTCCCCTGTTATGTCCTTCGGTTTAAAGCATGTCCCAGAACCGCTGGCTTATAACATGCAATATAGCCTGTGGAATAGAGCCATTCATCTGACCTGCAAGACTGACAGGTTTCGATCTTGTTAATCTCGTCAGTAACAGATACCGATTGATGCTCTATGGGCTGTGTTGCATATTAGAAACGGTGCGTTACTATATGCTTACTCTGGGAATCCTGGGAGTTAGACTTACCCTTGTTTTTTTTAGGCAATGCAGTTGTCATATAGCATGAACTGCAAAAACCTTCTGTTTTAAAAAAAAATTCTCTGCTTCATTTTAATGTTCTGTGATGGTTTTTGCTCCTTTTAGATCACCTCACCTAAGCTATATACCTGTAGCTGCTTACTGAGTATACCCATATCCTCATTCATTTGATTTCTTACTGAGAAATCCTCTTTAAGGACATGTCCACTATGTACAACTTATATGTCATTACTATTCTGCTTAAGGCCCCCCAACACATAGGAAAGATGTGAGAGAGCAAGCCACAGAAGGGATGGCCTGTGTAGCAGTTATGAAAGCATATTTGGAAAAGGTAATTACCAAAGAATGAGTTTGTGTTTTTATTTTTTAATGACTGATGTGACATTGGGCCATATCATAAACTCCGTTATGTAATGACGACAGTGGCCTAATGTACGTCCGTTCGCTATAGAATACCATGTGGTAGTAAAGATACCAGCAATGGTATTCTATGAAGGAATGTAAATCTACGATCACGGTCGTGATTACTATCATAATCCTCATTTACCTTGCTGTCATTTTTTCGATTAGTATTTAAAATTAAGGATCGTTTTAACAAATGTTAGCACGGTAATTGATTAAAAATAATACCACACCTTAGCAAATATGGCCCATAGTAACAAAATAATTACATATATCCGAGGTTGTATAAAGACTACGTCCAATCTAGTCCGAGCCTTTATACCCTACCCAAATGGTCTGTATAAACAGTTACATAGTATATAGTATTGGAGGTTGTTAAGGACATACGTCCACTTGAGTCCAACCTTTATTATGCCATGTCTGTCTAACAGTTACATAGTAACTATTAATTGAGGTTTAAATAAAGACATATGTCCATCCAGTCCAACTTTGAAACCCTCTTTTTTACACCTCCTAACAGATTGATCCAGAGAGGGAAACACGTTAAAAAAGTCTTGAGTATCCCTAGGATCAACCAGAACTCAGTATATTGTAATAATATCAGTGACTTCGTCAATATTAGTTTTAGTTTTCAGAAACTTCTCCAGATCACTTTTAAAGCCATTCAATTGAACGTTGCTTGCCCGCTGGCACAGAGGTTCTGGGTGGAAGTTAAGTTCCAGTTCCACTGGCTCATTGAATACACATTCCTAACCTGAAGATGACACTTATTTTTCTTCTAGCCCTTAAAGGGTAGTCCACCCTCAACTAAATTTGTATCCGCAGAAAGCTCAACCCTTGTGAGGTTTAGCATCAAGACTTACCCAAATGTACGTACCAGACATCATTCCCTCGCCGCGTTCTGCCTTTCTTTCGTGCCTTTCAGTGAACGGAAGACAGCAGATGGGCTCGACCACCATCAGCTCCATGACTGCTAGCAATCGTGCCTTCGCCCAATCACATGGAGCAGATGCCAGTATCCACAGGAAGCCCAAGACCACTGCCAAACAGCCAGACACATTCAATCACTAAAGATTTCAACAATGGCTCAGTGTGGCGAGTGTGTATGTTCGATTGTGAGAGAAGTAGGACAGAATGTTGTGGTGTACTGTAAGCTTTCAGTGTGAGCGAGAATATCTAGTTCCTGAGAGAGTGAAAATTGCTGTGGCATGGTAAGGTTAGTATTACAAAAGAAGGGTTTGGGGGGAACGGATGGGGTTAAAATTCATTCAGGTGGTGTTTGCCCTTTATGTCATTGCTGATGATATAGTGGGCACCATCCATCAACTGACAGCTGATAACTGGAAGAACCAGGAAGAAGAAAGAGAAGTAACAGAATATCACAGCAGCATTTCAGGCTAGACTTACATCCTCAGATTTCTAACAGAGTTCCCAGGGTGCAGACCATTCCGGTCATCAAAACCAAGTTCTAAGGTGCAGACCCCCGCCTTTCTGGCATCCAAATAAGTTCCCAAGTGCAAACCCTGTTCCAGCCTGCCAAACAAGATCCACAGTGTAAGAACCCCTATCCGGCCTCCTGACAAAGTTCCTAGTGCAGACCCCCGTTCCTGCCCACAAACAGAGTTTCCATGGTACAAACCCCCGTTCCTTGACCAAAAGAGATTTCCCAATGCAGACCCCCCTGTTTCCAACCACCAAACAGCATTATACCACGGGGGTCAGACCCCCATTCTGGCTGATAGAATAGAAGTTCCAATGGTGCAGACCCCGTTCCAGCCACCAGAACAGAGTTCCAGGTGCAGACCCCTGTCTGGCCACAGAACAGAGTTTCTAGGTGCACCCCCATTCCGGTAGCCAGAAACCAGAGTTCCCCCCCTATGCAAATCCTTGTTCCGTCTGGCCAGAACAAAGTTCCCAGGTTGTCCAGACCCCTGGTCTGGCCACCAGAACAGAGTTTCTCAGGGTGCAACCCCCATTCCAGCAGCCAGAACAATTCCCAGTGTGCAAACCCCGTTCCTGGTCGCAAAACAATTTCAAGGTGAAAATCCTCGTTTCCAGCTGCCAGAACAGAATTTTCATGGTTAAAACCCTGTATTTCTGCCAAATAGAGTTCCCCAGGTGCAGACCCCCCTTCCGGCAGTCAACAAATAAGTTCCCAGGTCAAAACACCCGTTCCATGTCCCAGAACAGAGCAAAGCCCCCCGTTCCGGCAAGAACAGAGCCAAAGCTGCCAGGCCCCCATTCCGGGGCCAAAACAGAGCCAAAAGGGGCCAGACCACGTTCCGAGCAGCCAGAACAGAGCCAAAAGTCCAGAACCCGTTCCGGCAGCCAGAACAGAGCCAAAGGGGTCCAGACCCCCGTTCCGGCGGCCAGAACAGAGCCAAAAGCATCCAGACCCCCGTTCCGCAGCCAGAACAGAGCCAAAAGCATCCAGACCCCCGTTCCGGCAGCCAGAACAGAGCCAAAAGCATCCAGACCCCCGTTCCGGCAGCCAGAACAGAGCCAAAGGGGTCCACAACCCTGTTCTGGCAGCCAGAACAGAGCCAAAAGCATACAGACACCCATTCCAGCAGCCATAACAGTGCCAAAGCATCCAGACCCCGTTCCGGCAGCGAGAAACAGAGCCAAAGGGGTCCAGACCCCCGTTCCGGCAGCCAGAACAGAGCCAAAAGCATCCAGACCCCCGTTCCGGCAGCCAGAACAGAGCCGAAAGCATCCAGACCCCCGTTCGGGCAGCCATCACAGGCCAAAATCATCCAGACCCCCGTTCCGGCGCCAGAACAGAGCCAAAAGCATCCAGACCCCCGTTCCGGCACGCCAGAACAGAGCCAAAAGCATCCAGACCCCCGTTCCGGCACCAGAACAGAGCCAAAAGCATCCAGACCCCCGTTCCGGCAGCCAGAACAGAGCCAAAAGCATCCAGACCCCCGTTCCGGCAGCCAGACAGAGCCAATGGGGTCCACAACCCTGTTCTGCAGCCAGAACAGAGCCAAAAGCATACAACACCCATTCCAGCAGCCATACAGTGCCAAAAGCATCCGACCCCCGTTCCGGCAGCCAACAGAGCCAAAGGGGTCCAGACCCCGTTCGGCAGCCAGAACAGAGCCAAAGCATCCAGACCCCCGTTCCGGCAGCCAGAACAGACCAAAGCATCCAGACCCCCGTTCCGCGGCCAGAACAGAGCCAAAGGGTCCAGACCCCCTTTCGGCGGCCAGAACAGAGCCAAAAGCATCCAGACCCCCGTTCCGGCAGCCAGAACAGACCCAAAGCTCCAGACCCCCGTTCCGGGGCCAGAACAGAGCCAAAGGGGTCCAGACCCCGTTCCGGCAGCCAGAAACAGAGCCAAAAGTATCCAGACACCCATTTGGCAGCCATCACCAAACAACAGTGCAAAGCATCCAGACCCCCGTTCGGCAGCCAGAACAGAGCCAAAGGGTCCACACCCTGTTCTGGCAGCCAGAACAGAGTCAAAGCATCAGACCCCGTTCCGGCAGCCAAACAGAGCCAAAGGGGTCCAGACCCCGTTCCGGCGCCAGAACAGAGCCAAAAGCATCCAGACCCCCGTTCGGCAGCCGAACAGAGCCAAAAGCATCCAGACCCCCGTTCCGGCAGCCAGAACAGAGCCAAAGGGGTCCAGACCCCCGTTCCGGCGGCCAGAACAGAGCCAAAAGCATCCAGACCCCCGTTCCGGCAGCCAGAACAGAGCCAAAAGCATCCAGACCCCCGTTCCGGCAGCCAGAACAGAGCCAAAAAGCATCCAGACCCCCGTTCCGGCAGCCAGAACAGAGCCAAAGGGGTCCACAACCCTGTTCTGGCAGCCAGAACAGAGCCAAAAGCATACAGACACCCATTCCAGCAGCCATAACCTGCCAAAGAGCATCCAGACCCCCGTTCCGGCAGCCGAAAACGAGCCACAAGGGTCCAGACCCCCGTTCCGGCAGCCAGAACAGAGCCAAAAGCATCCAGACCCCCGTTCCGGCAGCCAGAACAGAGCCGAAAGCAGCCAGACCCCGTTCGGCAGCCACACAGGCAAAAGCATCCAGACCCCCTTCCGGCAGCCAGAACAGAGCCAAACACACGACCCCGTTCCGGCAGCCAAACAGAGCAAACATCCAACCCCGTTCCGGCAGCCGAACAGAGCCAAAAGCATCCAGACCCCCGTCCGGCAGCCAAACAGAGCCAAAGGGTCCAGACCCCGTTCCGGCAGGCCAGAACAGAGCCAAAAGCATCCAGACCCCCGTTCCGGCAGCCAGAACAGAGCCAACACATCCAGACCCCGTTCCGGCAGCCAGAACAGAGCCAAAGGGTCCACACCCGTTCTGGCAGCCGAACAGACAAAGCATCAGACCCCTTCCAGCAGCCATAACAGTGCCAAAAGCATCCAGACCCCCGTTCCGGCAGCCGAACAGAAGCCAAAGGGTCCAGACCCCTTTCGGCGCCAGAACAGAGCCAAAAGCATCCAGACCCCGTTCCGCAGCCAGAAACAGACCCAAAAGCATCCAGACCCCTGTTCGGCAGGCCAGAACAGAGCCAAAGGGTCCAGAACCCCCGTTCGGCGGCCAGAACAGAGCCAAAAGCATCCAGACCCCCGTTCCGGCAGCCAGAACAGACCCAAAAGCATCCAACCCCCGTTCGGTGCCAGAACAAGCCAAAGGGGTCCAGACCCCGTTCCGGCAGCCAGAACAGAGCCAAAAGTATCCAGACACCCATTCGGGCAGCCATCACAGTGCTAAAAGCATCCAGACCCCCGTTCCGGCAGCCAGAACAGAGCCAAAGGGGTCCAGACCCCCGTTCCGGCAGCCAGAACAGAGCCAAAAGCATCCAGACCCCCGTTCCGGCAGCCAGAACAGACCCAAAAGCATCCAGACCCCCGTTCCGGTGGCCAGAACAGAGCCAAGGGGTCCAGACCCCGTTCCAGCAGCCAGAACAGAGCCAAAAGTATCCAGACACCCATTCGGGCAGCCATCACAGTGCTAAAAGCATCCAGACCCCCGTTTCGGCAGCCAGAACAGAGCCAAAGGGGTCCAGACCCCCGTTCCGGCAGCCAGAACAGAGCCAAAAGCATCCAGACCCCCGTTCCGGCAGCCAGAACAGAGCCAAAGCATCCAGACCCCCGTTCCGGCAGCCAAACAGAGCCAAAGTCCAGACCCCCGTTCCGCAGGCCAGAACAGAGCAAAAGCATCCAGACCCCCGTTCGCGGCAGCCAGAACAGAGCCAAAAGCATCCAGACCCCCGTTCCGGCAGCCAGAACAGTAGCCAAAAGCATCCAGACCCCGTTCCGGCAGCCAGAACAGAGCCAAAGGGGTCCACAACCCTGTTCTGGCAGCCAGAACAGAGCAAAAGCATACAACACCCATTCCAGCAGCCATAACAGTGCCAAAAGCACCCAGACCCCCGTTCCGGCAGCGAAACAGAGCCAAAGGGGTCCAGACCCCTGTTCCGGCAGCCAACGAGCCAAAACATCCAGACCCCCGTCTGCAGCCAGAACAGAGCCGAAAGATCCAGACCCCCGTTCCGCAGCCATAATGCAAAAGCATCCAGACCCCAGTTCGGCAGCCGAACAGAGCCAAAGCATCCAGACCCCTGTTCCGCCGCCAGACACAGAGCCAAAAGCATCCAGACCCCCTTTCCGCAAAGCCGAACAGAGCCAAAAGCATCCAGACCCCCGTCCGGCGCCAGAACAGAGCCAAAGGGTCCAGACCCCCTTCCGGCGGCCAGAACAGAGCCAAAAGCATCCAGACCCCCGTTCCGGCAGCCAGAACAGAGCCAAAAGCATCCAACCCCTCGCCCAAACAAGCCCAGGGTCCACAACCCTGTTCTGGCAGCCAGAACAGAGCCAAAGCATACAGACACCATTCCAGCAGCATAACAGTGCCAAAGCATCCAGACCCCCGTCCGGCAGCCAGACAGAGCCAAAGGTGGTCCAGACCCCGTCTGGCAGCCAGAACAGAGCCAAAAGCATCCAGACCCCGTTCCGGCAGCCAGAACAGACCCAAAACAACATCCAGACCCCCCGTTCCGGCGCCAGAACAGAGCCAAAGGGTTCCAGAAGAACCCCGTTCCGGCGCAGAACAGAGCCAAAAGCATCCAGACCCCCGTTCCGGCAGCCAGAACAGACCCAAAAGCATCCAGACCCCCGTTCCGTGGGCCCAAACAGAGCCAAAGGGGTCCAGACCCCCGTTCCGGCAGCCAGAACAGAGCCAAAAGTATCCAGACACCCATTTGGGCAGCCATCACAGTGCTAAAAGCATCCAGACCCCCGTTTCGGCAGCCAGAACAGAGCCAAAGGGGTCCAGACCCCCGTTCCGGCGCCAGAACAGAGCCAAAAGCATCCAAACCCCGTTCCGGCAGCCAGAACAGAGCCAAAGCATCCAGACCCCGTTCCGCAGCCAAACAGAGCCAAAGGGTCCAGACCCACGTTCCGGCGCAGAACAAGCCAAAGCATCCAGACCCCGTTCGGCAGCCAGAACAGAGCCAAAAGCATCCAGACCCCCTTCCGGCAGCCAGAACAGACCAAAGATCCAGACCCCCGTTCCGGCAGACCAAACAGAGCCAAAGGGGTCCAGACCCCCGTTCCGGCAGCCAGAACAGAGCCAAAGTATCCAAACCCATTCGGGCAGCCATACAGTGCCAAAAGCATCCAGACCCCCGTTCGGCAGCCAGAACAGAGCCAAAGGGGTCCAGACCCCTTCCGGCAGCCAGACAGAGCCAAAAGCTCCAGACCCCCGTTCCGGCAGCCAGAACAGACCCAAAGCATCCAGACCCCCGTTCCGGTGGCCAGAACAGACCAAAGTCCAGACCCCGTTCACCAGCACCAGAACAGAGCCAAAGGGTCCAGACCCCCGTTCCGGCAGCCAGAACAGAGCAAAAGCATCCAGACCCCCGTTCCGCAGCCAAACAGACCAAAGCTCCAACCCCTTCCGCAGCCAGAACAGAGCCAAGGGGTCCAGACCCCCGTTCCGCGGCCAGAACAGAGCCAAAAGCATCCAGAACCCCCGTTCCGGCAGCCATCACAGAGCCAAAAGCATCCAGACCCCCGTTCCGCAGCCCGACAGAGCCAAAGCATCAACCCCGTTCCGCGCAGCCAGAACAGAGCCAAAGGGTCCCAACCCTGTTCTGGCAGCCAGAACAGAGCCAAACAAGCCAACACCCATTCCAGCAGCCAGTAACAGTGCCAAAGCATCCGCACCCCGTTCCGGCAGCGAGAACAGAGCCAAAGGTCCAGACCCCTGTCCGGCAGCCAGAACAGAGCCAAAAGCATCCGACCCCGTTCCGGCATCCAACAGAGCCGAAGCATCCAGACCCCGTTCGGGGCACCGATCACAGGCTAAAGCATCCAGACCCCGTTCCGGCAGCCAAACAGAGCCAAAAGCATCCAGACCCTGTTCCGGCCGCCATAACAGAGCCAAAAGCTAGACCCACTCTGCAGCGACACCAAGCCCAACCCGCCGTCCGGCAGCCAGTAAACAGAGCCATACAAGGGAGACAATATCTTGCAGCTCTAGCTGTTGCTACCTGGCATTGTTTGCTACAGCTAAGTCTGTTATCTACCAGAACCCCCAATCTTTTTCCATTTCAGATGCACTTAACACAGTATTTATGGTGTAGGTGGCACAGGGGATAATAAATCCCAAATGCCTCACCTTACATTTATCAACATTGAATCTCATCTGCCATTCTGCTGCCCCATTTTGATAATCTGATCTAGGTCTGCTTGCAGCACTTGCACACATTGGAAGTTTCCAAAGCTCTGCATAATAATTTAGTGTCATCAGCAAACACAGAGACCTTGCTCTCAATGCCCCTTCTAAGTCCTTTATAAACAGATTAAACAGAAGTGGCCCCAGTACAGAACCCTGAGGAACTCCGCTTAGAACTTTACCCACATAGATGTAGCTCCATTAACCACCACTCTCTGTTTGCGGTCCAATAACCAGTTCTCTATCCATGAACAAATGTTTTCTTCAAGGCCAACAGTCCTCAGTTTATACATTAGTCGCCTATGTGGCACAGTATCAAAGGCTTTTGCAAAATCCAAATATACCACATCCACTGCTGTGCCTGAATCTAGCTTCTTACTCACTTCTTCATAAAAACCAATTAAATTTGTCTGACATGATCTATTTCTCATAAATCCATGCTGACTACTACTAATAAGAATAGTAAAGTCTAGTACAGTATAATTCAGTATAGTATAGTGCAGTATGAGTACAGCAGAGTACGTAGAGGACAGTACAGTATAATTCAGAATAGTATAGTATAGTACAGTATACTATAGTACAGTACAATATAGTACAGTACAGTATGGTATAGTACAGTATGGTATAGTACAGTATAGTACAGTATAGTACAGTATAAAAGTAGAGTAAAGTACAGTACAGTATAGTACAGTATAGTACAGTACAGTATGTTACAGTACAGTATGTTACAGTACAGTATAGTACAGTATAGTACAGTATAGTACAGTATAGAACAATATAGTACAGTACAGTATAGTACAGTACAGTATAGTATAGTACAGTATAGTACAGTAGAGTACAGTACAGTACAGTATAGTACAGTACAGTATAGTACAGTACAGTATAGTACATTACAGTACAGTACAGTACAGTATAGTATAGTATAGTATGGTACGGTACAGTATGGTACAGTATAGTACGGTACAGTATAGTATAGTACAGTATGGTACAGTACAGTATGGTACAGTACAGTATAGTACAGTATAGTATAGTACAGTATAGTACAGTACAGTACAGTACAGTACAGTACAGAACAGTATAGTACAGTACAGTATAGTACAGTATAATACAGTACAGTATAGTACAGTACAGTATAATACAGTACAGTATAGCATAGTACAGTATAATACTGTATAGTACAGGACAGTATAATACTGTATAGTATAATACAATATAGTATAGTAAAGTACAGTATAACATAGTACAGTATAGTACAGTATAATACAGTACAGTATAGTACAGTATAATACTGTATAGTACAGTATATCATAGTACAGTATACAGTATAGCATAGTACAGTATAGTACAGTACAGTAAAGTATAGTTCACGGTACATTATAATATTAGTATAGTATTAGTATAGTACACGGTACATTATAGTATTAGTATAGTATCCACTTATCCCCCAGGGTCACATTCCCACTTATCCCCCAGGGTCACATTCCCACTTATCCCCCAGTGCTTTTTTGGACCTGCAAAAGAAGTAGATCCATGAAATCATGGAGGGCGGAGCTAAGGAGACTTGAATGAAGATCCAAGATGTCAGGAAATTTCCATCAGCACAGGTAGGCTCAGGAGGGACCTAGAAAAAAAAGGGGGGGAATGATTAGTTAAAGCTGCTTCTTCCAATTATACTTAAAGGACAACAATATCCAATATCCAAAAATTAACATCACCCCCATTACATGTCCACACCTCCAGCAGCTGAAATCACTTACTCACATTTACAGCTGTGCTGCCCTCTCTTAGATATCACACAGCAAAGATGAGTGCTAACAGCCCACCTCCTAGATGGCCAAGGGCCATGATTAACATAACACTTCTCATTGGCTGGTGGGAATGTCTGTTACAACCTCTCTCCTCCTCCTCTGCCAATTAAACAAACTTGAAAAGCCCAGTTGATAGGATACAGCCCACATAATCAAGCTGAACAATGGTGGGTGGAGGAGTGTTTTCTCGCATGCTAGATTTGAATGACAGTTACAGGCAGACAGAATTGTTTTGCCCCCTTCACAGCATGGCTAATTGAAGGCAGAGAGGGGCTCGAAATCAGGGGGGGGAAATGTATGGGGAGGGCTGCATACCTTTACTCTTTATAAAGCAATTATTAAAAAAATGCATTGAGGCAATACAGTTATTCTTTAACTTGTTTTTAGATTGTTCTTATCCTTTAAAGTCTCCTCCAACCCTCTAACCGTCTTTTTGACCAAAACAACTGTACCGCCATCCGTGAGAAGCAACCTATCCGTACTAAAGAGCCTGTAGCCGACAGCAAATTCTGCCCGGTTCTCTATAAACCCAAACCCTTCTTCCTTACACCACCCTCTTAGCCACGCATTAATGCTCCTAACCTCCTGTTGTCTCCTTAGTGTAGCACGTGGCTGCGGAAGTATTTCTGAAAACACTACCCTTGAGGTCCTTGCTTTTAACTTGGCCCCTAGCTCTTGGAAATCATGTTACAGGACCTCTCCTCCTCCTCTAACTTTGTTATTGGCACCAATGTGAACCAAGACTCCCATCACATCCAGCCCCACCCAATAATCTATCTGCATGATCCACCACACTCTGAACCCTAGCACCAGGCAGGCAACACCCAGATCGACATGTAGTGTCTTGGTGGCAGATTACCCTATCTACCTTTCTAATAATGGAGTCCCCTACCACTACCACTTGCCTAGTTCTTCCTCCCTTGTTTTAGAGATGGCAGTCCCCTGGGCGCTCAAGGGATTAGCCAGCTCCATACACGCTAATTCCGAGCTGTCCTCCTCCACTTCATTACCTAAGGCGACAAATCTGTTGGGATGGTCAAGCTGGAAAGAAGCAACCCTACTCTTCCATCCACCACTTCCCCTATTAACCCTTACAAAACTACCTCCCCCCTCAGCATTCCCTGTCCCACTTCCACCCACTTCTATACTGGTCCCAGCCACTGTCTGCTGTCCCCCCAGATTTGCCAATCTCTGCAATGCTGCAAACTGCCCCCTTAGACTCTCCACCTCAGCTTCCAAATGGGCAATTCAATCACAACTGACAAAGGCATACGTCTGCTCCAGGTTCCTATACATGTGGCTGGATGCACATTGCATGGTACCGACAAAACTGTCCCTTCCACTACACAACACCAGCACGCACCAATCTTGTTTAGTTGCCCTTCTTGTTTCAATGTCCTTGTTTTTCTATGTCCTTAATAAAAAGGTAATTTATAACAAGGGACTTTTTAACAGGTTCTACTCACAGGAAACTTCCTTTTGTCAGGTACAAACCACTGTAGGGGGGCTTCTTCCCAGATTGTCCATCCCAACAGATTTGCCGCCTTAGGTAATGAAGTGGAGGAGGACACCTCGGAATTAGCGTGTATGGAGGGGGCTAGTCCCTTGAGCACCCAGGGGACTGCCATCTCTGATACAAGGGAGGAGGAACGAAGGGTCAGGAATGCAAGGCAGGTGGTAGTGGTAGGGGACTCCATTATAAGGAAGGTAGATAGGGTAATCTGCCGCCAAGACCCTACATGCCGAACTGTGTGTTGCCTGCCTGGTGCTAGGGTTTGGCATGTGGTGGATCGTGTAGACAGATTATTGGGTGGGGCCGGGTGTGACCCGGCGGTCTTGGTTCACATTGGTGCCAATGACAAAGTTAGAGGTGGAGGTGAGGTCCTTAAACATGATTTCCGAGAACTAGGGGCCAAGATAAAAGCAAGGACCTCCAGGGTAGTGTTTTCAGAAATACTACCGCAGCCACGTGCTAAGCCAGGGAGACAGCGGGAGCTTAGGAGCATTAATGCGTGGCTAAGAGAGTGGTGTAAGGAAGAAGGGTTTGGGTTTATTGAGAACTGGGCAGACTTTGCTGTCGGCTACAGGCTCTTTAGTAGGGATGTGTTGCACCTCACTGATGGTGGTGCAGCTGTTTTAGGGGAGAAGATGGCTAGAGGGTTGGAGGAGATTTTAAACTAGGTTTGGGGGGGAGGGTATTAGCAGTCTCACTGGGATAGATTGTCCAGGAGGAAAGCAGGGTGTAGATAGGCCAGTGCTGGGTGGAAAGGGGGGTGGGGCTAGCATAGGGGATAGGGAGGAATGTGTATCAAAGTGTACGAATAAATTACAGGATCATAATCTAAAATGTATGTTTGCAAATGCGAGAAGCCTGGCTGACAAAATGGGTGAATTGGAAATTATGGCATTGAATGAAAAGTATGATGTAATAGGTATAGCAGAAACGTGGTTGAACAGTTCTCACGACTGGGCTGTAAATATAGAAGGATATGCCTTGTTTAGGCAGGACAGAAAAAAAAGGAAAGGGGGAGGAGTATGTGTATATGTTAAAAAAGAATTGAAGCCAAATTTAAAAGAAGAGATAGCTGGTGATATGGATGATAAAGTGGAGGCAATATGGGTGGAATTAGGCAACAGGAAAGGGGGTAATGTCATTGTTGGTGTCTGCTATAAGCTGCCAAATGCTAGCAGAGAGGAGGTGAGTCAACTTCATATGCAGTTGGCAAGGGCTGCAAGTTTGGGGAGTGTGCTCATTATGGGGGACTTCAATTACCCTGACATTGATTGGTGTGGTGAAACTGCCATCACAGAAAAAGGCGATGAGTTCCTGAATTTGCTGCAGGATAATTTTCTCTCACAGGTGGTTGAGGTTCCTACTAGAAAAGGAGCTCTGTTGGATCCGGTAATATCTAACATTGTGGAGCGCATTATAGATATAAAGGTAACTGGAGGCTTAGGGAATAGTGACCATGAAATAGTGGCATTTGGACTTTGTTATCGAAAGGAAAAGTGCGCTGGGTTAACAAAGACATTTAATTTCAGGAAAGCAAATTTTCCCAGGTTAAAAGCAGCTCTTCAGAATGTCAACTGGGATAATGTATTATCAGGTAAAGGTACTGAACAGAAGTGGACTGTGTTCAAGGGGATTTTAAGCCAGTTCACATCTAAATTTATACCCTTGGGAAATAAATGTAAAAAAAATAAATCCGCGCCCATGTGGCTGAATTCTGATGTAAAGAGGCAAATGGTAAGGAAGAAAAAGGCATTCAAAACCTTTAAGGCCGAGGGAACGGAAAGGGCCTTTAGGGAGTATAAAAACTGTAACAAGGAGTGTAAGAAAGCAATCAAACTAGCTAAAATTAATAATGAAGTTAGGATAGCTGAAGAAAGCATCACTAAGCCTAAACATTTTTTTAAGTATATTAATAGTAAGAAGATGAGGTCTGAGAATGTGGCACCATTAATTAATGGGGATAAGTTAGTTACGGAGGATGGCGATAAAGCAAATGTCTTGAATAATTTTTTTTCCTCTGTATACACTATAGAAGATCCAAGTACAGATATCATAGAGTATAGTAGCAATAAAGGTATACAAGATTCAAGTTCACTTTGGTTAACCGAGGATATGGTACAGAAAGAACTAAATAAGGTTAATATTAGTAAATCTCCTGGACCGGATAAAATACATCCTCGGGTACTTAAGGAGCTAAGTTCAGTTTTATCTAGGCCATTGTTTCTTATTTTTGCTGATTCCCTCATGTCCGGTGGTGTGCCTCTGGATTGGAAAAAGGCTGATGTTATTCCAATATTCAAAAAGGGTAGTCGTTCACAGCCGGGTAATTACAGGCCTGTAAGTTTAACTTCAGTGGTGGGGAAGATCCTGGAAAGTTTAATAAGGGAACATGTTCTAGAGTATGTTTCAAGGACTGACATTATAAGTAGTAACCAGCATGGATTTAGGAGGAATAGATCTTGTCAAACTAACTTGCTTGGCTTTTATGAGGAAGTAAGTAGAAATTTAGACTCTGGTATTGCAGTAGATGTAGTTTACTTAGATTTTGCAAAGGCTTTTGATACAGTCCCCCATAGGCGACTAATGAATAAGCTAAGGTCTGTTGGTCTGGGGAGTCACATTTGTACATGGATAGAAAATTGGTTAAAGAATAGGATGCAGAGAGTAGTTGTTAATGGGGCTTCATCATTATGGGCTAAAGTGCTAAGTGGGGTGCCACAGGGTTCTGTGTTGGGGCCGCTTCTATTTAATCTATTTATTAATGATTTGGAAGTGGGTATTGTCAGCAAGGTTTCTGTGTTTGCTGACGACACAAAACTTTGTCGACCATTAAAAACTTCAGAGGATGTGCAATCGTTGCAAGGGGATCTAGATAGATTATCACATTGGGCTGCTAAGTGGCAGATGAAATTCAATGTTGATAAATGTAAGGTGATGCATTTTGGACTTAAAAATACTTGTGCTACTTATACTATAAATGGCTCTGTGTTAAGTGAATCCCTGTTGGAAAGGGATCTTGGAGTTTTGGTGGATAACAAACTTAAAGGTAGCAAGCAGTGCCAGGCGGCAACAGCCAGAGCCAGCATGGTATTGTCTTGTATAAAGCGAGGTATGGATTCAAGGGAGGAAAATGTAATTCTCCCTCTTTACAAAGCATTGGTAAGGCCTCATTTGGAATATGCAGTGCAATTTTGGAATCCTGTGTACAAAAAGGACATCTTTGAAATGGAAAGGGTTCAGAGAAGGGCAACTAAATTAATAAGGGGATTGGGGGAGCTTGAATATGAAGAGAGACTGGAAAAGTTACAATTATGTACGCTGGAGAAAAGGTGCTTGCGTGGGGATATGATTACTGTGTATAAATACATTAACGGGCCATACAATAAACTATCTGGGGCATTGTTCACCAAGAGAACATGTCAAAGGACACGAGGACATCCCTTAAGACTTGAAGAAAAAGGTTTAGGCTTCAAGCTCGGAAAGGGTTTTTCACTGTGAGAACGGTAAGGCTATGGAACTGTCTTCCAGTGGACGTTGTAATGGCAGGTTCATTGGTCAGTTTCAAAAAAAAGCTGGATGACTTTCTGCAAACAAGGAATGTTGCAAGTTACTGGTATTGATACATAAAGTAGAGTTGATCCAGGGAAATTTCCGATTGCCACTTGGAGTCAGGAAGGAATTTTTTCCCCCTTCATAAATTTGGTGGGGGTTTTTTTGCCTTCCTCTTGATCAACAGTTAGGCAGGAAATGAGGATATTGCTAGATGGGTTGGATTGGATGGACGTATGTCTTTATTCAACCTCAAATACTATACTATACTATACTGATCCAACCAATGTGAACGGGGAATGTGGGCAGACTGCAGAGGGAAAAAATCTAAAAATATCATATTATTGTTTTGCTAAATACATGGAATTTTGAAGTTGAATGTGTAGTTTATATAGATCCCTGTTAAGTGGGCAACAAATGTAGGTGATATTTCATTTGCAATATCATGCAGAAGAAAAACTTCCATCTATCCAAAGCTAACTAGAAGGGGCTTAACTACCAGGGGAGTAGACCCTGACATCATAGTTTTGCTGAGGGGCCCAGTGATTCCTAGTTACGTTATACTACTACTAACTATTTTAGATAGGGAGCACTATTCCTGTGCCCATGACCTGGCCTCTGAGTGACATACCCAGGGCTGACCAAAACACCCAATGGATTACCCATACCACCCTCTGTGACCCCCAATAATCAAATATACAGTACAACACCAAATTTTTGGATGAAACTTATTGGCCACAGATTTACTAACAATAACACATTTAACAACAAATGCCAGTAGTTGCCTTGCAACTGGTATGTATGGAATTACGAAATCCAAGAGTCTCCAGCTGGGTTGAAGCCAGTTTGTGTCGTCAGTATCAAGCTGCCCCTTCCAATCATTTAAATCCCCAAAATAACACTGCATATACTGTACTGTAAGACTGGAATGGGAATGTGTCAACCGCTTGGCTGTGATAATTCAAGACTGTTGGACTTGAACACAGAAATGGGAAACGGGGGGAGGGTAGAACTGTTCACCACATTAGTCTAAGAATTTATGAAACATTGTTACAAGTTTAACCCTTTTATATAAGCATATAAAAAATATTTCCCGGTGCACAGTAGTCTTAAACTTATGTGGCTGTGTTACCCTCTAAATGCGAGGGCGGTGCTAGGGGTTAAACGATATCATAAATACATACCATTAATCATAGAGAACAAACTCCCTATGTTTGAGACCCCATATCAAGCACTCACACACTTGGGCCACCAATACAATAACCAATCCTAGATTGTTGCCAGCAAAGTGATTTATTAATCCTCTATATAATACATAAGTGTGATATTTTATAATGGGAGCTGCAGTGGTATATATCTTTATAAAAATCACTCAGCTATGTCACAAAGTGACTCATTTCTTATATTTCTTATATCCCACTGCTCCTCCCATTCCAGTGTTCATGCCTGGACAATGACTCAGCATTTTTTGCTGTGTTTAACTTCAATAACAGAACCTGCTGGAGCTGCTTCCTGTCACTTCATAACCAATGTCTCTCTCCTTCTCCACAAAGATTTGTTTAACCACATAGATGCTGGGCTGGGATGTTCCTTTCTACTGGGTTTAAGTTACAGAAGGTAGCTTGGGGGAGTTATGGTGGAAATAGGGACAAGGCTAGAATTTAAAATGTGAATGGGGTGAAGGAATCCGATACTTATGTATTATAAGAAATAATGCGCCCCTTCACATTATAATATAAGGACATTACGCCACCTCGGAGTTCCCTGTCCTGTATAAAAGCACTCGGCCTACAGCCTCGTGCTTCTATATGGTCAGGGAACTCCTTGGTGGCGTAATATCCTTATATTACACTGTAAGGGGCGCATTATCCCTTATATTAATACCATAAAACCATCCCCACACTTCTATCACAATATCATATAAAACATGTATCAAAACATACTATCAAAAACAGTGGTAATAAGCAGATCGTTACTATCTGCTGCTACATATAGCACGAACACAATGTAGCAGCTAAACCGTGGAAGCTAAACGCTGGAATAAAAAGTATCTGTTCATTGGCACACCGCATATATACATGGTTGCAAACCGTGCCAATAATATAGAATCCAGGGGCAAAAATAAGGGGTCGGTGTGTATCAGACAAACAATGCACCGAATACAGTCAGGCAGCCGCCCCACACCCGTACCCCTCCCAAATGAAGACTACACCCCCAGTACGTAGCTTCAGGTAGCACTCATTCCCTTACCGGGCGTCCCCAGTTTACAGGTACAACAAGGGTAGGTATATGGAGAGTTAGCCGATCGGGATCCTGATTCGTCTCACCACTGCAAGCGGCTTCTCTATAACAAGACAGCAACCAGGACTTACATTTACATATAAAGTGCCGAACGGAACCCACAACAAGCAATGTAAATGGATAGATCTCACCCGCTCTTCCGCACTAGTAGTTCTTCACCCCGGCTGTCCGCTGTATCTTTGCGGATCAGGAACTCCCTTAGAACTTGGGTCGGCGTTTCTCCTCCATTCCCTCATTCACCGACGTACGTTTTACCTGTCTCCGCAGGTTTCATCAGGACCCCCTTTCCTTTGCTATTTTCTTGTGAATACTGTAGTTTAACTATGCCCATTGTTTTGTTTATGTCTTTTTTTGTAAGCTTCTAACCATTGATAGTCATTTATTATATTTTTCATTGTCTGGTGTATGAAAGCTGATAAACTTCCACACAAGAATTCCAAAATAAAAGTACAATTGTAAAAATCATGGTTGATTTATTTTATTGGAATAGAATGGTACAAAAAAAATTGAATATATTTATGATCCTATTGATCCTCTAGGTGTCACATTAAAATGCAACACTGTGTTCATCAACAAACTGATTTTCTGGAGGGTGGGTGGGTCTGGGGGGAGAGGATGACAGTGCTGACTATCATATTATTGTAAATATATAACCCCATCCTTAGCAATAATACAAAAAAGGAACATATCCAGACTTTAATATCAATACATTTTCTGCCTCCTCCCTCTGCTCTAAGAGCTTTTTATATGCTTGAGCATGTGCAGAGAAGGCAGCAGGTGTAACAGCATTCAATCATTGGTTGTGATGTCAGCAATCACAGCCTTGAATGACTGCATGGAGGGAGGGGCCATCCTATTTTGCAACAATGGGGAACAATAATAATCTTTTAAGGGCATGTCCACTGGTAATTTTTTTTTCCATAATGTAGATTACCCCCCAAACCCCACTTTTGCAATATTCAGAGTTTCAAAAGACACTCCTGAACTTACTTACATGACCCAGTCCCTCGGCGCTCCTACTCTGCCTCTGCTGCTGACAGCCGCTTCATTTCCTGGCGCAAGGTGATGTCATGCACAATTGCCTGCCAGCTGCGACCAGGAAGTAAAGCGGCTATCGACTCAAAACGACCTTGAAACAGGAGCAGGGGGTGGCACCTAGATGGTGAGGGACCAGGTCAGGTAAGAAAGTTCAGGAGCATCTTTGGAAATTTTAAATATCGTGAAAGTGGGGTAATCAACATTTTGGAGTGGACTTGCCCTTTAAATATTTGGTTAGTAATGCAGGTGATAAAGTGCAAAAATATCAGTTGGGGTCTGGGTTTTTTTGTTTAAAGATAAAGCATTTGTTCTAACATAGTATAAAATGTTCTATTATTGTTTGCAAAATAAATATGACCCGATATGGGTTGTTTTATGATAGCTTATTTTTTAAAATGTATTTTAGCCTAAACCTGATCCAGACAGCCTATTGTCTTTTATATTTAACAAGAAAATAGCCAAAAAATGTGGTTCTGGCAGATTGCATCTTCTGATGCAGACTTAATGTAAATTGTCAGCTGAAATCATTAAACGTACTGTACAAGGATGCTTTCGATAATATCATTACATAGATGATAGGCAGAACAGCTCTGAACCTTCCCAGGATGTTGGTGGGTTTTAATACCACAAGAAAGTCTCTTGGGACATCAGACAGCATTCCAGTGCCTGTGATGCTGATGACAGGAGAAGCAGCGAGGTTACATGGGCCAATCTATTAACATACTCCGAGTTATATGTGTCCTGTTACATTTACCTAAATCTTTCTACTTTGTCATATTCATGAGTGCTATCAACAGAGTGTGTTTATGCATATGGCTGGGCCCTTTTGCATCGCAATTTGTAATCTGATTGCGCCAGTGGAAGCAAAGGCATGCAATAGCCTATGGGAGCGGCCCCACTATACCATTTTTGGCCCATATTGCATACGCTCTGATAGGGTCCAATAGCGGAAGGCCCGAAGCACACGCGATCTTGCATCTCCCGTGCACTCAATTGGGGTCAATTGTATATCATATAATAATACATAAGTGTGATATTTTATAATGGGAGCTGCAGTGGTATATATCCTTATAAAAATCACTCAGCTATGTCACTAAGTGACTCATTTCTTATATTTCTTATATCCCACTACTCCGCCCATTCCAGTGTTCATGCCTGGACAATGACTCAGCATGTTGTGTTTAACTTCACTAACAGGACCTGCTGGAGCTGCTTCCTGTCACTTCATAACCAATGTCTCTCTCCTCCTCCACAAAGATTTGTTTAACCGCATAGATGCTGGGCTGGGATGTTCCTTTCTACTGGGTTTGAGTTACAGAAGGTAGCTTGGGGGATTTAAGGTGGAAATAGGGACAAGGCTAGAATTTAAAATGTGAATGGGGTGAAGGAATCCGATACTTATGTATTATAAGAAATAATGCGCCCCTTCACATTATAATATAAGGACATTACGCCACCTCGGAGTTCCCTGTCCTGTATAAAAGCACTCGGCCTACAGCCTCGTGCTTCTATATGGTCAGGGAACTCCTCGGTGGCGTAATATCCTTATATTACACTGTAAGGGGCGCATTATCCCTTATATAATACATAAGTGTGATATTTTATAATGGGAGCTGCAGTGGTATATATCCTTATAAAAATCACTCAGCTATGTCACTAAGTGACTCATTTCTTATATTTCTTATATCCCACTACTCCGCCCATTCCAATGTTCATGGACAATAACTCAGCATTTTTTGCAGTGTTAAACTTCACTAACAGAACCTGCTGGAGCTGCTTCCTGTCACTTCATAACCAATGTCTCTCTCCTTCTCCACAAAGATTTGTTTAACCACATAGATGCCGGGCTGGGATGTTCCTTTCTACTGGGTTTAAGTTACAGAAGGTAGCTTGGGGGATTTAAGGTGGAAATAGGGACAAGGCTAGAATTTAAAATGCAAATGGGGTGAAGGAATCCTTCACCCCATTCGTATTATAAGAAATAATACCCCTTCACATTATAATATAAGAACATTACGCCACCTCGGAGTTCCCTGTCCTGTATAAAAGCACTCGGCCTACGGCCTTGTGCTTCTATATGGTCAGGGAAAACTGTATTACACTGTATTACACTGTAAGGGGCGCATTATCCCTTATATTTTTCACACAATATCTATATATATATATATATATACATACATATATACTAGCAAAAGTGTGCCCGTTGGTGCACAGTAGGAAATGTGGGTATATGTTTAGCTATATGTGGATACAGATGATATAACATCTTTATACACAGTACTATAAAATTTAGGGATTTGTACAAAAAAAATAAAATGCAAGATGTTAAAAATAAAAGAAATCCTATGAAATCCTGGTTCTAATAGTCTCACATCCCCTAAATGAATATTTTACACAATATACAGAGGCAGAAGGAAACCTATTGGGTGTACCCCAATAGGTATTAGAGAGGACACATACACACATCTTTTGGATTGTACTGGAAGTGTTAGTGCTTTAGAAATACATGTTAAATATACATAAAGTGCAGCCCAACATCTAGATAAGACATATTATATTTAGATAATATATATATCTAGATAAGACAGACATTATCCATCTTATATTTGTTGTATAACACTACACGTTTTCTGTTTTGTTTATTGATTTGTTTATTGATTCCGTTCCGCCTGTGGACCTGGAAAATGGTTTGGGGAAAATGTATATACACCCAGAAATTTAAAGAGTTTTTCAAGATTACGCATTGTATTTTCGAGGGTCACTGAAATTTTCGAAAATTTCTGGAAGAATCTAATTGTAACCAATCAGAATTAGTTACAATCAGATTATTTTAGAAATAATTTGATTGGTATAGTAACCAGTCAGATTCTTTTCTAATCAGAATTGGTTACAATTACATTCTTTCAGAAATAATCTAATTTTCTTTACCCCCAGACCATTTTCCAGGTTCCAAAACTATTTACAGTAAGTTACTGTATAATTTTTAGAAAATTTTCAAAAATTCCTTGAAATTTTCTTTGAATCTTCGAACGCGTCTCGAAAAAATCTGCAAAGCGGAATTCCCGCAAAATCACATCTACCATCACAGAACTGGGTTCAGATCCGCAATCCAGTCCATCTCTATTCTCGGTAAAAATAAAAAACGGAACCGGAACCGGACCGGAACCGCATTAAGTCCACTGCCCTCTTGCGCAAGGGAGGGCTAATTACATGAAAAATCTACTCTTCCGGCAGTGTTCCGACTTTTACTTATATAATTGCGGAACCGGAACACAAGCTAAAGCTAAAAACCGGAACATTCCCGGAATGAAGCCCAGTGATGTGTTGGTTCCGGTTTGTACATTGCTGTATAGGTAAGTTAAGTCCCTGCTGCAGTGCTGGGTCAGTGAGATGGAACTTAATAGCTGAACTGTCAACTGTGCGATCCTCTCCCTCCACTCCACCTGCATGGAAACCCCGGACACGGACCTCTGTACAGGATTTACCAGTGTAATCAGACTGGGGGTTTCCATGCAGGTGGAGGGAGAGGATCGCACAGTGGACAGTTCAGCTATTAAGTTCCATCTCAGCCACTGACCCAGCACTGCAGCAGGGACTTAACTTGTCTCTATACAGCAATGTACAAACCGGAACTAACACATCACTGGTCTTCATTCCGGGAATGTTCCGGTTCAGTGCTCACAACTGCAACAACTCTCCTTCCTGTTCTTAAGGGGGGACAGGTCAGTGTGTCTGTCAGCATGAGTGTGTGTGTCTGCATGAGTCTGTGTGTCAGCATGAGTGTGTCTGTGTGTGTGAGTGTCAGCATGAGTGTGTCTGTGTGTGTGAGTGTCAGCATGAGTGTCTGTGTGTGTGAGTGTCAGCATGTGTGTGTGTGTCAGCATGAGTGTGTGTGTCAGCATGAGTGTGTCTGTGTGAGTGCATGAGGGTGTCCGCATGAGTGTGTGTGTGTGTGTGTCTGTGTGAGTGCATGTGTGTCTGTATGAGTGTGTGTGTGTCTGCATGAGTGTGAGTGCATGTGTGTGTCAGCACGAGTGTGTGTGTGTGTCTGCATGAGTGTCATTCCGGGAGTGTTCCGGTTCAGTGCTCACAACTGCAACCCCTCTCCTTCCTCGTCTTAAGGGGAGACAGGTCAGTGTGTCTGTTAGCATGAGTGTGTGTGTGTCTGCATGAGTGTTTGTGTGTCTGCATGAGTGTGTGTGTGTCTGCATGAGTGTGTGTGTCTGCATGAGTGTGTGTGTGTCTGCATGAGTGTGTGTCTGTGTCAGCATGAGTGTGTCTGCGTGAGTGTGCCTGCATGAGTGTGTCCGCATGTGTGTGTGTGCCTGCATGAGTGTGTCCGCATGTGTGTGTCAGCATGAGTGTGTGTGTCAGCATGAGTGTGTGTGCCTGCATGAGTGTGTCCGCATGTGTGTGTGTCAGCATGAGTGTGTGTGTGTCTGTATGTGTGTGAGTGCATGTGTGTATGTGTCTGCATGAGTGTGTCTGTATGAGTGTGTGTGTGCATGCATGAGTGTGTCATTCCGGGAGTGTTCTGGTTCGGTGCTCATAACTGCAACCCCTCTCCTTCCTCATCTTAAGGGGGGACAGGTCAGTGTGTCTGTTAGCATGAGTGTGTCTGTGTGTGTGTCAGTATGTGTGTGTCAGCATGAGTGTGTGTGTGTCTGCATGAGTGTGTGTGTCAGCATAAGTGTGTGTGTGTCTGCATGAGTGTGTGTCTGCATGTGTGTCAGCATGAGTGTCTGTATGTGTGTCTGCATGAGTGTGAGTGCGTCTGTGTGTGTCTGCGTGAGTGTCTGTGTGCATGTCTGTGAGTGTCTGCATCAGTGTGTCTGTGTGTGTGTGTGTCTACGTGATTGTGTCTGTATGAGTGTGTGCGTGTGTCTGTGAGTGCATCAGTGTGTGTGAGTGCATAAGTATGTTTGCATCAGTGTGTCAGTATGAGTGTCTGTATGGGTGTCTGAATGAGTCGGTCTGTATGAGTGTTTGTAAGTGTCTGCATCAGTGTGTGTGTGCAAGAGTGTGTGAGTAGTGTCTGGGTGTGCGTGGGAGTAGTACCTGTCAGTGTGTATTGGTGCACCTGCCGGTGTGCATGAGAGTAGTGCCAGTTCGGTGTGCGTGGGAGTAGTGACTGTTGGTGTGTGTGGGAGTAGTGCCTGTCGGTGTGTGGGGGAGTAGTGCCTGCCGGTGTGCATGAGAGTAGTGCCAGTGAGTGTGTGGGAGTAGTGCCTATCGTGCGTGGTGCCTGTTGGTGAGTTTGGGAGGAGTGCCTCTTGTTGTGTGTGGAAGTCCCAATCTCTGTGTGGAAGTGCCTGTCTCTGAGTGGGGTGGAACTCTCTGTGTGTTTCAGTGTCCGTCTCTGTGTAAAAATAAAAATTGTAACAGGACCACAAATTCCGGATATGTTGTAACATTGGCTGTTAAGTTAATGTTCTGGCTTGTGCTATATTAAAAAACGGATTGGATAAATGTAAAACTGGAACATCAAGTGGTCTTGTGCATCTTCTAGCCATCTTAGTGCCCTAAGCACTCTCCCTCCCATACGACCCACCAAACTTGACCAACCAGACTGCAGATGGGTAAGAAATCTGAAGAGGTGGAGATCCTGGCAGTTCAAAGACACCATACAATATGCCAAAAAATGTGCTTTATTATACCATCCGCACTGCATGTTTCAGATCACTGATCCTTTATCACACTTGAACACACTTATCACACTCTGAAACATGTAGTGCGGATGGTATAATAAAGCACATTTTTTGGCATAGTATGGTGTCTTTGACCGCCAGGATCTCCACCTCTCCAATTTGTTACCTTTATGATTGGAGTATTTTTTGCGTATGCGCGTCACTGTCCATCAATGAATTCTAATTGAAAGGACAGGTTAGGTTTCAGTGGATGCGCAGTATGTGTTTCCAGCTGGGTGGCATGAAAAAGTAGCCGGATAGGGCAGAACACGGAAATTTGGGGAAATCTGAGTAGTTTAACTCTTTTAGTGCCAGCACTTTTCCAGAGTATTGTCATTAAACTTTCAGTGCCAGCAGTTTTCTCCCCATAGTATTGCTTTTACGACTTTCAGTGACAGCCGAGTATTACCATTAATCCTTTAGTGCCAGCCGATTTTACTATAATACTTTAAGTGCCGGACTTTTCCAGAGTATTGCCATTAACACTTTCAAGCCAGCAGAGTATTACCATTAACCCTTCAGTGCCAACAGACTTCCCTATGAATCCTTTCATTGCCAGCAGTTTCCCAGAGTATTGCCATTAACACTTTCAGTGCCAGCAGAGTATTAACCTTTGACTATTTCAGCTGCCACCATTGACATGTTATAAAGTATGTACCTGCCGTGCAGGGTAGAGATAATATGGGACATTGTGACTCCATTAGTATAATTAGATTATAGAGAGCTTATGGGGGTGCTGGGAGAAAACTGGGTGCATTATTATTTAAGTACATCAGGGTACAGAAATTAATGTGTTGTAAAGAAGGACAGGGGAAGGGTGGCTGCACATAGCATTACAG